>JADRCH010007604.1:3350532-3606321 GCA_019843965.1 Rhynchomys soricoides | reverse complement strand
GGCAGGATGGCCATTTTAACTATATTAATCCTGCCAATCCATGAACATGGGAGATCTTTTCATCTTCTGGGGTCTTCTTCAATTTCTTTCTTCAGAGACTTGAAGTTCTTGTCATACAGATCTTTCACTTGTTTGGTTAGAGTCACACCAAGATATTTTACATTGTTTGTGACAATTGTGAAGGGTGTCATTTCCCTAATTTCTTTCTCAGCCTGTTTATCATTCGAGTATAGGAAGGCTACAGATTTGCTTGAGTTAATTTTGTATCCAGCAACTTTGCTGAAGGTGTTTATCAGCTGTAGCAGATCTCTGGTGGAGTTTTTCTGGTCACTTAAGTATACCATCATAACATCTGCAAATAGTGAATTTTGATTTCTTCCTTTCCAATTTGTATCCCTTTGACCTCCTTTTGTTGTCTAATTGCTCTAGATAGAACTTCCAGTATTATATTGAATAGATATGGAGAGAGAGAGCAGCCTTGCCTAGTCCCTGATTTTAGTGGGATTGCTTCGAGTTTCTCTCCATTTAGTTTGATGTTGGCCACTGGTTTGCTGTATATTGCTTTTACTATGTTTAGGTATGCTCCTTAAGTTCCTGATCTTTCCAAAACTTTTATCACAAATGGTGTAGAATTTTGTCAAATGCTTTTTTAGCATCTAATGAAGTGACCATATGGTCTTTTTCTTTGAGTTTGTTTATGTAGTGGATTACATTGATGGATTTCCAGGTATTGAACCATCCCTGCATCCCTGAGATGAAGCCTACTTGACCATGATGAATGATTATTTTGATGTGTTCTTGGATTTGGTTTGTGAGAATTTTATTGAGAATTTTTGCATCAATATTCATAAAGGAAATTGGTCTGAAGTTTTCTTTTATTGTTGGATCTTTGTGATGTTTTGGGATCAGTGTAATTGTGGCCTCATAGAATGAATTGGGTAGTGTTCCTTCTGCTTCTATTTTGTGGAATAGATTGAAGAGTATTGGTATTAAGTCTTCTTTGAAGGTTTGATAGAATTCTGCACTGAACCCGTCTGGTCCTGGGCTTTTTTTGGTTGGGAGACTTTTAATGACTGCTTCTATTTCTTTAGGAGTTTTGGGACTGTTTAGATGGTTTATCTGATCCTGATTTAACTTTGGTAATTGGTATCTTTCTAGAAACTTGTCCATTTCTTCCAGATTTTCCAATTTTGTTGCATATATGCTTTTGTAGTAGGATCTGATGATTTTTTTTAATTTCCTCAGAGTCTGTTGTTATATCTCCGTTTTCATTTCTAATTTTGTTAATTTGGATACTGTCTCTATGCCCTCTGGTTAGTCTGGCTAAGGGTTTTTCTATCTTGTTGATTTTCTCAAAAAAACAGCTCTTGGTTTTGTTGATTCTTTGTATAGTTCTTTTAGTTTCTACTTGGTTGATTTCAGCCTTTAATTTGATTATTTCCTGCCTTCTACTCCTCTTGATTGTGTTAGCTTCTTTTTGTTCTAGAGCTTTCAAGTGTGCTATTAAGCTGCTAGTATATACTCTCTCCAGTTTCTTTTTGGAGGCATTCAGAGCTATGAGTTTTCCACTTAATACTGTTTTCATTGTGTTCCATGGGTTTGGTATATTGTACTTTCATTTTCATTAAATTCCAGAAAGTCTTCAATTTCTTTCTTTATCTCTTCCTTGACCAAGTTATCATTGGGTAGAGCATTGTTCAGCTTCCATGTGTATGTGGGCTTTCTCTTGTTGTTGTTGCCACTGAAGACCAGCTTTATTCTGTAGTGATCTGATAGGAGGTATTGGATTATTTCAGTCTTATATCTGTTGAGGTTTGTTTTGTGACCAATTATATGATCAGTTTTGGAGAATGAACCCTGAGGTGATGAGAAGAAGGTATATTCTTTTGTTTTAGGATGAAATGTTCTATAGATATCTGTTAAACCCATTTGGTTCACAACATATGTTAGTTTCACTGTGTCTCTGTTTAGTTTGTGTTTCCAAGATCTGTCCATTGATGAGAGTGGGGTTGTATTGGCTAGTTTTGTGTGTCAACCTAACACAAGCTGAAGTTATCACAGAAAAAGGAGTTTCAGTTGAGAAGATGCCTCCATGAGATCCAGCGGTAAGACATTTTCTCAATTAGTGATCAAGGAGGGAGGGCCCCTTGTGTGTGGTACCATCTGTGGGCTGGTAGTCTTGGGTTCTACAAGAAAGCAGGCTGAGCAAGTCAGGAGAAGCAAGCAAGCCAGTAAGCAGTATTCCTCCATGGCCTTTGCATCAGCTCCTGCTCCTTGACCTGCGTGAGTTCCAGTCCTGACTTCCTTTCATGATGAAGAGCAGCATGAAGGTATAAGCCAAATAAACCCTTTCCTCCCCAACTTGCATCTTGGTCAAGATGTTTGTGCAGGAATAAAAACCCTGACTAAGACAGGGTTGTTGAAGTCTCCCATTATTATTCTGTGAGGTGCAATATGTGCTTTGAGCTTTAGTAAAGTTTCTTTTATGAATGTAGTTACCCTTGCATTCTGGGCATAGATGTTCAGAATTGAGAATTCTTCTTGATAGGTTTTTCCTTTGAGTATGAAGTGTCCTTATCTTTTTTGATGACTTTTGGTTGGAAGTTGATTTTATCAGATATTAGAATGGCTATTCCAGCCTGTTTCTTGGGACCATTTGCCTTGAAAATTGTTTTCCAGCCCTTTACTCTGAGGTAGTGTTTGTCTTTAACACCGAGGTGCATTTCTTGGATGCAGCAAAATGCTGGGTCCTGTTTATGGATACAGTCTTGTCAGTCTATGTTGTTTTACTTGGGAATTGTATCCATTGATGTTAAGAAATATTAAGGAATAGTGATTGTCGCTTCCTGTTATTTTCGATGTTATTTTTATATTTGTGAAGCTATCTTATTTTGAGTTTATTGAACAATTACTTTCTTGCTTTTTCTAGGGTGTAATTTCCCTCCTTGAGTTGGCGTTTTCCATTTATTATTCTTCGTAGGGCTGGGTTTGTGGCAACATACTGTGCAAATTTGTTTTTGTCATAGAATATTTTGGCTTCACCATCTATGATTATTGAGAGTGTTGCTGGTTATAGCAGCTTGGGTTGGCATTTGTGTTCTCTTAGAGTCTGTATGAGATCTGTCCATGATCTTCTAGCTTTCGTAGTCTCTGGTGAGAAGTCTGATGTAATTCTGATAAGTTTACCTTTACATGTTACTTGACCTTTTTCCCTTACTACTTTTAATATTCTTTCCTTATTTTGTGTATTTGGTGTTTTGACTATAATGTGATGGGGGGAATTTCTTTTCTGGTCCTATTTATTTGGAGTTCTGTAGGCTTCTTGTATATTTATGTTCATCTCTTTCTTTAATTTAAGGAAGTTTTCTTCTATAATTTTGTTGAAGATATTTACTGGTCCTTTACGTTGAGTATCCTCACTCTCTTCTATACTTACTATCCTCAGGTTCTATCTTCTCATTTTATCCTGGATATCCTGGATGTTTTAGGTTATGAGCTCTTTTGCATTTTGTGTTTTCTTTGACTATTGTGTCCATGTTTTCTATGGTATCTTCCACACCTGAGATTCTCTCTTTTATCTCTTGTATTCTGTTGGTGATGCTTGCATCTGTGACTCCTGATTTCTTTCCTAGGTTTTCTAACTCTAGGGTTGTCTCTGTTTGTGATTTCTTTATTATTTCTATTTCTATTTTTAGTTCCTGGATGGTTTTGTTCATTTCCTTCATCTGTTTGATAGTGTTTTCCTGTAATTTTTAAAGGGATTTTTGTGTTGCCTCTTTAAACGCTTCTTGTTGTTACCTGTGTTCTCTTGTATTTCTTTAAGGGGGTTATTTATTTCCTTCTTAAAATCTTCTATCATCATCATGAGGTGTGATTTTAAGTCTGAGTCTTCCTTTTCTGGTATGTTGGGGTATCCAGGGCTTGCTGCCGTGAGAGAGCTGGGTTCTGATGTTGCCACGTAGCCTTGGTTTCTGTTACTCATGTTCTTGCCCTTGCCCTTTGACATCTGGTTATCTCTGGTGTTAGCTGGTCTTACTCCCTCTGACTGTGGCTTGTCTTTCCTGCAAGCCTAGGTGTCAATACTCCTTGAAGACCAATTCTTTCTGAGAGGAATTTGGGCTTGAAGAGCTGTGGTACAGGGTCAGCTCTGGGGTGCAGACAGAAACCAGAAGGATCTTGTCCCCAGGTGTCCCTTGGTTCCTGTGTCTTGATGGTTCTGCAAGGTTCCCTCCTGATCCAGTGAATTTGAACAGAAGTGGTGGTCTTGCCTGTGCTTGAAGATATGTTGGCACTCCTGGGATACCAGCTCTCTCCTGGCACTATTTGAATATGGAGCCCTGTGTCACTGGATCTGCTCTCCAGCCACCAAAAGAAACCAGAAGACAACTCCTCAGTCCCTGTGTCCTGGGGATTCCCTCTGAGTCCCTGTGTCTGTGTGGGTCCCTCTGAGCAGACAGGTTTATCCACACTCCTGGGAGGTTAGCTTTCTCCTAGTGCTATTTGGCTATGGAACGCTGGTGGCCCAATCAGAGGTCTCCCTCCACAGATGGAAACTGAAAGGCCAATTCTCCCTCTTTTAGTAGTCATTAATTGACTGTATCTCTTTATGGGGCCCTATGAATTTTTTCCCATCCACCTTTTATATTAACTGGTATTGTCACTGTTTGGGTCTTCTTTAGATGGTTTTACTGTTGAGGTGTTATGGGTGCAGATTCCTTGTCATATTATAATGCATTATCTTTCATTAGACCTCCAGGTCTGGCTATTACAGTATTCCCACCCCCTCTTCTGCAGTGTTTCCTGAGGAGTTATTGTTTTCTGTACTTCTCTTTTTCTGCTCTATAAAGAAGCTTCGTTGATGAGGGATGAGAGTTACACTTATCAATGGGTATGAGAAAAATATTTAGAATATAGTTAGAAACTATGCCAGGGAAGTTGCAGATGTTCATTCACCTCTAAAATCTATAACCTTACTAACCACATGTAGTTTACTAACCCTCAAGAAACTGGAGGCCCCAGCGAGTGGAGAGGTCTGATGGGGTGGAGGTGGGGAGTGGGACATCCTGTGGAGATAGGAGGTGTTGGAGGTATGGGATGTGGAATAGTCAGAGGGTGGACAGTGAAGGGGATAAAATCTGCAGTGTAAAAAATAGATTAAATAAAATTTAAAAACCCCTCAGTTATGTTATATGAATATTTTTGTTTTAATCCTGGGTGTGGGATAAAAGGTTGCTTCACAGCAGGTGATTATGATTTGCCTTGTACACTAGCAGGGGAGTGATTTTTGCCAGCTGCAGATAGTTTAATTTTGGGGACTCTGGAGAAGGTATAAGTGGAACAGCCCCTAGAGGGCTTGTAGTGACTGCTGCTCCCCCTGCTGTTTCTTACTGCTGTGTTTGCTACTGCTCCATTGCTGTATATTCTGTCTATGAAGATTGAACTTGCCCCATGAAGAGGTGTAGGTCACCTTTCCCCTTTAACCTTCTTTCTCTCCTGCCTAGTGTTGTAAGGTTGGAAGGGATTAGGGTGTAATAAGGGTTGGGAGAGAGGTAGCAGTGTAAGAAGCCAAAAAACTATGCCAACAAATACCAGGCCTGATTTCCCTCCTGATGAGCAGGACTTACGTCCAATTAAACAGCTGTTGGTTTCCACAATGCAATATTGAACCTTTAGGGATATTTTATCATGCAGATCATTGTGATGGTTCATAGGCATCAGAGCTGAGAAGGACCATTGATTGTTTCCTCTGTTAGAAGCTTGAATAGCACCTTTGGGTAATATGAACATTGGTCCTCATGGAAGAGGCTTCTGTTAGGATCTATCTTTATTCCTCTGAATTCTGTGTCCTAGTTGCATGGTGTCTTTAGCAATAGGAGCATAACTTCAACTTCTGGGAGTCAATAGCCAGAGCCTAAATTGTTTTAGGGGTCTTTTACTTGATCAACAACTTTAATAGAAGTTTCTCATGCCTGGTGTTACAATTTTGTTAGTCTATTGCTTTTGGAGGGGTATCCCAAATGCCAAATCTTCGTTTAAACTATATGTATTTTAACTTCATTTTTTGAATGGAACATTTTACAACCATAGCATATCACTCATAATCTCCCAAAATTCACACTCTCACATATGAAACACATTTTCCCATTGCATTATTTCTTCCAGCACCAAATATAAGTCTAAAATCCAGAATCTCCTGTAAACAAAATATGAATGAGACTTGGGTATGGTTTTTCTAGAAGAAAATTTATCTATATTTTTGAGCTTGTAATATCAAATATTGGGGCAGATACAGAAGAGATATTTCTATTCCCACACAGAAGAGAGATTTCTATTCCCAAACAGAGTGATTAAAAAGAAAACAGAAATAAAAAATCCACAAAGAAGTGCAAATTATAATACAAAGAAAACATTAAATCTTGAGAAATGAGAATAATCTGGGTTTTCTGCCTTCTGGTATAGATTGGGACCCCCAGACTCCTGGAGGCAGTCCTTATGTTTCTAAGAGCAACACACACTGCAGATCTCACTGGTTGGACTATTTCTCCTGAAGCTTTCAAAAAGTGGCATTTCTTGCTATTGTTTGGGAGTCCTGGAATATTTAAATTCACTAAGGATTACAACACGAGGGTCTCTCTCTCTCTCTCTCTCTCTCTCTCTCTCTCTCTCTCTCTCTCCTCTCTCTCCTCTCTATCTCTCTTTCTGTCCAATGACTCTCAACTTTGCACAACTGAAAAAATGTGCATAATTCTAAAGTTTACAAATTTTTACCTTCAGAGTGGCAGCCTAAAGGTATTGGTTTTGATGATTGTTTTTCTTTGTTGTTGCTGCTGCTGCTGTTGGTGTGTGTGTGTGTGTGTGTGTGTGTGTGTGTATGCACACACACATCAGAGAGAGAGAGAGAGAGAGACAGAGAGAGAGAGAGAGGAAATTATTTAAGTAGAGAATGAGAATGTGATACAGAAAGGGAAGAACATGAGAGGGTAGAGAAGTACATATGGATAAGTTATGAAAACAGACATCTTATACAATGAATATATGTCAGTACTATAAAAGGAAAATCCAAGGTACTTATTCTCACAGCACTAAGGTATCAGTGAAGGAAAATTGATGAACAGATAAATATTATGAAGATAATTTGATACATATATGGACAGGGAGGAAATTCATGGTTTTGTTTTGTTTGTAGTGATAGACTTATCCAGTTTCTTTAAATTCTCCAAATGATTCCTATAGGAAAATACTGTGCCAATGGATGACACCTGTTGTCTTGAAAGGGTAATTTCAACTAAAAAGATATGATTCAAATTGTTTTAGTCAAGATTTTGTTGCTGTGAAGAAATGTCATGACCACGGTAACTCTTATAAAAGAAAATATTTAATTATGGCCTGGTTATATTGAGAGGTTTAGTACATTATCACCACAGAAGGAACATGGTGGCTTGCAGGCAATCATGGTGCTAGAGAAGTGGCTGAGAGTTCTACATCAGGATTAACAGGCAGCAGAAAGAAGATTACACTGGGTCTGTTTTGAGAATTAGAAATACCAAAGTCTTCCCCCCCATCCCAATAATACACTTTCTCCAACAAGGCCACATCTACTCCAAGATGTGGTTCTATAAAATCTAAGGAAGAAAGCTATAGATAAATCAAAGAAATTCACAAACATAGGAACTGTTCAGATGAGTTAAAGAAAAGTCAGTGTGATTATGACACTGTGGATAAAGAGTTGAGAGATCAGGAAGACTTTTTCTTCTCTAGGAAAGTTTTAATTTAAACTCAACTAAATAAGATAGAAATCATTTGGAGAATTTGGAGAAGCTGGACAATATTACTAATCATATGCAACTGATTTGTAGAACACTAACCCAGTATGAAAGAATTTTTTAAAATTCCACTGATAGCTTTTTGTGCTAGGTTAAATGACTTATTTTTGCTGAGTCATGGATTCTTTAAAACATTTCTATCAGATTGCACAGATGTTTATTAAAAGTTGACCCATTCTACAATCTTAATGTCAACTGAGTTTCAAAATTAACTATTTGTGTCAAAGTCCAGGTTCATAGCTTCAAGAGCCAGAATTATAAAAATTACATAGAACATTCCTTTCAACATTCCTTTTTGGAACTTAGATTTGGTATGCACATATGTGTGTTTGTGTGTCTGAAAGTATAAAGTTACAGAGTGATATGTTTTCCACTTCAATTTTTATGACCCAAGTACTTTGGTCTTAGGAAAAGGAAAGAACAGAACAATAGGGACAAACCCCTGCTTGCTCATAGTTGTTGTCTTCCACTTTACTGTCTGACTTTCTCAGGATAATAGAGACTGGATATTCTACTGTTTTAGTTTAAGGGGTGTATCCATGAGTTATCTGGGGCTTCCCTGTCAGTTATTTCTTTCTGTATGAGATACAGATGATCTTTCAAATTAAGCTTCCACTTCTAGCTATGTACCGCAAAGCATCTTGCTGCTTGTCAGCATTTGCTGCTCTCAGACAAGGCTCCAATTTAATCAAATATGGTTAGAAGATGAGCATGTGATTCTCTATTGCACCAAAGGGGTCTTTCTGGTGTGTATGTTTGTAAAGCTTGCTTTCTTTTCTAATGTTTATGACATATTTTGGTATAAGTATGAAACCTAAAGTTCACTTCTTACTCTGTAATTATTTTTCTCTTAAAATTAAGGACGTGGTTTCTGTATGTATGTGTGTGTTCATTGTGCTGTGAATCTGTCTCTTTAAGATAATAAAACTATGCTAAAGATAGTTGTGTGAGTTTATTTCTGGGTCTTCAGTTCTACTCTATTAATGGACCTGTCTGTCTCTGCACCAATACCATGTGGGTTTTTTTTTTTTAAATCAATATTGCTATGTAGTGCAGCTTGAGATCAGAGATGGTGATTCCCACAGATGCTCTATTATAGTTGAGAATTGTTTTTTATATGGGGATTTTTTTATTCCATATGAAGTTGAGAATTGCTCTTTCTGCCTCTGTAAAGAATTGAGTTGGTATTTTTATGGGGATTGCATTGAGTCTGTAGATTGCTTTTGGTAAAATGGCCATTTTCACTATGTTAATCCTACCAATCCATGAGCATGGGAGAACTTTCCATCTTCTGAGGTCTTCTTCGATTTCTTTCTTCAGAGACTTGAAGTTCTTGTCATACAGATCTTTTACTTGCTTGCTTAGAGTTACAAGAAGATATTTATATTATTTGTTAGTATTGTGAGGGTGTTGTTTCCCTAATTTCTTTCTCAGCCCATTTATCCTTTGTATAGAGAAAGGCTACTGATTTGTTTGAGTTTATAGCCAACCACTTTGCTGAAATGGTTTATCAGCTGTAGGAGTTCTCTGGCAGAACTTTTGAGGTCACTTATGGATACTATCATATCATCTGCAAATAGTGATATCTTGACTTCTTTGACAAAGAAGCTAAAAACTATACAGTGGAAAAAATAAAGCATCTTCAACAAATGGTGATGGTCTACTGACAGCCTCCATACAGAAGAATGCAGATTGATCCATGTTTATCTCCTTGTACTAAGCTCAAGTACAAGTAGATCAAGAGCCTCCACATAAAACCAGATACACTGAATCTAGTAAAAGAGAAAGTGGGAAATAGCCTTGAACATGTTGGCACAGGGGAAAGTTCCCTGAATAGAACATCAATTGCTCAGGCTCTAAGATCAACAATTGACAAATGGGACCTCATGAAACTGAAGAGGTTCTGTAAGGCAAAGGACTGTCAATAAGACAAAATGGCAACCTATAGATTAGGAAAAGATCTTTACTAACCCAACATCCAATAGAGGGCTAATATCCAAGATTTACAAAGAACTCAAAAAATGGGCAACAGAGCTAAACAGAGAATTCTCAACTGAGGAATCTTGAATGGCTGAGAAGCACCTAAAGAGATGCTCACCATCCTTAGTCATCAAGGAAATGCAAATCAAAATGTTCCTGAGATTTTATCTTCCACAAATCAGAATGGCTAAGATAAAATAACTCAGTTAACCACAGTTGCTAGTGAGGATGTAGACAAAGAGGAATACTCCTCCATTGCTGATGGGATTACAAACTGGTACTACCACTCTGGAAATCAATCTGGTGATTCCTTAGAAAATTAGAAATAGTTCTACCTGAATACCCAGTTATACCACTCCTGAGCATATATCTCAAAAATGCTTCACCACCGCACAAGACACATGCTCCACTATGTTTATTTATAGCAGCCTTATTCATATTATCCAGAAACTTGAAACAATCCAGATGTTCCCTCAACTGAAGAATGGACACAGAAAATGTGGTACATTCACACAATTGAATAGTACTCAGCTATTTAAAATGAGGACATCATGAATTTTGCAGGAAAATGGATGGAACTAGAAAATATCCTGAATGAGATAACCCAGACCCAACAGGACATACATGGTACTCACTGATAAGTGGATATTAGCCAATAAGTTCAGAATACCCACGATATAACTTACGGGCCATATGAAGCTTAACAAGAAGGAAGACCCAAGTATTTATGCTTTAATCTCGCTTAGAAGAGGGAACAAAATAATTACAGGAGGCAGAAGGAAGGAGAGACCTGGCTGGGAGAGGGAACAGGGAAGTGAAAAGGGAGGCAGATGAGGTTTGGGGCCGGCAGAGGCAAAAGAGAAGCCTAGAGGGCCAGGAGAATGAATATAAATATGCAGCAGTGTGGGCTGCAGAACAGGGGAAACTACTAGAAAGTCCCAGATACCAGGTATGTGGGTGGGGGCTCCCAGGACCCAGTGGGGATGACAATAGCTGAAATGCCAAACAGTGAGGAGATGGAACCTGAAGAGACCACCTCCTATAGGTTGCCAATTGCCCCCAGTAGAAAGAAGGGGCCATCCACCCATCTCAAATTTTTTGACCCAGAATTGTTCCTGTCTAAAGGAAATTTAGAGACAAGAAAAATGGAGCAGAGAATGAAGGAAAGGCCATCCAGAGACTGCCTCACCTTGGGATCCATCCCATGAGCAGACACCAAACCCGACACTATTGCTGATGCCAAGATGTGCTTGCAGACAGGAGCCTGGCACGACTATCCGCTGAGAGGTTCTACCTGCATCTGACTGAGACAGATGCAGATACTTACAGCCAACCATTGGACTGAGCCTGGGGATCACTATGGAAGAGTTAGGGGAAGGATTGAAGGAGCTGAAGAGTATTGAAACCCCATAGAAAGAACAACAGTATCAACTAATTGGACTCCTCAGAGCTCCCAGGGATTAAACCATCAACCAAAGAGCATAAATGGGATGGTCTGTGGACCCCTCTACATACGTGGCAGAAGACTGCCTTGTCTGGCCTCAATGAGAGGGGATGGGCTTGGCCCTGTGAAGGCTTGATGCCTGAGTGAAGGGGGATGCTAGAGGGGTGAGGTGGGAGCGGGTGGGTGGGTTGGGGAGCACTTTCTTAGAGGCAAAGGGGAGGATATAGTGTGGGAGGCTTGTGGAGGGGGTATCAGGAAGAGGGACAACGTTTGAAATGTAAATAAATAAAATAATTAATAAAAGAGCTTCACAGTGTTAAAATAATAAAAAAAAACTACTTTTTATAAAAGGATGTGCTAATTCTTGCTTTATTGTCGACCTCAGGGAAACCAGAACACATTTTGTTCATGACTATGTGACCTGGTTTAAAATGGATAACCTTATTTTAATGACTGGAAAATCAAGAGGGCTACAAAATACACAATATATGAAGTAAGATAATGTGTTCAAGAGGAAATTGTCTTGACTCAAGATGTATCATAAGTTTCAGTGATTTCTTCAGCCTCCGCTACTAAACTACACCTGTCATACTAGCTGCCAAGTTCAAGATTTGATTTATAGAGTAGGAATCTGACAGGTTTATTACAGTCAAGAGTCACTAAGAAACAGCTGGGCAGCTATGAGTCATGGACATTTTCCTTGTCTGGAAATCAGCTGATCAGTTAGTTAGCCCTTGCCATTAGAGAAAAGAACTCATAATTGTGAGCATGTATTGCTGCCTTTATCATGACTCTTTTATACATTTACCTTACCTGCCTACTTTTCAGAAAACTTCATCATATAGGTATTTCTATTCAATTTTAAGATGTTAAAACAGGTATCAATGGCATACTGTCAGTTCCTAAAATTCAGTTAGAAAGTAGGATGCTGGTTATAACAAATTTTTATCTGTTGGACCAGGATTTTGTTGTTGTTATTGTTGGGTCATAAAATCACCAGTCTAGACTGGGCAAAAAGGAAATAGCAAATATTAAGTGGTTTTCTCTTTAAGAAAAAAGGACTGAGCTATCCTTGTAAGAAGTCTTAAAGTGAGTCATGCAATTGAAGTACAACCCTAAAGAATAAACGCTTCAATATCAGATCAAGGATGCTATAAGATGCCGTGACAGTGTTTCTGTTTCATCTCTCATCTTAACATCTGAATTCAAATATCTCCTATGCCTTCTTATTTCAGACAGTACTTTTCCACATGGCAGTAAATACAGCTCCCATGAAACTTGGCATAGTGATGTCGATGAAAAGTAGTATCCTTCCCTCTTAGAATTTACATAGATCAGAGAAAGTCTCAAATTGGCTCCATCTGAGCTACAACAATCACCACTGTCAGAAAAAAAAATGCTATATAATGTTTAGCCAGACTTGATTATGTGTTGATTCAGTATGAAGAGAACCTACCAATAGAGAAAGAGGAATAAGAAAGATAAGGCTGAAAAGAAACAACCATCACAGCCTAAATACTATATGTAATTTTAGCACTATGGTAGGGGACTAGTGCAAAATTTGGCAAACATTTTTAACCGATCAGGGAACAGTTTATGCCTGTGGACCACATACTGTCGCTTTTACTTCTTCATACTGCTCTTTATCTTCTTACAGCCTATTAAATATCTTTAAACCATTTTTAGCTTATGAGCCACAGGAATACATGCCTCAAGATGGACACAATTCATCTGAATATAGTTTTCTAAATAAGGATCTAGGCCTGGGTCATTTTGAAACTGAGCATGATACTAAGCATGCTCAGAGTCAATTAAATCCACTCTGAGAATGTTCAAACTCATAGCTAAATTCATTCACCTCAGAGGAGGAGGGGAACTAATATTACAGTTCTGATTAGTGCAAAATGTGGTGCTAGACATTTTATATTATAGTGCCTTAATTCCTTGTTACTCCATTGCTACAAATTTAGTTTATACACTGGGAAATGAGCACCGCTTTCTTCATCTAAAGAGTGGAGTTAACAACTAATGGGGACATGTGTTGTGAGAATTAAATAAGACATTAAATTGGTTTAGCATTCATCCTGCCCAGATGACATTTTGTTTCTTTCACAATGAGAGGATACAATGCATAAAGCATGTGATTTTGGAGCCAGATATATTTGGCACTGATTTCTAGTTTATTTCCCTTGCCATTTTCAAGCCTCGGTTGGCTAATTTGTAAAATGAAGATTAATACAATCCTTGAGCCAATGTTTGTGACAAGAAGTGGTATTTAAAAATGTACAATCCATGGCATGCGGTAGATAGAACTGCTTCCCGATATTTATCTTTTACTATTAAGCCACTATAAAGATTGCTATATTTACAGACCATATCTCGAGTGAAAGTATGCATATTTCAATTGATCCTATCTAGAAAGAAAGCACTTGGACTCTGTGTTTGTGTATATGTGTGTGTTGCATGATGTGGGGGGGCTAGGAGAGTGTTGGGTAGAGAGTTTAGAAGAGACATAATTCAGAAAGAAATGGTGAGGCTGTTTTCTTTGTTCGAACTGTCAGATGACTTTACTGGAAGCAGTGGGGAGGGTCATTAATATACAATCCTAAAAAACCAAACAAGGAAAAAGTGAAAAGAAATATAATAAGGCTAATGTGCAATGTCGATTTTTCCTGGAGCTGGAATCATGATGAGTGATCTGAGCAAGGAAAGAGTAGTTATTGTTATGTTTAGTTCACTGTGACAACCAGAAATTAACTACAAAATACTGAACTCAAAGATTTAGCCTAAGAACCTAGGCTGGCCAATCAGAAAGACTTTTTCCAGATGGTCTTAATAATTGTGCAAAAGCTCCCCTTTCCTTCTCAGGAAATTGATTCAACTCTTTCAGCACTCTCTGCTTAGCTGGATGGCTGATAAGGAGAGCAAAGCATGGTCTGTTTTTATGTCATCTCTCCCACTGATTTTTATCCTCTTTTTATACTTTTTCCTGTTGTGCTTCCTTTGTATCATAGCAGCTAGGGCACAACCTTTCAATGAACTAGGTGGTCCACAATAAAAAATTAAACCTTAAGGGCAATTCTGGCTGCTTCTCAGTGTTTTTCCTATTCTATTGTCTCTACCATGCTCTATCTCACCTCAGTCTGGGTCACAGACATGAAGAGAACGGATAAACATAAAGTGCAAATCAGTCATAAAAGGATGTTTGAAATCTTTCATATCCTTTAGTTGAAGAAGTCACTACTTTATCTGGGCCTTGCTTTTACTATCTGCCAAATATGAATACTAAACTGTTGGCTGGTCTTACAGGGGTACTGAGAATAGATGCAAAATATTCTGCAAAATTCAAGTACTTAGTATATGCAAGACAAAATAGAAAGTGATATTAACTGTTTCATTCAGTGCTTAGCATGAAATGGGTTTTCTTCTTAAAACTTTATTTTTAATTAAAATAACACAGAATATCTCCCTGTTTCTTCTCTATGACTTCTCCCATGCTCTCCAGACCACTCCCTCTCAAGCAGGCAGGCTCACACACTCACATATATACAAATAAGTATATAAATAAAACCTGCTGGGTCTATGCAGTACTATTCATATGTATATGTTTGTAGGGCTGGCCACTCAGTATTCAGTGAGCAATTAGAGGCCTAATACTTGGAGAAGAGTAATTCTTCTCTAAATAGTCAGTTTCCTGGGACCATGTGAGATTTCCTGCATCACATAGCATGGCAACTGATACTCCAATTTGTTTATTCATTTCTTCTTTAGGCAGCCATACTGTTGAGATTTGACATTGAAATCTAGATGACACAATCTCATGTCAGACTTTCTGGTCTTCTGATTATGACAGTCTGTCCATCCTCTCTTCTGCAATGTTCCTTGAGCCATAGGTATAGTGGTTGCATTGTATATGTATCCATTGAAGCTGGACAAATCATGATCAGTTGTTCTGTGTTCTATCTAGGTCTGGCATTGTATCTAACTTCTGCAAAAAACAAAAACAAAAACAAAACAACAACAAAAAAGAGGCTTTTTGGATGAGAGGTGAGAGCTACACTCACTTGTGCTTATAAGCGTAGAAAGAATACTGCTTTAGGAAAGTAGCAGTTTATTCTCCTCTAGGGTCCATGACCTTACTAGCCATGTGTAGTTGGCTAGGTTTACATTACCAGGCATAATTTCATAATTTCTCTTCTGTTTGGTAGGCCTAGTGCCCAATTAGAAAGCTGGGTTTGCTGCTAAGATGCAAGTTCCATTATTGTTCCATTAAGGATATGTAGTACTAATTTTTGCTGTGATTCATAGGCACCACATCTGGGTAGGAATATTGATTACTTTCCTCTCTTGGCAAATTGCATAGGAATTTTTGGTACTGTGAAAGCTAGTCTTCATGGAGGAAGCTTTTCAGTCGGAGCCACACCACATCCTCAAAGTCCAATGTGTATGGTGCCTTCAACAATAGGGCCCTACATCCAACTTCTAGGAAGTAACCAAGGGCCATAGTTTATACTGATTTAGGAATATCCTGTACTCCCAAATATAACATCTTGAAAATGAGTTTCTCCTGCCTTGTACTAGGGATTTCTTAGACAACATATGGCCCGTAAAGAAAACATCACCCTGACTGAGATAAACTAATTTGATAGAATCTATAAACGTATATGTATACATAATCGTAAGTATATGTAAAATAAGGTGATTGATTTCCTGTTTTCAAAAAAAAATCCTTGATGTTACTCATCCAGATTCCATTCTTTCCTTCTATATTTTCATTTCTTAAACCTCTTCAGTTAAATCCTCTCTCCCATTTTTCCATTTCAACCATAATATTTCCTTGATAGGGATATTTCCATTGCTAGAGCACACCACTAGGCTTCCTTTTTTATTTGCTCATTTCTGCAGTTTTTCCAGGTTATATACTCACATCTGAAGATTTATATATAGGAGGCACAAATGAAGGAAAATATACAGCATTTTTTCTTTCTAGGCTTGAGATATCTCATGCAGTATATTTTCTAGTTCTATCCATTTTTTAAAAGCTAAATAATATCTCACTGTACATATGGGCCGTATTTTCATTATCTATTGATCCACTAACTGACATTTAGGTTGTTTTCATCTCTTAGCTATTGAGACTAGAGAAGCCACAAACACAGTTGAGTAAGAATCTGCAGAGAAGGATGCTGAGTTTTGTGAACCTATCTACTGGGACTTGGTTTCACAGCACTGCATTTTGATTGATGTACAACACTACTTGGAGTGTGTCCAAAGGACTGGACATCTTATTCCACAGATATTTGTTCAGCTGTAATCGTTGCTTTTCTAATCATATTAGCTATGACATAGAAACAACCTAAATGTCTAGTGAACGTCTCATACATACACACTATGGAATACTATTCTAAATATAATGGTCTCTGTCTATTGAAAACACAAGTTTCCTTGCTGAGGCCAAAGGACTATACTTATCTTTGTGCATTAGGACAAATATTTAGAATGTGATTAGATATATTGCTGCTTTAGTATGGGATCACTAATACTGTGAAAACTGATATACACATGAAGATTGAAATTATATTCATATATATCACCTTGTACAAAATTTAACTCCAAATAGATCAAAGACCTAAATATGAAACACTAAACACTAAAACTGCTAGAGAAAAACTTTGGCAATATCCTATATGATGTAAGCATAGAAACAGACTTTCTGAATTGGACTCCATTTGCCTAAGAATTCAGACCATCTATTAAAAAAAATGGATTTAAAATGAATTTTAAAAAGAAGAGTAAAGGGAAACAAAACCGCTCAAGTCATGGGCCTGGTATATTTCTTTAGGAGAATAACATTAGTAGTTTTCTCTGTAACTCCATTACTTTAGGTTCTCAGCCACATTATCAGGGTCTGTGTGGGTTACTTCTCATCAAGTGGACCTCAAATGTAAGAAACAAAAAAGTTGCTTGGTTAGTGCTACTTTTACATCACCATAGTTTGCTAGTAGATCATGTTGTAGATTGAAGGGTTTGTAGGTAGGGGAGCCAGAGGTGCTGGGTGCCTCCAAGGAATCAATATCTTTCATATACAGCAGAACTAATAAAGATGTGAATCCACAGCAACTGTGACAGCATGTACAATGCCTGCACAGTCTTAAACCAGAGAAAATCCCAGCACTGAGAAGCAAAAATGAGCATAATGTCCTCCCCTTACCATGAAATTATTTGCAATTGAGAGCTGCTAGGAAATGAAAAGTCATTTTCCTCTCAACCACATTCCAGGGCAGGCCCTACACCCTGGTGTAATTGGCTAACATAAAACTGAATCCATGTTTGTTGTTTATCTGTGAGCTCCTTGTGTTTCATTTTCTTTTGTTTTGTTTGGGTATGTTTTATCTTATTCTATTTTTGGTTTATTTCTGTTTTGTTGCTGTTGTTCTTGGTTTAGAGAAAGGAAACAGTGATGGGGGCACTGGATGGGCCAAAGATTATGAAGTTAGGTTGGTAGGGAGGTTGGTGGTTTAGGATAAAAATGTCTGAGCTCACTTCCCCAAACTTAGAACATGAAATTCTACCAATCTGCATCCTGGAAATCTCACCCTGAAAAACTCTGACCCAACAAACCTTACATAAGCCTGTCTCCTGCCCAGTTGTCTACTGTTTCCTGTCTGAGTAGAGGCAGCTATCTTGTGTGTCTTTCCAAAAAATCTCTCATGTGAGGTTTGCTGAGCAGTGTGACTTTGTGTTATTCCTTGTTTTCTGACTGCCAGGATACCTTTCCCTTCAGATCCTTTTCCCTTGGAGTTGTAACACTTAATATTGGTGCTATGACTGACATAGGCTCTCCTTGTGCCTTTGCTCCCCTTCAGTGTATAAACTGCCCCTGGACCCTATCCCTCATCTCTAGGTCACCCTCAACATATTCACCTTCCCACTCAATGGTCACTCAACACTCCATCCACTAGAAATAATTAGATAAGTTTCCATTTTGGTTGGTGTAAACACTTCCCTAAGAATGAGAAAATGACCCATGAGCATTTGGTACCCCTCTGGTACTCTTGGAGACTAAGGTACATAAACCCAGCTATGGTGTTTAAAGTCATGGCTTGCCCCATCTCCCATCCTTAGAGCTATAATCTTGTAGTTTCTTTAGGCCCTCAGAGCTTTTGATACCCAACTCCTTACCCTTTCTTGTGGATGAGATCCCCTCTCCTAAGGCTCACTTCTCTTCCTCTCCTTCTGGCCTCTAATCTATGAAAGCCCTGGTACTAGTTGAGTGTAGTAACATCCACTGAAAAGCTTGTGTCTTCCTCCAGTCCTCCCTGATTCTTGGGGATGCCATCAACTACAGGTTGAATTAACATTTTTCCTTCACCGACCTCATATGGAACAGTGTCTTCTGTACCTTCTCATTCCCCCTTGGGTGCAAAACTTCCAGCCTTTCCATGTGGCCCTGGGCCTGACTGGCCCCAAATTTATTTGCTTTTGTAATCAATTTGGCATCAATATCTCTTAGATAACTATTCCAAATGGCCAGCTAATGGCACTCTAGATCCCAATATTATTTGGGATCTTTACAAATTCTGGAAGCAATCAGAGAAATGGAAAGACATTCTCCATTCCTTATGTTCAATCTTTCCCTTCTCCACTCCAAGCCCTGTTTAGTTTTGTCTGGTCTCCTCCCCCAAACTCACACTGTGTAAATGTCCTGTCTTTTAAGTTACAGTTGATGGATCTGCAAGTTTCTTGCAAAGTGGGAGCAAGACATAGTGGAGGGGTAGAAAACAAAGGAGTAAGCCAGCAGCAGGGTGCACACACCAGGCACACATTCCCCACTCTCCTCCCTGGGGTGTGTGTCCCTCACCTCCCTCTGGCAGTTTCTTCTGTCTTTATATAGCCAGAAGTCAAACATTTTCAATCTTCAAGCCTTCTTTGTTCTCAGCTTACTGACTTAATTTTATAGAAGTTCAGATGTGTTTTACATGTCTTTTAGGTATGGGTTTCATTAGACTGCTGTTTTTTGCTGTCCCACTTCAATTAAAGCTGGCTTTGGAGTTGGGATATGGCTCCTCCTTCCCTAGACCCAAGCCTGCTTGCTTAAAGGTTTCCTCCAGAATCTTTGTTCTGTATCAGGTGAGCCACCTGACTATGTGACAGAGAAAGGAGAGCAAAAGAGAATCAAGGACCAGACTATTCCCACTGGGGACTATTGATACTCATCTTATGCTCTTTTAGTTTTGATTTAACTCTAAAAAATTTTGCTAAGGCACAAATCTTATCTCAAGATTTGTAAGACTATTGTGTAAACTTTCTGTAGCATTGGTAGGTAATATCATACCTACCTTTCAGTCATGCCCATGCTTCAACATTTCAAACTGATGGATGTGAATCTCCTAAGGTGTGTGTGTATCATTTGTTTCTGGTGGCTTCTGCCAACCATCATACTTGGTTCCAGATTCTGGAGTCTGCCTTTTGAGTCTCTTCTTCCCTCCACCTGCTCCAACCATCCATATCTCCTTGCCTACTCAGTGAGTGTCCTCTCTCTTACTTCTGGAATCTCCTGCACCCTTTGTGGCCTTCCAACATGGCCAACTAGAAGGGCTTTGTTAAACCTTTCTAGGCCACCTCTGTGACCTTGCCCCTTCTGTTTCTCAGCTGCTATGGAAGCCTCACAGCTCCTCTATGCCCCCACTTGTCTCTCAGCTCCCACTTGGAGCTGATAAAATTCCCTTCAGCTGAGTTAATTTTGAGACCATTTCTCTCTAATTCCATGGACTCAGATTTATTAAAGCCTCACTCTGTTATCACAAACAGCTTGGCTTCAGTACAGTTCAATGGCCAAAATTGGCATGGTCGATTTTCAATGGTGGCAGCTTCTGCCACTGCACAAACAAATGATCCAAGAATCTCTTATATTGAAACTTGTTCTCTTCTATTTCTTCCTATCTACACATATCTGTGGTAGCACTTATATAAGGATGTTTAATGTCCAAGAGACTCCTACCTTTCACCAACATTCCATCCTAATAGGGTCTGGAAATTGCTCTATGGCAGGGAGTCAAAGCTGATTCAGTTCCCTATAAATCTTATTTCCATCTCTCATTCATTGGGGCTTAATCCCTTTGTCTGTTTTCTTTATTTTTATTAAATATTTTATTTATTTACATTTCAAATGTTATCCCCTTTCCTGGTTTCCCCTCTGGAAACCCACTAGCCCATACCCCTCCCCCTGCTTCCATGAAGGTGCTCCCCTACCCACCCACTCCCACCTCCTCTCCCTGGCATTCCCATACACTGGGGCATCCAGCATTTACAGGACCAAGGGCCTCTCCTCCCATTGATGCCATCCTCTGCTACAGATGTGGATGGATCCATGGGTCCCTCACTTTGTACTTTTTAGTTGGTTGTTAAGTCCCTGGGAGCTGTGGGGGAGCTTAGTTGGTAGATATTGTTGTTCTTTTTATGAGGTTGCAAAACATGTCAGCTCCTTCAGTCCTTTCTCTAACTCCTCCATTTGGGACCTTGTGCTCAGTCCAATGGTTGACTGAAAGCATCTGCCTCTGTATTTGTCAGTCTCTGGAAAAGCCTCTCAGGAGACAGCTATATCAGGCTCCTTTCAACAAGCACTTCTTGGTATCAACCATAGTGTCTGGGTTTGGTGTCTGTATATGGGATGGATCCCCAGGTAGGGCAGTCTCTGCATGACCACTCATTCAGTCTCTGCCCCATATTTTGTCTCCATATTTCCTCCCTTGAGTATTGTGTTCCCCCTTCTAAGAAAGACTGAAGCATCCACACTTAGGTCTTCCTTCTTCTTGAGCTTCATGTGGTCTTGTGAATAGTATCTTGGGTATTCCGAGCTTTTGGGCTAATATCCACTTATCAGTGAGTGCATATCATATGTGTTTCTTTGTGATTGGGTTACCTTTACTCAGGGTGATATTTTTTAGTTCCATCCATTTGTCTGTGAATTTCATGAAGTCATTGTTTTTAATAGATGAGTAGTATTCCATTGCATAAATGTACCACATTTTCTGTATCCATTCCTCTGCTGAAGGACATCTGGGTTCTTTCCAGCTTCTGGTTATTATAAGTAAGGCTGCTAGGAATGTAGTAGAGCATGTGTCCTTGTTATTTGTTGAAGCATCTTTTGATTATATGCCCAGGAATGGTATAGCTAGGTCCTCAGGTAGTACTATGTCCTCAGGTAGTACTGGGAACTGCCAGAGTGATTTCCAGAGTGGTTGTACCAGCTTGCAATCCCACCAACAATGGAGGAGTGTACTCTTTCTCCACATCCTTGCCAGCATCTGCTGTCACCTAAGTTTTTGATCTTAGCCATTCTGACTGGTGTGAGGTGGAATCCACACCAAGGTATTTTATATTATTTGTGATTATTGTGAAGGGTGTCATTTCTCTAATATCTTTCTCAGCCTCCTTATCCTTTGAGTAGAGTACAGCTACTGATTTGTTTGAGTTAATTTTATATTCAGCAACTTTGGTGAAGTTGTTTATCAGGTTTAGGAGTTCTCTGGTAGAACATTTTTGATCACTTAAGTACTCTATCATATCATCTGCAAATAGTGGTATTTTGACTTAGTCTTTTCTAATTTGTATCCATTTGACCTTCTTTTGTTTTCTAACTGCTATGGCTAGGAATTTGAGTACTATATTGAATAGATAGGGAGAGTTGACTGGCTTGTCTAGTCCCTGATTTTAGTGGGATTGCTTCAAGTTTCTCTCAATTTAGTTTGATGTTGGCTACTGGTTTGCTGTATACTGCTTTTACTATGTTGAGATGTGGGCCTTGAGTTCCTGATATTTCCAAGACTTTTATCATGAAAGGATGTTGAATTTTGTCAAATGGTTTTTCAGCATCTAATGAAATGGTCATGTGGTTTTTTTTTTTTTCCTTTGAGTTTGTTTATGTAGTGGATAACATTGATAGATTTTCAGGTATTGAACTATCCCTGAATCCTTGGGATGATGCCTACTTACTTGACCATGATGAATGATCATTTTGATGTGTTCTTGGATTCAGTATGCAAGAATTTTATTGAGTCTTTCTCCATCGATATTCACAAGGAAAGTTGGTCTGAAGTTTTTTTTTTTTTTTTTCTTTGTGAGGTTCTGGTATCAGTGTGATGGTGTATCTAGGACTTGCTGTGGTGGGAGAACTCGTTTCTGATGATGCGAATTAGCTTTGCTTTCTGTTGCTTATATTTTTGAGCTTGCCTCTTGCCATCTTGTTGTTTCTAGTGGTACTTGCCATTGCTGTCTCTGACTGGAGCCTGTCCCTCCTATTATCCTGCTTGTGTCAGAACTCATTAGAGTCCAGCTGTCTCTGGGATCCTGTGATTCTGTGATCCTGTGATTCTGTGATCTTGTGATCCTGAGATCCTGAGTGTGTCAGAGCTCCTAGGAGTCAAGCTGCCTTTGGGATCCTGAAATCCTTGTGTGACCAAGATCATGAGATCCTGTTGTGTCAGTGATCCTGTGAGTCAAGCTTTCTCTGGGTGTTTCAGGAGTGGGTTGAGAGCCAGGAGTGGGTGGGGTACCTGGGCACAGGTTCAAGCTGGAAGGAATCTGTGCCTCTGGTTGTGCAGGGGTTTGTGATTCTCTGGTTCCTGTGTGGGTCTCTGTTATGCCGGGTGTTGGAAAAGACGTTGTGGCCTCAACTATGGTCTTGAGTGTGTCAGAGCTCCAATGCTTCTTTCTGTGTCTGATGTCCTGGGAGTGGAGCTTCTTCTGTGATCCTGTGATCCTGTGATCCTGTGAGTTTCAGAGCACCTTGGACTCGGGCTCTCTCTGGGTGTTGTAGGAGTGGGTGCAGAGCCAGCACCCCAGTTCTGATCTGGGGGTAGTTTCAAACCTGAAGGGACCTGTGCATCTGCCTGGGTAGGCATTCCTGTATCCCTGAATCCTGGGAGTCTCAGTTACTCTGGTTGTTGGGGCAGATGTTGTGGCCTCACCTGTGATACTGGGCATGTTAGAGCACCTAGCAGCTGGGCTTCCTCTGGGTGCTGTAGGAGTGGGTGCAGAGCCAGCGCCCCAGGTCTGCCTGTTTTCTTTTTCTTTTTTAATGGTAATTCTTGATGTGAAAAAATCATAAAACATTGATTATGAAAGATGTTACTTAAAAAATAATGCTCGTTTAATAAGGTTGTAAGGCTTCACCTTGATGCACTCATATATAAGAATATACCACATGTTGCTAGCTGTACTTTGTAATACACGAATCATCTAGGTAGTATTAGTTTTTAGAAAGGACATAAAGGAGTCATGGAGAGAAACTGAGATTTGCCACTGTATGGCAGGACTGAATTTCCTAAAGAGAGCTCAGGATTGGTTATTAATGAAAACAGAGTCCAGTTGCAATGACAGCTTAAGAACTTCTATAAAGGTCTGAGGATGTGAATGCTTAAAAATGTTCTTAAGGTATAAGAAAGTGTTTTGGGTCTTTATCCTCTATTCATTCTAGGAATATTAGCTAGGGTCACCATAGTAGATTCCTGGTAGTTTCCATTGCACTAGGTTTCTACCTCACGCCTAAATTGCCCTGCAATTTCGTTTGTCTCTCCCAGTACTCTCTCCCTCCATCCTTTGTCCCCACCTGATCTGCCCTGTTCCCATACACACCCAGGTACAATACAACCATAAGATCTCTTCTATTTTCCCTTCCCAGGGAAATCAATGTATTCTGCCTTGAGCGCTCCTTGTTACGTAGCTCCTCTAGGTCTGTGAACTGTAGCAGAGTTATCCTTTAGTTTGTAGTTAATATCCACTTATAAGTGAGTACATACCATATTTGCCTTTCAGGGTCTGGGTTATCTGATACAGTATGATTTTTATAGTTACATTTCTTTGCCTACAAATTGCATGATGTCATTGGTTTTTATTTTGTTTGTTTGTTTTTCAAGACAGGGTTTCTCTGTACAGTGCTGGCTGTCCTGGAACTCATTGTTTTTTAACAGCTTAGTAATATTCTGTTGTGTAAATAAATGTACCATATTTTCTTTATTCATTATTCTGTTGAGGGACATCTGGGTGGTTCCCAATTTTTGGCTATTATGAATAAAGCTACTATGAACATATTTGAGCTTGTGTTTTTTTTTGTTTGTTTGTTTGTTTTGTTTTTTGAAAAGATGGAGCATCTTTTGGGTATATGTCAGGAGTGGTATAAATGAACCAGCCATCTCTTATAACCAGGCAAGACTTTCAGTAGAGGGATTTGGATTCCAAACCAGCTGCAAAACCTTAGACCTACAATTTGTCCTGTAACATGATGTGCTGGGGTAAAGGTGGCACAGGAATTTCAGGGGTGGATAACCAATGATTGATCCAGCTTGAGACCCATGCCACAAGAAGCAACCCACCCCTGACACTTCTTGGATCACAAACCAGAGACCAAATGACTCTAAGTCTCACCTGACCAAAAAAAAGTCAATAAAATGATTTCTAATGATGCACAAGTATGATCAGAGAGGCTCCATCAAGCAACAGATAGAAACAAATGCAAATACCACAACTAAAAGTTATATTAAGCTCAGTGAATTCTGCAGAAGATGGAAAGGGATGATTGTAGGAGCCAGTGGTGTCAAGGACACAAGAAAACTCACAAATTCAACTAATCCAGGCTCATAGAGGCTCACTGAGACAGAACCAAAAATCAGGGAGCCTACATAGGTCTGACTTAAGCCGTCTGCATATATGTTATGGTTGTGTAGCTTGGTGTTCTTGTGTGACTCCTAGCACAGGGAGTAGGAGCTGTCTCTGACTCTTTTGCCTGATTGTAGGACCCTTTCCTCCTACAGGATTACCTCATTCTGCTTTGATATGAGGGGAGGTGGTTAGTCTTATTGCAACTTGATATGCTGTGTTTGGTTAATATTTCTGGGAGGCCTGCCCTTTTCTGGAGGGAAACAAATGAGAAGTGGATGGGTAGGGGGAAGGCTTGCAGGGACTGGGTGGAGAGAATATTTTAGGAATCATTTCATTCTCTCTCTCTCTCTCTCTCTCTCTCTCTCTCTCTCTCTCTCTCTCTCCCAGTCATGGTTAGATCTATCCTGGGTCTCTTGGATGTTCTGCCTCTGGTTCCTGGCCATCTAGGCAGTGTGAAGAGTGAACTTCCTCTAGTGGCATGGGCTATAATTTGGACCACTCATGGGTTGGATACCCCCACAACTTTTGTGCCACCATTTCTTCAGCCAGCAGGTATTACAGGCAGATTGTAGGTTGAAGTTTTTGTGGCTTGGTTGATGTCCAGTCCCATTGATTTGAGTCATGCCTTGTTATAGATGATGGCCATTTCATGCCATCCCTATATAGTGATTCTCATTACAAGGAAACTTTGCTAGAATCACTATCTCATAGATTCCAGGGAGTTTCCACTGCACTAGGTTTCTATATCACTCCCAAAATGTTACCCAATTCAGTAATCTCTCCAAATACTCTCTTCCTCCATACCTGCCCCTACCCTGCCTGATTCTTTCTTTTCCCATCCTTACCAGTCCCTAGTCCAACTACAAATTCTACTCTATTTCCCCATTCATAGGGAGATTCATGCATACCTTGAAGCCTTTCTTGTTACTTAGCCTCTCTGAGCCTGTTGGTTATTATAAACTTAACTTTTATTCACTAGATGTAATTGTCCTCTTAGAAACTTACTTTTGAATAACTTATTCTTTCAAGCTCTTTCTGAACTCTGTTTGGTTCAACTCAGTTGTTCTGGATCACAGTCTTCTCAAAGCTAATTGATTCAAACCGGCTTCTCTTGTCTTCTCACTGAATTGTTCTTCTCGGACCTCCAATGGGAGTCCTGCCTGGATACAGAAAGTGTTCACTTCAGAATCCATATTCCCCACTGCTAGTAGCATTAGCTAGAGTTGCTACTATATACCCTTTGTGGCCTCTCCCATCCTGGGTCTTTGCTATGTCCTAGAGATTGCCCCCATCCCACTGCTAATTTTTCTTCTCTCTCTCTACATATGATCTCCCTACCCCCACCCTACATTCCTCCCAATCTCCTATTCACCCAGTTTCCTCTTTAAATTGGCCTGCAATATCTATTTCCTTTCAGCTTCTGAAAAATATTCAACCATCCTCCCTTGGGCCTTTCTTGTTATTTGACTTTTTTGGGTCTGTGGATTATATTGTGGTTATCTTGTACTTTATGACTAATATTCACTTATAAGGGAGTACATACCATGCAGAGTCCTTTTAGGTCTGGGATATCTCAGTCAGGATGATAGTTTCTAGTTCCATCAATTTGCCTGCAAAATTCATAATGTCCTTGTTTTTAAGGGTTGAGCAGTTTTCCATGTGTAAATGATACACATCTTCTTTATCTATAATTCAGTTGAGGGACATCTAGGTCATTTCCAGTTTCTGACTATTATGAATAAAACTGCTATGAACATAGTTGAGTAACTTCTTCGTGGGATGGTAGACCATCTTCTGAGTGTATGCCCAGTAGTGGTATAGCTGAGTCTTGAGGTAGATAGAACTATTCCCAATTTTCTGAGAAAACATAAAATTGAATTTCAGAGTGGTTGTACAAGTTTGCACTGCCAGAAGCAGTGGAGGAGTATTCCTCTTGATCCACAACTTTGCCAGCATAAACTGTCCTTTGAATTTTTGATCTTAGCCAATCTTATGGGTGTAAGATGGAATCTCAGAGTCATTTTGATTTGCATTTTCTTGACGAGTAAGGAAATTGAACATTTCAAGTGCTTCTTGGCCATTTCAGACATTTAAGATTCCTCTGTTTAGAATTCTCTGCTTAGCTCTGTACCCCATTTTAAATTGGGTTATTTGGGTTGTTGGTATCTAACTTTTTGAGTCCTTTGTAAATTTTGGATATTAGCCCTCTGTCAGATGTAGGGTTGGTGAAGAACCTTTTCCAATCTATCTCCTGTACCAATGTGTTCAAGGCTATTTCCCACATTCTCTTCTATGTGATTTTAGTGGATTCAGTTTTATGTTGAGGTCTTGATTAACTTGGAGATGAGTTTTGTGCAGGGTGATAAATATGGATATATTTGGATTCTCCTAGATGTAGACATCAGATTAGATGAGCACTATTTGTTGAAAATGCTTTCTTTTTGCCATTGTATGGTTTTGACTTTTATATTTAAAAAATCAAGTGTCTATAGGTGTGTGGGTTAATTTCTGGGTCTTTGATTTGATTCCATTGATCCACTTGTATGCTTCTGTATCAGATTTGATTCCATTGATCCACCTGTATGCTTCTGTATCAATACCATGCAATTTTTATCACTATTGCTCCATAGTACAGCTTGCAGTCAGGGATGATGATTCCTCCTGAAGTTCTTTTATTGTTCAGGATTGTTTTTGGCTATACTGGGTTTTGTTTTCCATATGAACTTGATAATTGCTCTTTCAAGGTCTATACAATTTTGTGTTGGAATTTTGATGGGGATTGTATTGAATCTGTAGATTGCTTTTGTAAGATGGCCATTTCACTTTGTTAATTCTGCCTATCCATGAGCATGGGGGATCTTTCCATCTTCTGAGATCTTCCTCCATTTCTTTCTTCAGGGAGTTGTTATTTTTGTCATACAGATCTTTACTTGCTTCGTTAGAGATACACCATGATATTGCAAATTGTTCACAGCTATTGTAAAGGGTGTTATTTCCCTAATTTCTTTCTTTTGTTTCTTTCCCTTAAGGAAATACAAGTGTGTAAGATTTGTTTGTCCAAAACCAGAAGAGCAGTAAACAGATTCACGTTCTATGGAACAAGGGCCAAATATGTAAGTTTTCTGCAACGACTTCCAGTTCTAACATTAAAGAGGAGACTGTGTGTATAGAAGAGTATTGAGAATGTTCCCTGAATTACAGTGAATTTCACTATGAAAAAATAGAATCTAAGGTGAGAATGTTGAGATAATTAAGGGAAAGCAAGATATACATTTGCAATCTGAGAAGGATATAAGGTCAGAGGATTCTTTTTCCAATTGAGAAGAACTAGTAGAGAGTGTAGAAAGGCATGATTGAAGAGTGTGTAAGACTATGTTACATGAAATGTGAGGCCAGACCAGGGACATAGGAAAATATACTGAAAAAAAGTCATACTGCAGCTCAAAAAGAAGTGTAATGCATGGATTTGGAGATGCTTTGATATGCCTTGCTGCACAGTAGTTATATCTTTAAGCAATAGCATTATTATGGGAGAACATAACACAGAAAAAGCTTTTCCAAACTTTCTACTCCAAGGTTCTTGAAAAGCTTCATGAACAATAACATCTTTTAAGCACTTCTTATTACCAACACTCTTAAAAACAGTTTAAATATTTTCACTCACTTAGGATTTGTAACAACCCTAGGGCTTAAGAAAATGTCCATTCTCATTTTTCATGCAAGAAACTGAAATTTAAAGGTTTACTATAATTATAGTAAACTTAAATAACATTCTCCAAATAGAAATAGTGTGAATATGAATCAATGCTTATCACAAGAAATCTATAACTGTATATCTCCTTAAGACAGAAATTATCTACCCTGGTTGAAGTGTGTTTGGAACAAAATCTTTTTAGAAGTGTCTAGAGTTTGAATATTCTTCCTTCAGTCCTTTGTCTGTGGCTCCACTTCCCTAGATGTTCTGAAATGACATATTGTTAAGTATCATTTATTACGGAATATGGGTATAATAAAATGCAAGAAAGAATATGCATTTATAAGGAATAGGATAATATATATAGCAATAGTTTGAAAATATTAGAATGGGGATAATAACAGAGCCATAAAACCATCCACTACCAGGTACTATATAGCAGTCATTGTTCTAAAAATTTTGTAAACATATAGCATGTAATTTTAATCCTGAAGTTTCCCTTATCCTCCTTGTATTGATCATGACTCCTTCAGTTAAGGCGAGAAAAACAGACTTATTAGTTTCAGGAAAAAAGGATTTATTGACCTTTATAATGAAACCAGAGAGCCATGTCTACCTTGTCTACTTTAGTGTTCCTATGTGCAAATCAGTGCCTGTTACAAAACGTATATATATGCAAACTTTTTGTTCCTAGATACACCTTTTGAAAGAAGCCTACCTTCCCAAAACATATATCTCTGTAATAAAACAGGCACTCAGGACATAGAGGTAGCTAGCTCAACAATTAAAGATACTTGTTGCAAAGGCTGATGAACTTAATTTTATCCATAAGACATATAAAGTGGTGAAAGAGCACACATACCCCATGGTATGCAAATACACAATACACACACACACACACACACACACACACACAAAGTCAATACCATTTTAAAATAAAATACAAATGCATACATGAATAATAAAATAATACTAATAAACTAATAAATAAAATTAATACAATTTAAAAACAAGAATTCAGCAAATGTTTGTTGAAAAAGTAACAGAAGTACTCAAGGAAATATGGCTTCATGTTTGACTATCTATTCAAGATATATCATCAGGACTCAGTGTTTTCTGGTTTATTTTCATTTTTTAAAAATTTAATCTTAGCCATCCCTAGTGACAAGAGCCTTACATCTACACAGGTTCTGGTCCAGATATAGAAAGTATCTTTCTCAATTGTTCAAAGAAAAACCTTACATGTTACTAGATCATTTAATCATGTGTCTAGCTCTAAACCAATATTCATGGTATACATTGACTGGTTAGTTAATTCTTAAGCAAACTAATCCCCAGTGAGTTCAAATGTCATTTATAAGAAACAGAACTATGAATAACCATACTGGCTTTAGTCCAATGGGATTTCCTCATAAATATGTGGCACTGCATGATAAAGAACCTAAATTATTATAGAAAAATGCAGTCAAGTTAAACTGAAATGACGGAGTATTACTGGAAAGTTTCAACTTCCAATTATTACTAGACAACTAAAACTGCCTGCAGTCAACTTACTCAGCTTGACTATCATGGGAAAAAGTTCATCCTATCCTATAATCCTATAAGGCAAGAAACATTATAGCCTTTAAGAAATCTGTCTGTGGCTCAGTGGTAGAGCACTTGCCTCTTATTCATGAGGCTCATTTATGAGGATCTTGGTTCAACCTTCAGCACTGACCCCTGAAAAATAAATTAGTTTAGGAACTAGTGGGATTTCATAAGGCTTCTATATACATCCTTAGTTCTGGTTAAGCCTTCCTCTAAGCTAACTATAGCACAATTTAAAAAATAGGTTAAACAGAGTTAGCCCACTTGGGTTAACAATGATGTTTCCAGAAGACATGGGTTACCTCTTATGGGCCCAATATAAAATAAATAGAAATCACAGTGCCTACCACAGGTTAGTATCCTATGAGTTACTGGGAAGGGAGGATAGCAGAACAACAGAGGTTGTCAGCATTGGTACTGATGTACATCACAACTATAGAGTAAGGTCCTACTCCTGAAGATACCACTAACTTTTGCTGCAGGAAAAAAGAGAAATAAATCTTTTTTCATTGGTTATTTTCTTTATTTACATTTCAAATGCTACCCCTTTCCTGGTGTTCCCCCCAGAAACCCCCTATCCCATGCCCTTCCCCCTCTTTCTATGAGGGCACTCCCCCAACTACCCACCCAAGCCCACCTCAGCACCCTACACTGAGGCATCAAACCTTCACAGGACCAATGGCCTCTTCTTCCATTGATGCTAGATAAGGCCATCCTCTGCTAATAGCTATAGGTAGCCTTCATAGTGTTAGAAATTACTGGGGGATAAAATAGTACAGTAGTCTTTCTTAGTGCTACATCATGCATGATACAATGATGACCTGTGAATCAAGATGTGCCCCTTGGTGCAATGGTGGCATATGAGTATATGGGAGTAACCTAATTCTCTACTGGATTTTAGGCCTGATTAAAATGTAAGGAATTCATATATGGTAATTTAAACATGGTCAGAAAATGGGGTTGTGAAAACCATAGGCTCCATGTGACAGCCTATTAATATTTTGTTGTTAGAATTGTCAAATGCCCTTCAAAATATGGATGTTTATAGCCATAGATTTTTGCTGCTCTCAACCTTGGTTAGAGAAGCTTCTTTTTTTTTCCTTTGTGTCTTCTTCATTTATAAATGTCATTAGTGACTTTTCAAGTGGCTCCCTAGCACCTGAAGACATATATATATATTTTTTTGCCATTAATCAAATTTATTATTTGGAAAAATTAACCCTAAAAATAGAAATTTTGAAAAAAAATAGCAAATACATATGAACAAGCATTTGAAATTTGTTTTCTCTTGTAGATATATCTGATGTCAAAGGTTGTATTCCAAATTTCTTCTTCTTTTCAAAATAAATTTTATTGTCTGCTTTAGCTATTTAATGCCACCATTATTTCTTTTTTTTTTCTTTCTTTTTTTTGGGGGGGGATATTTACTTTAATTACTTTTCAAATGTTTTCCTCTTTCCAGTTCTCCCCTTTGAAAACCCCCATCCCATTCCCCCTCCCCCTGCTTCTATGAGCGTGCTCCCCACCCACCCACCCACTCTCATCTTCCTTCCCTGGCATTCCCCTATACTGGGGCATCTACCACCCTCAGGCCCAGTGGCCTTTCGTCCCACTGATGGTCAACAAGACCCTCCTCTGTCACATAGGTGGCCAGCACCATGGGTCCCTCCACGTATATTCTTTGGTTGGTGATCCAGTCTCGGGGAACATCGAGATGTCAGGCCAGTTGACACTGTTGCTCCCTCCATGGGGCTGCAAACCCCCTCAGCTCCTTCAGTCCCTTCTCTAACTCCTCCGTCTGGGACCCCACGCTCAATCCATTAGTTGGCTGCGAGCATCCAACTCTATATTTGTTAGGCTCTGCCTGAGCTTCTCAGGAGACACCTTATCATGCTTTCTTATTGCAGATAATAACGCTTAATGCAAAGTTCATGGCTTTTTAAAATGCTGAAAATAAGTGAATGTGAGTCCTCAGCCATTCAGACAACATTATATATCAATATGTATCAATACTCCAAGACTCAGGGAACACTATAGAAGTAGGAGCACAAAAATGGTAAGAACCAGAGGATGAAAAGTAATTCAGTTAAATGATAGCTTCTAGAGAGGACATGGATGCTACACACATTAACTGAAGCTGCAGTTCACCACAAAAGATCTCAAGAAAAAGTGTGTGAAAAATTCAAGCATGGAAGGGAAGGGGATCTTGATATCTTACCTGTAGTTGAGGAACTAATATCAATTTAGTTGAAGAATGGAGAGATACATTTGTTTAAGGGGCAGAAAATTTTAAATTACACATACTTTAATGGATTACTCCATCTTCACTTGTATATGGGAAGTATTAATTTGACTCAGAGATCCTATAAAACCATAACAATACTTAGAGATGTGAAATGTGTCGGGGTGGCACAGGGAGCTGAAGAGAGGGACAGAGTGATGAACATGACTAAGGTATCATAACTACATATGAAATTTTATTTTTTATTGTTTGTGAATTTTATAAATGAATATAAAGAGTTTTGATCAAATTAGTACCATATGCCACCTCTCCAACTCCTCATTTATGCCCTCCACCAGTTTCCTTTTCAATTTCATGTGTTTTTTTGTTTACACATCTGAATTAAACAAAGTACTCTTAGAAATGCCAACATGGGCACAATTATAGCATCTTTCGGAGTACAGGTAGTCACTCAGGAACCATATGACTGAAGGAAATTGATTTGTTCCACTCCAGCAGCTACCATTTATCAATAGCTCCTTAGTTGTGACTCCATTTCTCCATTCAGGCAGAAATTTTGTATGATTTGGTCTTGTGCAGGTATTGTGAAGGCGTTTATAAATTCTGTAATTTTGTTTGCACAACAACCTTGCTATGTTCAGAAAATACTGCTTTCTGCAGGGATCCACACTACTACTTGCTCTTGAAATCTTTCCTTCCCTTGTCTCATGATAATAACTAACACTTGAGAGGAAGGATGTGATATATACATCCCATTTCAGATTGAGGATTCTACATTTTGTTAGTTTATGCATGCTAACCAGTTGTGGGTCCCTGTGTTAATCTAGCCTCTTCTTCCCTTAAAAATTCCTCCCAGGAAGCCTTACTTGTTTTCTGACTTTTATAGCTACTAAAATTAGTATATATCTAAAATTTCAAAGCTCTCATTTATATATGAAAAAGATCCTGTTGTGTTTGTGTTTCTCAGTTTAGATGGCTCACTCAGAATGGGATTTTTCAGCTCTCTTTATTTTCAAGACTCTTAATTTCATTTTCTTCACAGCCTAATAAAATTCCATTTTCATTACCCCATTCATCATTTGAGAGCCATCTAGGCTGTTTCTGTATCTTTGATATGGTGAATAGAGCAGCTGTGAACATAGATGTGTAAATTTCCAGTATATGACAGAGTCTTTTATGTGTATGCCCAGGAGTGTGATAATTGAGTTATGTGATAAATCTATTCCCAGTTTTTTGAGGACCCTCCAAACTGATTTTCATATTGACTCTATCAAGTTTGTGGTGTCACCAATAGCAAATAAGGATTCCCTTTATTATTATTATTATTATTATTATTATTATTATTATTATTATTATTATTTCAGACTAGAGTAAGAAAAACCTCAATGTAGTTTTAATTTGTATTCTCTGATGTCTAAGATGTTAAACATTTTAAAAAAAATTTTTTTTAGCCATCTGTGTCTCTTCCTTTGAGAGCTTTCTGCTTAGTTCTAGGTGCCAATTTTAATTGGGTTCTTTATTTTATTCCTGTTATTGTTTGTTGGTTTTCTTTCTTCTACCCTTCTCCACCCTTTTTCTTCTACCTTTTAAAACCTCTAATACTAGATAGGAGAGAAAAAAAAGATAGAGTGGAATGGCAGCAACATTTTCACTAGACTACTTCCTGCTGACTGTAGGCTTGAGTTCCTTAGGGCAAGTTTGATATTTGTCATCAGGATAACTAATTTATTCTGATTTTTTTGCTACCTAACAAAATACAACCAACCGCAACTAACCACAATCAACAGCAACCAACCAACAACTCAAACTGCCTCTTAGGCCCTAGCATTTATACACCCTCCGAAAAATCCCAAGAATTCCAAACATCACACAATTTCAGAAACTATCTGCAGATTGCAAAATTGTGCCCCTGCTATAGCATGAGGCAAATCATAGTCAACTGCTGTGGACAATCTAAAGCAATCCCATATTCCACTCCTAGGATTAAAATGAAACTATATTTTGATATTATTTCTGTGTTTTTCAAAGAAGATATATATATATATATATATATATATATATATATATGTATGTATATGTAATTCTAGATACTAATCACTGTCAAATCTATGTATACCTGATAAATCTTTTCTCAGTCTATAGGCTATGTCTTCCTTGAACTGATGGTCTCCTTTGCTATATAGAAGATTTTAGTTTTATGATGCTTTATTTATAAATTATGGATCTTAATTCTTATTAATGAAATCTTATATAGAAAATTCTTTTCTGTACCAGTAACTTGAAGCATATTTTATATTTTCTTCTCTAACAGATTCAGGGTGTCAGGTATTACAGTGAGGTCTTTGATTAATTTGGAGTTGAGTTTTATGGAATGTGGAAGATAAACATAGTGTCATTACTCTACCTGTATATCCAGTGTTTGAAGATATTGTTGTTTTTTTTCAGTGTATATTTTGGTGTCTTTCTTGAAAACCAGGTGCCTGTAGGAGCATGAGCTTATATCCAGGTCTACAGTTGGTGGACACTGAGATAATATGTCACTTTTCTTGTGGTATTAGTGGCAATATGTAGGACTACACACACACATACATACACACAGGTACAGGTACACTCAGTTGTCTACAAAGAAGACATGAAGTTGGGAGGGAGACGAGAGATATCTTGAGGCTGACAGTAGAAGCTCGAGTGAGAGATTAGAGGATATATATATATATATATATATATATATATATATTACATTATATATATTTGTGAAAATTTAAAAACATTAAAAAGAATAAGGAAAATTTTTAAAAATGAAAATGGCAAGGAATGTAAGGTAATTCAGAAAAGGCAGTGGTCTCATAGAAATAAAGGCCCATATGTATAAAGCACAGAATATGTGCAGTGTAATATATATTACTACATTATAGCACACGATTACTTGTCCATTTCAAACATAGTTTGGCTATAATGCACTGTGAGTCTTCCACACAAGTCTATTTAAATCCATTTTTTTTTTAAAAAAAAATTCCATCTTATTGACATATAATTCGCAATGATTGACTCACCCACCAAATACTTCCAGTTTGTCCAGGTGTAATGGTGCACACCTGTAATAGCAGTACTTGAGAGGCAGAGGCAAGTGAATCTCAGGGAGTTCTAGGACATCATGGTCTATAAAGTCTCAGGGAAACACAGAAAGACCCTGTTTGAAGAAAATCAATCAAATAAACACCTTATAATTCAATTGTTTTTAATATACTCAGACGTTATTCCTCCATCACTATAATAGAACAATTTCATCATCCCCATAAGAAACAATGCCTGTTAGAAGTCATCTCTCCCCAGTAGCCTTCCTAGTTCTAGATAATAACTGTTAATTTCTGTGTCCTTGAAGTATCCAGGTCTAGGTCTCATGTCACTGGGTTCAAACAGCTTGAGCTCCTTGTGTTTTTCTTCTTCCGTTCAACAGGCTTTAAGTTCATACACACTGTGATGTATCTCAGTATCTTCATTCTTTTTATAGCTAAATAGTGTTTACTGACATAACTAACACCACAAATATTATTTGTTCATCATTTGGTGGACTCTTGAATTGATTTCAGGCATGTCTTGTACCAAGGTAGCTACAAAAGTGGCCTAGCATAAGTCATAAATTTACCTAAAACATTGTCTTAGTTTATTTCTTGTTGCTGTGATAAAATGTTTTGACAAAGGCAATTTGAAGAAGAAGCATACAAGATGAGGCCATTGTCCAAAAAGAAAAGATAGTTGTCCCATTTGGAGACATGGTTAGCTAAAATCACAGAGCACCTATTTAAAAGATTAGGGCGTTAGACAAGTATACATCTAGACATGCTCAGTGTGCTGGCTAGTTCTACATCAAGTTGACATTAGCTGGAGTCATTAGGAAATAGGGAACCTCAACTGAGAAAATACCCCCACTGGGTTGTCCTGTAGGCAAGTTCTTGGAGTATTTTCTTAGTGATTAATCTAGGAATACCTAACCCATTGTGGGTGGTATAACTCTTGGTGGTCCTGTGCTATTAAAAAAAGCAAGATGAGAAAACCCATGGGGAGCAAGACAATAAAGCAGAGTTCCTCCATGGCCTCTGCTTTGAGGTCTTAGCCTGACTTCCATTCATGGGAGACAACTGTAAACTGGAATAAATACTTTCTTCTCAAGCTGCTTTGGGTAAGGTGTTTTGTTTTAGGTCTTCATTTTGTTTGCTTTCTGTTGTTATATGTTGTGTTTGTGTATGTTATTTTTTTAAGCAAATGAAGGAGGGATGGAGGGAAGCCCTTGGACTTCTTGGGCTTTTGCCTTTAACGCGAGCCCCAATATATAAGTACATGTGACACTTATAGCAAATTAAACATAGTATTTTCAATATTAATTATGCTACTTGTTATGTTATTAAGGTGGGATGGTTTGCTTCTACATTACAACCTAATTTATTTATGAAAAATACTTTCTATTTCTATTTGGTTTTAATATGTCTTCAAGTTCTAGTACATATTTACAGTGCAGTTTAGTTTTGAAAACTATGTGGTTATGATTTGTCATTTATCCATATAAAGCCATCACTATTCCTATCAGTTCTTGGCTTGCCTGAGCCATTAAAGTACTACTGTATTGCTTTTTATTTCTCAGTTTTATCTGCATAAGATAGAGCAATGGAGTACCAAAAATGTACTTTTTCACTTCTTTTTTACTTCTTGGCCTTTGTTTCTTGGCCTCTATACACCAGGTTGGACACTGGACCCTGGCCTTATTCAAGTTTATTTATCTGTTTCTATATCTTTAAGATACTGATCTTAATAACCTTGTGACTTTTATCCTAAATTAATGTATTTTAACTTATTTGACTAATATATAAGTAAACTTTTATTTTAAATCTGAATTCACCCATGATTTACTGAAAGACCACATATCCACAAGCATATAGGCAGCACAAACTGTTTAAAGAAAAAGAGGACACAGAGTTGGATGGTTAGAGAGGGAAGATCTGAGAAGAGTTGGGATGATGAGTATGATCAAAATATATTGTATAAAATTGGAAAAGAACGAATGCATTGTTTCTGGTTGAAAAATAAAAATTAAAATGTTTTAAAGTCTTCCTCATCTTCCATCTCCAAACATAATCTCTTACCCAGAAATTGCTGTTGTTGTACATAAAAATGCACATAGTTAAGGTGTACCCATCAAAAACTTCTCTATGCATTTATGTATGTAAAAATGTATTTGAGAAAAGCTTGTTAGTACATACGTTTAAATTTATATTATTATACAAATAGTAGTAAGCTTTTAATATATTATTCTTCCATATTTTGGTAGTCATATTTTGGAATTATTTTTACACATTTTTATAGTTTTCATAGGACTTGGAGCATGAGTGTATCCCAGTTTAACTATTTTCTTACCAATGAATATTTAATTTTTTCATTTTCTTATTATTACAAACCTTGTAGTGGTAACAGAGCACACACAAACATACCACACACTGTATATTTTGTAATTATTATCTACAGCAATTTTATTAAGAAGTAGAAGTATTATGTCATAGAAAAATAATTAGTACAATGTTAGCATACATTGTTAAATCATTTCCTGAAATGTGACTATATTAATTTACCTTTTCATTATTTGTGTATGAGAATTTCTTAATATTTCAAGACTTTTTATAATATAGTATTGTCAAACTTAAAACATCTCATACCTAAAAATAGGTATCTTGTTTTTGTGTTCCTGCCCTTAATGTTAGTTAGATTGACTTATTTCAAGTTCATTTTAGCCTTCTGTATTTATTTTGTGAACATTTTTCTCATCTCATTTGCCTTTTTACTGTCCCCTTGCAATCTTATTCATTTACTTGTAAATACATGTGGGCATTTTGTAAGAAATTTTGGTCAACAATAGAGCACATACATTATTTTGGTTCAGTAATATACTATACAATGATACAATGGAAATTATTTTGTAAAAGTACATTCTGTGATGGTTTCACAGTGGCAAACTGGGCTAATCATGCACTTATAAAAACAAGTACAGAAATTGATACTAGGGAATAGAATCGTGATAAACTTGACCAAGTAACATCTAAGCCATTGAATGCTATGGGCAGAGCTTAATGGACCATTCTTATGGGAGCTTGGAACATAAGACTTATGAGAGAAATGGAGTCAATAAGAGGTTTACTCATGATGTTTCAGAGAGCAATGAAGACTCTATTAGGAACTACAATAGGGATTACTTGTGTGACATTTGACCAAGATTTTTATTTGTATTTTACATGTGACCTGAAAATCTTAAGTTGAATGTAAAGAAATGAACTGATTTATTTTACAGAAGAAATTTCCAAGCAAAATAGTAATTAAATTAATGCTGAAATAGCAATGGCAGTTGACAGAGACTACCAACATTATATAGAAACCTCCTGTGCAACACTGAGAGCATGAAAGAAATGTTTGGAAGTCGAAGCCCTACCCCTCAGAACAAACTCTGTTTTTGAGCATCCCAATTTACTTAAAGGAAGAAAATACCTACACTAAAGGGTTTCCCTGATGCTCATAAGAAACATCCTCCAAAACATCTCTCTCATGGCTGGAGAGATGGCTCAGAAGTTAAGAACACTGACTTCTCTTCCAGGGGTCCTGAGTTCAATTCCCAGCAACCACATGGTGGGTCATATCCATCTGTAATGGGATTTGATTACCGCAACAGTGTACTCACATATATAAATTAAAGAAATCTTTAAAACATAAAAAAATTAAAGCATAAAAAATATTCTCTGCCCAGGATTGCCACTGCAAAGCTGATGAGTTTGTCATTAAGGGGAGCTAGGCCACATCTTGAGCTGACAGCAGAATTAGTAATGCCATTCATGTGGTAATTGGTTTTAAAGGAAAAGGTACATATTTGAAGACCTCATACATGGAAACAGACCAAGCATTATTCTGCTTGGTCCTCATCCTTGCAGAGAGTCCCTGAGAGACCACCATGTTAAGTTTTGAAGGTGAAGCTTTAAGTTGTAATGATGACCTCAAGATATTAGAAATGTGAAGACTTTGGAACTTCTGATGAGGAGAATTTGAAGTGTGGAATAGAGCTGGCTTAAGTGTGTGAGAGAAGCTGTGATGCCTTCAGATGACAGAGCTAGAGGGTAAAGCTACCCAAACCCTTTGGAACTCAGAGGATTACATGACAAGCTTAACATTAAGGACATCAATATACAGTTTGGTATTGGATTTTGTGCCAGTAATTCTAATGCTATAAATATATGCTTTGCTTTTGATTTTACAGGAGCTCACAATTCAGGTATTTTAGACCTTTAAGTAGTTGGAAAATTTAAAGACATTAGTAGCTATTGAAATTGGATTGTACGTAAGGTGAAAAACAATGAGATCTGGAGGAAATAGGTGTGGAAGTTTATGGCTTAAAGTGATGTGTTTGTCAAATTAGTCAGGGTTGGAATTGTGATGGTTGGTTTTAATTGACTACATAACATAATATAGAATCATATGGGAAGAGAGTCTAAATAAATAATTTTCTAGATTAGGTTAGACTGTGGACATATCTGTGATGAATATTCTTGATTACATTAATTGAAATGGGATGATCTATCTATTGTGGGTAGTGCCATTTCTTCGGTTTGAGGCTGGACCATATAAACATGGAAAACAAGTTGTGTACTAATAAGCATACATGCATGTATTTTTCTCTCCATTCTGACTGGGAATGTGACTAGCTGCTTCAAGCTTTTTTTCTTCACTTACACTCAACTCAGTGATAGACTATGAACTAGAATTTGAAGAAAAACAAGCACTTTCTTTGTTAACATTGCTTTTGTTGGGGTATTTTATGACAACAGGAAATGGAACTAAGATATCTAGTGTTTCATGTTTGTGCCTTACGGAAACCTTCTTTACTCTAAAATTGAAAAACTACCGTTATATTTTACAATGTTTTTATAAACTATGGGTTTCACATAATGCAAGTATAATTTATTCTTAACTACCCCTTTAATATAGCTTAGACAGTTATTACAACACTACCTTTTAAATAGGCCATTCTTCCTTTCATTGATTTTAACTGCATGTTGCTAATACTAAACTCCCTGGTATCCTAATGCTGCTTATTTGTGTCTTCTCTTTTTAATTTCTGAATACAACCTTAAATCCTGGTCTAAATTTTTGGTCTGCTAAGAGTTAGACCTCTTTATTATTATTATTATTATTATTATTATTATTATTATTATTATTATTATTTTGCTATCATATCATATACTTGGTAAATTTTGCTGAACAGAAATTTATTAATCACAGCCCTGAAGCTAGTACATCCAAGATGGAGTCGTCAGCATTTGTTAGGAGCCTTTACTCCTGACAGCTATAGCAAAGGGATGAGGAGCAAGATGGAATGAAACTCTTGGTTCTGGAGCGTTCAAACGTGCATTTCTTCATAAAAAACTTACTCTTGTGGTAAAATCTATTCATGAAGAAAGAACCACGATGGCCCAGAAACTTCTTAAACATCTTACATTTTAAGGCTGTTAAAATGTCAAGTAGATTTCAAAATGAGCTTGGAAGGTGGCAGATATTCAAACCATAGCAATAACTTTTAGTCTTATTGAACAATATTATGTTTTTATTTATACTAAACTCAATTTTCAGTGTTTGTAGTTTCATGGAGTAGAGTTCTTGTTCTGAATATTAGACTTGACCTAATCCTTACCAAGGACAGCCAGGATAAAACAAAGGCTCTAATATTTTCAAAGCATTAGCAAAAATTTAGGAACTGAGTAAAATACTCAACTCTTATAGATATAGATGGTATCTGTTTTTTTTTTTTTTTTGAAAGCCATACTGTGATTTTTAATTTCTTTTCTTTTTTCTTTTGATACTTTATTTATATTTCAAATGTTTTCCTTTTTCCATGTCTCCCTTTTGGAAACCCCCTATCCTACCCCCACTCGCCCTGCCTCTATGAGGGTACTCCCCCCCACCCTCCCACTCCTGTCTTCCCTCCCTGGCATTCCCCTATACTGGGACATCTAACACCCTCAGACCCAATGGCCTCTCCTCCCAGTGATGGCCAACAAGGCCCTCCTCTGCCACATATGTGGCCAGAACCATGGGTCCTCCATGTGCATTCTTTGGTTGGTGGTCCAGTCTCCGGGAACACCAGGGGGTCTGGCCAGATAACATTGTTGCTCCCTCCAGGGGTTCCGACTCCCTCAGCTCCTTCAGTCCCTTCTTCAACTACTTCATCCAGGACCCCAAGTTCAGCCCAATGGTTGCTGTAAATTGAATCTTGGGTGTTCCGAACTTTTGGGCTAATATACACTTATCAGTGAGTACATACCATGTTTGTTCTTTTGTGACTGAGTTACCTCACTCAGGGTGACATTTTCAAGTTCCATCCATTTACCTGAGAGTTTCATGAAGTCATTGTTTTTAATAGCTGAGTAGTATTCCATTATGTAAATGTACCACATTTTCTGTATCCATTACTCTGTTGAGGGACATCTGGTTTGTTTCCAGTTTCTGGTTATTATAAATACGGCTGCTATAAACATAGTGAAGCACATGTCCTTATTGTGACAGATGGTATCTTATACTTTGAAAAATGCACTGAAGATTAGAAGGGTGAGACAAAAAACTTAAAGTCAGATATTAGTTGATAAATAATTATTATTCACAAGACACATGTTCCACTGTAGTCAGGATTTGAGTTGATATAATCTTTATATCCAGATGTCTCCCAGCATGCTTTATTATCCCAGTTAGGGTTACTATTGCTATGATGAAACAACATGACCAAAAGCAAGTTGTAGAAGAAAACATTTATTTAGCTTATACTTCCATATCATAGTCTGTTACTGAAGGAAATCAGGAACTCAAATAGGAGCAAGACAGCACTGAAACTATAGGTCTGACTTTTCCTACCCTTAGCAAACATGGCAACAAATCATGTGTTTGTTACATCCCAGAATGGGACAGAATTCATTTACACAAGCATGTAGTGACTATATTTTAGCAAAGAGAAAAATGGTTAGATAAATTTTTGCCTGGCTGGCATGGCCTGTCTGGGGCACGCAGGAGGGTCAACAGTGAGGATATGGGACCTGAAGAGACCAGTTCCAGTAGTCAGATAGGACCCCCAGTGTAGGGATGGGGACACCAACTCATTTATAAAATTTTTGACCCAAAATTTGTCCTGTCAAAAAGAAATGCAAGAACAAAGAACAAAGATGGAGCAGAAACTGAGGGAATGACCAACCAGTGACCTGCCCAAATTGTGACCCATCCCATGAGCAGGCACCAATCCCTGACACTATAAGTGATGCTATGTTCTGTGCTTGCAGACAGGAGCCTAGCATGGCTGTCCTCTGAGAGGCTCCACCCAGTAGTTGACTGAGACAGATGGAGATACTCACAGTCAACCACTGAACTGAGGTCAGGACCTCCTTGGAAGAGTTAGGGGAAGAACTGAAGAAGCTGAAGGGGATGAAACAACACAGGAAGACCAACAGTGTCAACTAATCTGGATCCCTGGGAGCACCAAGAGATTGACCCACCAACCAAAGAGCATGCATGGGCTGGTCTGTGGCCCCCGGCACATATGTAGCAGAGGGCTGCCTTGTCTGGCCTCATTGGGAAAGGATTTGATCAATTCTGCAGAGACTTGATGCATCAGGGTGGGAGCATACCCAGGGGTCAACATCTCAGAGTCTAGGGAGGAGGGGTGATGGGGAGGAACCCTGTGAGGGAGGAATGGAAGGGGATAGCATTTTGGATATAAATAAGTAAATTAAAAATAAAAGAACTCAAATAGTAAAGAAACCTGGAGACAGGATCTGATGTAGAGGCCACATTGGGGTGTTGCTTATTGGCTTGCTCAACATGGCTTGATCAACTTGCTTTCTTACACAACTCAAACAAGCCCAGGGTTGACAAAGGACTGGGCCCTCCCATATCAATCACTAATTTAAAACATGCCCTACAGCCAGATTTTATGGACTCATTTTCTCAATTGACATTCTTTCCTTTCAGATGACTCTAGATTGCATGAACTGCCATAAAACTAATCAGTAGAGTTATGTTCTGGGATTGAAACTGACATAGTTAAGAAAGCTGAAAAATTCCAGGAGTTTGAAATTATAAAAACAAGTTCATGGTATAGTTGCTGTATATTTTCTATGAACCTCTTCTTCATCTGATAAATATGTTGAGTATTTTTAGTCTGAAATAGAACAACATTGCCATGCTCATTGGAGGAAGGAATAACATAGCTGTTTTATATCTTACTTATTTTTATCCTCCATGGAACATAGTAGATTCTCAAAATTATCAATGAATACACAAATAACTAATGAGTCTGTGACACATTTATTTATTTGGTTTTTGTTATTCCAAAGCATCATTCAACGCTAAATGTTGCAAAATCCTGTGAAATATATATATATATATATATATATATATATATATATATATATTTATCATAATATATGTATCCAATGGATATATTCTTTATTCCTTATCTTTAACCTGTTTTATTTTTTTAAAATATACTATTCTCTTGGATTCTAAGAAATCAGTTGCTACTGGGTTTACTCTCATGTCTGCACATTATATCTCAGTCTTCATTGTCAGTTCCTAATCCTTCATCAAGTAGTTGAATGTTAATCATCTTTGAGATTCATACTTTAACTCCCTTCTTTTCTGAATCCAGTTATGTGATTTCATCCGTATTCTGGGTTTCAATAGGAAAGCCTAACTTAAATTAATATGTCATCAGTTTTAATAAGTACCATTATTTTACTATACTTTAAGAAATCAAAACTGATTTTTATATGCTTGTACCATCTCAAATTGGATTACCCTTTTACATGCTAAATTTACTCCTTGTATTGTTCACAACTCAGAACATCACTTGAAGTGGAAACTTCTGGTTTCTTTGTAAAGTCAGTTGTGTCAAATGATGTTTTGCTAAAGCAGACACAAGAAGGAAAAGTTTTGTTGAAGTGAACATAGGTGAAAGGAGGCTTACTAAAGCAAGCATGTCAAAGGATTCATGATGAAAGATGTTGTGGAAAATATTTAAAATGAACTATTTGTATCCTGTGCTATGCTGGGTACTGTCTGGTCATATGGTTTCAGCTGGGTGTTCTCAACTTGGTGGTCTCTGGCCTGGAGCTCCTGAAATGTCTGTACCCAACTCACTAAGTTTCATTGGTGGATCACTGCCATATCAGCCCCACTCAATGACCACCCACCCCTAGGTCAGCCACCACAACAGCCAGCAACCTGGTAGAAACAAAACTCTAGAAACTTATAATTAATCAGTCAGATTTATATATCAATAAATTCTCAATTCACAAGATGCCCACACAATAATTTCCAAGCCAATTGATAAGGATACAAGCTGCCCACCTAGATTAGGCAAACTATCTCAAATGGATGGAAACAGAAGTATTATGTTAGGTATATTTAATGAGTTAACCCAGATACAGAAAGACAAACATCACATGTTCTTTTTCATCCACGGTTCCTAGCTGCAAATCTTCAGTTATGAGGATACAACTTTGAATAACTTCAAAAACCATGAAAGTAAAAATGGAGTATGTGAGGGATACTCAAGAGGAAAATAGCAGGGTACAAGTGATATGAAAGGAAAAATGAGAAAAAATGAGGGATATTTTAATCAGAGGTCAATACAGATGGAGTAGGTAGTAGGAGGGAGAAATAGCATTAAGTATACTTGAAAACATCATGAAGAATAATTGCATATAATACATATAAATGTATGTATATATACATACAAACAAAATTTAAATAAAATTATGTCACTTGGGCTGGCAATTTCCCCTCAAAGAATCATAGAATATTTAACAAATGATGTAAGAAATCCCCTTTTGATTTTCAAGGGAACACAAGAGATTCTCAAAACCATGTGGGCTATTGCTGTTGCTCGTGGTTACCTCCCAGAGGTTGAGGTAAGTTTATATTGCTGAGGACATCATGCACTTTGGACCCAGAGATTGGAGGATCTGGACTCTATAGGATTTGAAAGCATCCTCCCCAAAGTCCAACTTTTATAATACTGGAAAGTGGTGTGCAAACTTCCAATGAAGAGAAACAATGAATGGTCCTAATGAGTGGTGATATCTACAAACCACAATAAACCTGTTGGTGATATATCCCCAAGGGTTTAATAGTGCTACTCTACACTCAGGTTTGGTGGTACCAACAGCTGTCTAATTGTATTTAAGTTCCATTCAACAGTTGGCAAATCATGCCTGGTATTATAAATATAATCAACTACCCAAATCATGCCTTGTATTGTACATATAACCAACTACCCAGGGCTAGTGAAGACATGGATCTTGGATGAAAATGTTTTACTGCCACATTACTAAAATAATTTCTAAATGCATTCTAAATATTTATTCTTATACCAAAACTATGTGTAGCCCTTACTCTCTTCAAAGATACTTCTGTTTGTAACCTATGGAGATGAATACAGAAAAGAACTGCATAAAATACAGAAAATATCTGATCATATGCTACTCAGCCTCATTTGATACACTTACAACCCAACTCCTACATCTATATAAAGCTCAGGGAACGTCTTGGAATAGATGGTAGAAAGATTGTAAGATCCAGAGGGACAAGACATTTTCTGAGATTGTGATTCCTAGAAATGAGAGGGAAGGTTCACATATATGATACCTCAATTATATGGCTGCCAAAATAAGATTTGTAGAACTACAACATAAATAGCTTGCTAACATGGAAGGGGGTATCTTAACAGTTTTTCATTCTTATACAAAGAACTATAGATAACTAAAGAATGCTGAGAGCAAGCAAAACTGTCATTCTAGGGATAAATCCCTCAATTTATTATCCAATATAAATTGGCCAGCCCTGAAATCATAAATTTACAAGTAACAACAAATAGACTTAGCAAAGTATAGTTTTGAAATTTATGATATATATCATAGTATATTATATATAACACATACAACATAACAAACACGTGTTATGTTGTGTGGTGTGTGTGTGTGTGTGTGTGTATTTTAAAGACAGGGAACATAATTTCAGAGAGAACAAATGAGGGAATCATAATAGTGTTGGAAGGAGAAAAGAAAAAGGGAAATAGTAAGATTATATATTCAATTTTTAAAAGGAATAAAATATTGAAAGGAGAAAATAATGGGTTGGCGTTAATTTAGTAATTACAACATTTCTTCTTTATTAATTATTTTATTTATTTACATTTCTAATGATATTCCCCTCCCCATTACCGATCCACAAACTTCCCACCCCAACCCCTTCCCTTTGCCTCTATGAGGGTGCTCCTCTACCTCCTCACCCACTCCCACCTCACAGCTCTAGCATCCCCCTATGCCAGGGCATCAAGACTCCACAGGACCAAAGGTCTACCCTCCCATTGTTGTCAGATAAGTCTGTCCTCTGCTACATATGTATCTGGAGCCATGGCTCCCTCCATGTATACTCTTTGGTTGGTATCTTAGAACTTGGGAGCTCTGGGTGGTCCAGTGAGTTGATATTGTTCTTCCTATGTGGTTGCAATCCCCTTCAGCTCATTCAGTCCTTCCCCTAGCTTTTCCATTGGGGTCCTCAGGCTCAGTCAGATGGTTGGCTGTGAGTATTTGCATCTGTCTTGGTCAGGTGCTGGTAGAAAAGCCATACCAGGTTCCTGTCAGCAAGAGTTTCTTGGCATCAGAAATAGTGTTGGGATTTTGTGTCTGCAGATGGGGTAGATCCCTAGGTGGGGTGGTCTCTGGATGTCCTTTCAGTCTCTGTTCTTATTTTTCTCTGTCTTTCCTTTGGACAGGAACATTTCTGGTTTAAAAGTTTTGAGATGTGCGGGTGGCCCCATCTCTCAACTGGGGGCCATGACCATCTACTGTAGGTGTGCCTTGGCTAAATCATTGCCATTGGGTCTGGGTCCAGAGGCTCAGAATACCCAAGATACAACCACAAACCATATGGAGCTTAAGAAGAAGGAAGATCAAAGTGTAGATGTTTTAATCCTACATAGAACAGGGAACAAAATAATCACAGGAGCTAAAAGGATGGAGGGACCTGTGAGGGAGAGAGGGACAGGAGCAGGTATAGGAAGAGACAGATGAGAAGCACAGAGGGTCAGAAAGGTGAATAAAAACATATAGCAGTGGGGGATGGGGAACTGGTGGTAGCCTCTAGATAGTTCCAGATGTCAGGGAAGTGAGAGGCTCACAGAGTCCAATAACATTTCTTAAGAATTATAGCCAGTTTCTGATTTTGGTAACCCATTTCAATGGTACTATCTTAGATTTAAAATGAAGGGGAAATGATTAGTTTTAGGAGAACATGGAGAGGCTTGTGAGATGTATGATAGGTAGTTGGATGTAATAATCTGGAGTTACGGCAAGATGACTGGATTGTGGTCTTAAAGTGATTAGCTACTAGCGTCGGGCTTTGGTTGAAGCTGAGTGAGTGGTGAGGTCATCCCGAGACTCAGTGTAACATAAGAATAATAGAGTGCTAAAGAGATAATTAGAACAACAACACATATGAAGTAGTCAGTAGACAGTAAAGTGCACAGGAAAAGGGTGAGGAAAAAGACAGAGATGCTAAGGAAAAATAAAAGCAATATGGTATTTAGAGTTCAGGAGGCATCAGGGTGAAAAATACTGCACTGGTTAGGATAGACAAATTCCGAATAGCACTTATTGGTCTTGTCAATGAGACTGACACTGCTAAGTTGTCTAAAGAAGATGGCTAATGGATAAATCAGAACTGAATGCTTTGAAACCCTGGCTGAACAATTTTCCTCTAAGTCTGTTGAGAAGCAAAAGAGATCAAGATAAGAAATTGATAAGGGGACAGCTTGCAAGACATCAATCTCAAGGAAAGCTTTACTTAAAAATAATTTTGTAGGCTGGGCATGATGGTACACATCTTTAATCCCAGCACTTAGGAAGCAAAGACAGGTGGATCTCTGTAAGTTTGAGGCCTGTCTTAGTGAGTTCCAGGATAGCCAAGACTATGTAATGAGACCCCTTCTCAAAGAAAGATCATTTTGTACATACATACATAGAGACATTTCCCATACGAGTATATAACGGTATATTGGGCATATTACTCCCCAGATCTTCTTACCCTCCCCTTTCTTCCTTATCCCTATTAGTCTTCATTGTCCCCAAGATAGCTGTATATCTACTTTCATTACATATGTGCATGAGACGTGCAATGAAAACGTGCAATATTTGTATTGTAAGACTGCTTAATATGTTTATCTCTAGTTGTATTCCTATTCCTGCAAACTACATAACTTTATTTTTCTTTAAATCTAAAAATGTCATCAGGTGTGCATACCATATATAGTTATGAACATAAGGAATGTTTTTAAATGTGTAAAAACCTAAGAGAATTCTCAGTGTTTACAAAGCAAATTGTAATGACATTATCTTTCTATAAGATACACTGGATTCTTCCAGGATATATTTTGCTTCTTGTAATACATGTTTAAGCCAAGACTAGATAGAGAACCATGAGTGATATCTTTTCTTTTCAACTGTAAAATGAAATTCAGAGTCAGAATTTATAGCAGTCAATCATGGTAAAGGGTTTTTTTTTTTTTTGTATTTTTAAAAAAATTTTCTAGAATCCCATCTTGTCATTAACTTGACTGCATGATATTGTACAAGTTATTTAACCTATTTATTTCATATTTCTTTATGTGCAAACATGTTTCATACAATTGTATTGAACATCAAAGGAGATACTGGATTTTGAGTCTTTATATCAGCATGACGCATTATAATGTTGCCAAGGGTTACTGAACTCTTGGGGAAGCTTAATCTCATTTCCATCAGCTATTTCATTAACACTGCTAGTAACCCCATTTTATGGATGAGGCCACTATGTCAGAGACAAGCTGGTAATATTGCCTGGGATCTCAAGCTAGGAACAAGCCTAGTAAATATTAGAGAGTTTAGCTCTAGAAATCTGCAAAGCCATTACAGCATGCTATCAATGGCTCAGGACTTTGTCTTCTAGTGCACTTACCAAACAAATGCTTTGTGAAAATCTAATGAAAGGTAAAGACACCCCCTCCCCCAAAGTGCAGAAATTTGCATGTGTATGTGTTTGTATGCTATTCACTACACCACTGACTAAAATCCTTGCAGTGTAGGTTATTCTGGAAATTCCGACGAAAATAATAATAAAACAAATAGCTCAAAAGATTAATTCCACCATTTTAAAACTGGAACATAGCCTTAAACTCTGATAAAGCAGTCCAGTTCTAGAAATTTCAGACACTGAAGCCCTCTTGTTACCCTTTATCTCCACCTGCTGGGCAAAGCTGGACAACAGCTTTATTCTTAATGTTTACAGACATTAAGACATCTGATTTTTCAAGAATATGAGCTTACTGTCCGGTGGACAGCCACCCCAATCCAGCCGTTAAGGTCTTGCCAATCCCCTCGATGCTGCTGTCAGCGACCCTGTGATGTCTGTGGGGAAGGGTCCTTGCCTTTTTAGGTTTGAATCCGAAACTGCGTCACCAGAATTTAGGAAAATAGACATAAGAATTCAGCAGAGGGCGCTGGAGTACACATTTCTCTGAGGTCCTAACCATATACACAGAAATGTCAGACTTTGTGTTTTCTTCATATACAATATATATTTCTGTAACATTCACCTCCTCAAGTTATTTCTTTTACTATTAATTTGGGGAGGGGGGATTTCAAAATTGTAAGGTGTGTGGGGGGTGTGAGCCACAAACAGAGCCCTTCGTGGCCCAGCCTAAGGGATTCTCTTCTAATTCTAAGGTGTCATGCTGTTGTCTGTAGTTCCTCGTTTTGATTACTTCCAATTCAAAAAACCCAAAGTGGTTATTAAAAAAACTGACCAGGAATCTAATAATATTTTTGTCAGATTTAAAGCATTGTCACAGTTTTATTTGTCATTTGACAACCTTAAAGACCCCCTTGCCCACATGAAGCAACTCAGTCTGGGTCACACTAATTGCCTTCACAGCCTGTTCTTTTCCCATAATGTTCTGTATTCTTGCCCTATTCTAAGTAGCACACAACTCAAGTAGCATGGCTCCTAGCATTAATCTAGAAGGGGTAAGATGTTAATTTAAACACTGTAACAACACTGTCAAATTTTGTCATTGATTACATATTTGTTGTCTTTTCCCCAGTATCTGCTATGAATTCTGAGAGAAGAAAACACATTCAAATCTCCAGTTTCAACAGTGCTACATGCCATTTTGTGTGTACTCAGCAACTTTTCTGTATGATGCTAGAGATTGAGCCTACTGGCTTGCACATGCTAGACAAATAAATGTTCCTCCACTGAGATATCCACACCAATTAAAACTGTTGAGTTTGAGGAATACTCTCTTTAATTTTCATGGACTGATTTTGAATTCTCTATTGTAGCCTAAGCAGGCCTTGAACTCACAATTCTCTTACTGCAACCTCCACAAAACTGGGATTACATGCATATACCACCAGGGCCAGCATTGTTTCCTTCTTTATTTGTAGGAGAATGTATAGGACAATAAAGACAATTATTTTCTCAGAACCTTAATTAGCATAATGTTCCAGGCAAACATGATTGCTTTCTATTTCTCAGCCTTTGCTCTTTTCTCTGTGCAAAACAGTCAAGTAAGAGATAACAGAGACAAAAAGAAACCTGGGATAGTGAGGATGGATTTAAAACGTTCCATTTAGAAGAAATGGTAAGTGGGTTTCTCTTAATCTCTTATGTGGTTGTATAAACTCCTGCTTCTACCTCCCACATTCTGGGATCACACTTGTTTAAAGAGTTCTCCTCCCATTCTGTAATAGTACTACTAATCAGAAACAGTTGGGTTTATCCTGGGTGACACTTTCTGTTATTTTTCTGTGTCCTGATGCATTTAACTATCACAGTACTCTTTGGGTTAGACATCCATTTACATTAAAAGACACTGAAGTAATCCATGGTTAAACAACCTGCTTAATAAAATAACTAGTTAAAATATCAGACTTAGTACTAAATGATGATAAACTGACTGTGGCTAAAACCATGTTTCTGGAGTTTTCTCATCACTACCATGATACTATTTCATTTCTCTATTTTGTTTTGCAACATTACATTCTCCCCTTTTGAATCAGTTCTCTGGCAGACTCAAATACATAAATCTTACACTTCTATTTTTTTCTTTTTACAGTTTTTGCTTTTCTGAGACAAGTTATTATGTAGTCTAGGGTCTTGGAATCAATATGCAGCCAAAGTTGGCCTTTATCTCCTGATCTTCCAGCTTGCACCTCCTAAGTACTAGGATTATAAGTATGTGCCTTTATGCCCACTTTGAATAATGTTTTTGTTTGTTTGTTTAGATTTTTTGTTTTTTAACTTTGTTCTTCTTAATCAGCTCGGTTAGATAACATTTATTGAGCAGAGGGTATTTTAGCGACAATCATTTAACTACTTACAGCATTTATTTTATTGCCTCCTTCCAATATTCAGCCGATTATATCTATTTTATAGGAATACAAGAGTAATTTGGATTTAGTAGAATTTACGAAAAGTGAGAGACAGTGAATTCATGTAACTTTATAGGATGCTCTTCAACTAGCATCCTATAGTTGGCAAACGGGAAAGCTAGAATTAAGACTACAGAAGTCTGATCCAGAAGCCATGCCTTTGGAGTTCATTTTTGTTTAATTTTGAGATTAAACTTCAGATTACTACCTTCAGTCCCCCACCTTGATGCCTTCTAGCAGTGTGACTTTGGACAAGCAACTTCACCTTTCTTACCCCCGATTTCCTCACTTTGAAAAATAGGCAATGATATTGAAGCCAATACAAAGACTAAATGAGATAATTTATGTCAAAAGCTTAAATTTTGATGTCAGACAAACAGCATGTAAATGTAATTTAATGTTATTTTCTAAATAATATCAACTCAGTTGCCCTAAGAGTTCTAAATTTGGTAGGAAATCCATCCGCTTTCTTAAATAAAGAAACAAAGCAAAACAAAACAAATATATTTAAAAGCAGTTCTGATAAAAGGAAAACAAACCCCTGGACCATGGTAGTCTTCAATTGTATTTTATGACTACTGTCTGATGTGTCTTGATCACCATTCTTTCCAAATAGCCCATTCGAAGATCATTCAATTCTTCTTTGATGTCAAATCCTTAAGAGCTCTCATTGATTTACGATGTTATACTGCCCCCTTCTGTGGTCTGTAAGTAATACAATTACTATCAGTTGCTGGTTAAGTTTCACACATGGTTAACAAATGGTAGTGATGTTGTTTGTTATTAACTACAACTCTTACTTCTGTAAGAATGACTTCCAAGAATTACTGTTGTCATGAAGAACTCAGACAGAAGGAATGAGTGGTGTTCAGGGACACACAGACATTAGATGACAGAACTCTGAATTTGAAAACACTCTTTTATACTTTTAATTTTCAAATCCACTCTCTGTCTTTCTTTTTATTTTTTTGTGGTTCAGAGTATGGCCCTTTATTATGACTATCACCTACTTTAATATGTCTTTCAGATTGCTTTCCTTTATGTTAGAATATGGTGCCTTAATTTCATGTTGACTGTTTTCACTTTTTTAATAGAAGAGTATATTATCCTTCTTGTAAGATTTTCTAAGGCTCTAAATACAAGGAAGAGAGCTATTCATTCTTTATTGAATTGATTTCTAAAAAAGACTATTCTTTGGTAGAAATACTAAAATTAATGAAAACAAATGTTCAGAGGAGAAAAATCATGGAAATTGATGTAGAAATCCAGATAAATCATATCTCACATTCAGTTGGTAGAATGAATGCCTAACATATACCAAGCCCGGAATCCAATTCCCAGGACTGGATAAACATGGAATGTTAGTGTATATATTTAACCCCAGCATTGGGGATGCAGAGGTAAGATGACCCAAAATTTAAGGTAATCTTGGCTACACAGTGAATTTGAAGACACAGTGCGTTTGAAGACACTGTGAGCTACAGTAAACATTCTATATATTTATAATAGCCAGAAACTGGAAACAACCCAGATGTCCCTCAACAGAGAAATGGATTCAGAAAATGTGGTACATTTACACAATGGAATACTACTCAGCTATTAAGAACAATGACTTCATGAAATTCGCAGGCAAATGGATGGAACTTGAAAATATCCTGAGCGAGATAATGCAGTGACAAAAGAATGAACATGGTATGTACTCACTGTTAAGTAGTTATTAGCCCAAAAGTTCGAAATACCCAAGAGTCACTTCACAGAAACCGTAAGGCCGAGTGTGAGGTCCCAGATGGAGGACTTGGAGAAGGGACTGAAGGAGCTGAGGGAGTTGGCAGCCCCAGGGAGGGAGCAACAGTGGCAACTGGCCTGACCCCTCAATGCTCCCAGAGACTGGATCACCAACCAAAGAATACACATGGGGGAACCCATGGTGCTGGCCACATATGCGGCAGAGGAGGGTCTTGTTAGCCATCTGGGGGAGCAGAGGCCCTAGGGTGTTAGAAGCCCCATTATAGGAGAATGCCAAGGAGGGAAGACGAGAGTGCATGGGTGCATGGGTGGGGGAATACCCCATAGAGGCAGGGGGGGAGGGGGGGAGGGAATAGGGAGGTTCCGAAGGGGAGATCTGGAAAGGGGAAAACATTTGAAATGTAAATAAAGTAGAAAAAAATTTATCATAGGATCCCCCCAAAATAAAATTAACTCCTCATAACACATGATGCTTAGGAATGTAAACGAGATGGTCAAGTTTGACACAAATAAAGTCTCCAACTCCAGATGTCATGCATTCACCAAGGAACCTGGGGTTTGGTTCGAATGGGCCTGGATTTCAGTTTGAGACTGAGGGTTCAGATCCAGAGATATAAGAAGTTCACTACAGGAGTGGTCCCAGAGTTCATGGAGAGCAGGGTTTTACCCTCCAGAAATCTCAGAGTTCCTCATCAGAGAGGGACAGTGACCCTGAATAAACTGACACAGAATTTAACAGTTGACAAGTAGGCTCCAGACATTCCCAAAGTGAGTGTGGGTCTGAGGATTTGAGTACTGACTTCCCAGGGGTCCCTGAAGAATAGGGTTGTATATTCCAGTAGTCCTATTGTTCACTGAGGGCCTGAGACTTTAACTCTACTGACCCACAAAATCACTGGGACTTCCAGAGATCACAGCATTACTGAGGACCTGACTACAGCCTCCAGCAAGTTCAGATATTAGTAGTATCTACATCTAGTAGTATCTAGATTTCAGTCCCCAAGAGATTTGGCGTGCAAGTATGATCCAAGGATTTTACTGGATCTGGTATTCTTGGTGATAAGTGTGCAACCCTGTCAAGAAGGTACTGAAATAAGGATTAAAAAGTCAGAGAGGATAAATATAAAGGTGAATATTAATAGAGAGTATATATAAAAACTGCATACATTGTATAAAATATTGTACCTTGTAAAATAAACACTATTGTATATCGTAGATCAGAGAGAGCTTGGTACAAAAAATGTGTGACTTCAATGTATTAATCTGATGCTCAGATCCATTATCCTACCTAAAATTAAGCCATAGAATTAACCTAGTCTATAGGTAAAAGCATGTAGCAAAATATTTGGCTAACAGATGTGAAGCACACATTCTTCACAAAAGCCCACAGCACCTTTTCTTTCCTTCTTTTTTTATTTAATATTTTATTTACATCCAAATGGTTTCCCCTTTCCAGGTCTCCCCTTTGGAAACCCCCTATCCCATACCCCCTCCCCCTGCCTCTATGAGGGTATTCTCTCACCCACCCACTCCCTTCTTCCCTCCCTGGCATTCTCCTACACTGGGTCATCTAATGCTCTCAGGTCCAAGGGCCTCTACTTCGACTGATAGTCAACAAGGCCCTCCTTAACCACATATGTGGCCAGTACCATGGACCCCTCTATATGCATTCTTTTGTTGGTGGTCCAGTCTCTGGGAGCACCGGGGGGGGGGTGCTGACCAGTTGACACTGTTGCTCCCTCCCCATGGGGCTGCAAACTCCCTCAGTTCTTTTAGTCCCTTCTCCAACTCCTTCATCTGGGACCCCACGTTCAGTCTAACAGTTGCTGTGAATTGCATCATGGGTGTTCTGAACTTTTGGGTTAATATCTGAGCACTTTTTCTAAAATAGAAAAAACATTCTCTGCCACTAAGCAAGTTTTAACAAATATAAAAGAAATGAATAATTCATTGTATCTTGTCAGATCATTGTATAGTAAAAATAAACAGGAATAATATAGTGAGTTGTAAGAACTGCAAAATACATGGAGACTAAATAGTGTATACATGATAATCATTTATTAGTATAGCTCAATAAAATTATAAATACAACTTACTAGGACTTCCAGAACCCTTGACTCTTGACATACAAGTAAGGGAATTCCAACAGGAACTTTTATAGTTATAAATGTTGACATTAAAATGTACGGAAATATATTCATTAGTTTCTTTTCTATCACTCTGATAAAATACCAAGACCAAGCCAACTTATGGGTGGAAAGGTTTATTTGGACTTATAGAAACAGAGGGATAAGATTTTTTTTTTTTATGGTGAAAAAGAGGCAGACATGGTAGTAGAGAAGCAAATTGAGAGCTCATGTCTTGAACTGTTAATAGGAAGCAGAGCAAACTTAAAATGATAAATCTCAAAGTCAGCTTCCTGTGACATACTTCCTCTAAGAAAGCCATGGTTTCAATACTCCCAAACAGTGTCATCAAGTGAGAACTAAGTATTTAAATGCTTGAGATTATAAATGACGGTTTCATTCAAACCATCACATTGTGCTCATGGCCCCCAAGGTCTCATGAGTGGAGATATCATAAAACAAAGTGTTCATAATATTTTATCATCCCGACCCTTTTGTGAAATTCCAACGTCTCTTCTGAAATTCAAGTTAATCTCCTAACTATAATTTTTCAGTAAATTCAACAAGCAAACTGCACACTTCTAACATATAATGGTACAAATATAGATTACCATCCCAAAATAGAAGAATGGGGACATAGTGAGTAAATACTAAGTCAAAAGAAGACTAAAACACAAAGGGGAAAACACCAAAGTCTCTAGCTCTGTCAGAGATCAGATGGTTCTATCTTTCAATCATTGCTGCTTACAACATCCATCTACTCTTAGGCTTTCTCTGCTCCCTGTATTCAGCTTACCACGTGTCTTAAGGTTTTTCTGCTGTGAACAGACACCATGACCTAGGTAAGTCTTAAAACATTTAATAGGGGATGGCTTACAGGTTCAGAGGTTCACTTCATTAACATTAAGGCAGGGACATGGCAGAATCCAAGCAGGCTTGGTGCAGGAGGAACTGAAAGTTCTACATCTTCATCTGAAGGCTGTTAGCACAATACTGACTTCCAGGTAGCTAGGACTAGGGTGTAAAAGCCCATGCCCACAGTGACACACCTACTCCAACAAGGCCACACCTCCAAATAATGCCACTCCCTGGACCAAGCATATTCAAACCATGACAACATGTCAGATGTCTCTGGCATCTTCAACATCCCAGTGTCTCTAATATAATCCAGGATTCACTCTCATAGCTTTACAAAGTTTCTGCTCAGAGTCTCTTGCTCTCTCATTATCTTCTTGAGGAACTACCCTGACACCTACTGCCACAACTCTCTGAAAACATGGAAGATGACTCTATGACACCTTTACTCTCACACCTTTCATGACTCTAAGGCTAGTACCAAAGAAGGACACTGTTAAGTTTGGATGGAGCTTTGGATAGATTTTGTACCCCTGGAACCACATCTGTATCAACTTTTGTTTGTTGTTTTGTTTTTGGAGCAGGAAAGTCCTTAGGCCTTTTCCTTTCATAAATTGGAGGTTTAGCTGGATGGGGTCTGGCCTTGAAGGCATGCTTCCCTTTATTCAAGTACAGATCTGGCCTCTCCTGATGGTTGTTAATTTTCCTTAACAGTTGCAGCCTCTCTTTCAGGACAAACCTTGGCTGTAACATTAAGCTTGTTTGTGTCATTTTTTTTTCTTCAAACTGTACATTTAAATTTCTTTCTACCTCATTTGCTATGCTTCATTGTAGACTAGTATAGAATGGTTACTAATAACCACGCATCAGAGTCAATATGAAGCTGGTTTGAAATCTGCTCAACCAAAGAAGTCCATTGCAATAAAATTTAGCCCCAGGCAAGTTCTTCATACATGGGCAGAAGGCAGCCACATTTTATTTGCCAAAACATCACAGGGACAGTTTCTAGCCCAGATGCTAATAGTTCTCTCAGAAACATCTTGACCTGGGCCTCTCATGGCTGGTTTTTATATGTGTATGGGTGTAGGGCCATCTAGTAGAATATGTGTAGCATTGATGTTCCCAAAGAAGAGTGACTTTCCTTCCTCCAGCAGCCATAAATTGCCAATAACTCCTCATCTGAGGAAAGGGGATTTACTGAACCACTCTTCCAACCATGCTGAGGTGTTAGCTTGCTCGATTTCACTCAGTCCTTGTATATGCAGTCACAGCCTGTTGGTCTATATAGGCAATGACCCTGTTACATCCAACATATGTTATTTCAATGCAGACATCCAGTGGTTCTGGCTCTTAGAATCCTTATATCTAATCCCTTCTGTGATGATTCCTGAGCCTTGTAGCAAGGAAATGAAATATACATGTTTTGATTTAGAGCTGTGTACTCCATAGTATCTGATTCTTTCCACATTGACCAGTGAAAAGAATATTTAATGATGAGGTTTAAAGACACAGTAACTTATAGGTATAAACTAATACATTTTCCCCTAAAGCCTACGATATAGCCAGCAATAGGTCTTGGCACAGTATCAGGCATGAGTTCAGCCTTGTGCAGTGGGCTTTACATCCAAACAGAAAGTGGTTGTTTACTTTCAGAACATCTAAGGTATAATTTGCTACAGTGAAAATATCTTGTCAGTCAGGGTTCACAGGTAGGTAAGACTCATTATTTCTTTGTTCCCTGGTAAAATGCATTGAACCTTCTGGCACTATGACTGCTAACTAGTCAGAAGTAACTTTAATATAGGCTTAGATTTTTCTAAACCTACTTTATTTAGCATTCTTGAATGCTTCAACATCCTTTCTAATCTACAGACTAGAGGTTGGAGAGAAAGAAGGTTAACAGAAATAAGGTTTTGCAGACCTGTTTAGAAGTAGTTCTTTGAGGTGATTTTATTCTTTGTTGTCAGGATACCAGCAGTCTAGTCCAATAGTAAACACTAAATACAAATCAGTAACAGTGGCTCAATCCAGCAGAAAGTTCAAGGTTCTGCTGACTTGGTCAGCAGAACCAGCCAGAATCAGTCAGAATACCGAGAGAAGTACTTTGGTGTGTTTCTCTCTACTACGTGAAGAACAAAGAATACCAGAGAAACATTGCAGGAGTCACTCTGTAAGAACACTCTTCTAGTGTTTGGGAGGAGGTGGTGGTGGTGCCATTTATATGCTTTCCAAACTTAACTTACCCTCTCAAGTATCTGCTTCAGCAAAACATCACATCAAACAAGTGAAAGTCCTGTATGACAAGAACTTCAAGTCTCTGAAGAAAGAAATTGAAGACCTCAGAAGATGGAAAGATCTCCCATGCTCATGGATTGGCAGGATTAATATACTTAAAATGGCCATCCTGCCAAAAGCAATATACAGATTCAATGCAATCCCCATCAAAATCCCAACTCAATTCTTCATAGACTTAGAAAGAGCAATTCTCAAATTCATATGGAATAACAAAAAACCCAGGATAGCAAAAACTATCCTCAACAATAAAAGGACTTCTGGGGGAATCAGCCTCCCTGACTTCAAGCTGTATGACAGAGCAGTAGTGATAAAAACTGCATGGTATTGGTACAGGGACAGGCAGGTAGATCAATGTAATAGAATCAAAGACCCAGAATTGAACCCACGCACTTATGGTCACTTGATCTTTGACAAAGGAGCTAAAACCATACAGTGGAAAAAAAGACAGCATCTTCAACAAATGGTGCTGGTTCAACTGGTGGTCTACATGTAGAAGATTGTGAATTGATCCATTCCTATCTCCCTGTACAAAGCTCAAGTCCAAGTGGATCAAGGACCTCTACAGAAAACTAGATACACTGAATATAATAGAAGAGAAAGTAGGGAAAAGTCTCAAACACATGGGCACAGGGGAACAGTTCTTGAACAGAACATCAATGGCTTGTGCTCTAAGATCAAGAATCGACAGATGGGACCTCATAAAATTACAAAGCTTCTGTAAGGCAAAGGACACTGTAAATAAGACAAAACGGCAACCTACACATTGGGAAAAGATCTTTACCAATCCTACATCTGATAGAGGGCTAATATCCAATGTATAGAAAGAACTCAAGAAGCTAGACTCCAAAGATACAAATAACCCTATCAAAAAATGGGGAAGAGAGCTAAACAGAGAATTCTCAGTTGAGGAAACTCGAATGGCCAAGAAGCACCTAAAGAAATGTTCAACATCCTTAGTCATCAGGGAAATGCAAATCAAAACAACCCTGAGATTTCACCTCACACCAGTCAGAATGGCTAAGATCAAAAACTCAGGTGACAGCAGATGTTGGCGAGGATGTGTGTGGCAAAAGAGGAACACTTCTCCTTTGCTGGTGGGAATGCAAGTTGATACAAGCTCTCTGGAAATCTGTTTGGCGGACCCCCAGAAAAATGAACATAATACTACCCGAGGACCCAGCTATTCCACTCCTGGGCATATACCCAGAAGATGCTCCAACATGTAATAAAGACATATGTTCCACTATGTTCATATTATCCTTATTTATAATAGCCAGAAGCTGGAATCAACCCAGATGTCTCTCCACAGAGGAATGTATACAGAAAATGTGCTACATTTACACAATGAAATACTACTCAGCAATTAAAAACAATGACTTCATGAAATTTGCAGACAAATGGATGGATCTTGAAAATATCATCCTGAGTGATGTAATGCAGTCACAAAAGAATGAACATGGTATGTACTCACTGTTAAGTGGTTATTAGCCCAAGATTCCGAAATACCCAGGAGTCACTTCACAGAAACAGTAGGGTGGAGTGTGAGGTCCCAGATGGAGGACTTGGAGAAGGGACTGAAGGAGCTGAGGGAGTTTGCATCCCCAGAATGGCAACAATGGTGGCAACTGGCCTGATCCCCTGATAGTCCTGGAGACTGATCCACCAACCAAACAATACATATGGAGAGACCCATGGTGCTGGCCACTTATGCAGCAGAGGAGGGTCTTGTTATACATCAGGGGGAGGAAATTGAGCAGGAGGGCATTAGATCCCTCAGTATAGGAGAATGCCAAGGAGGGAAGACAAGAGTGGGTAGGTCGATGGGGAAATAACCCAATAGAGGCAGGGGAGGGGGAGGGAATAGGGAGGTTCCAAAGGGGAGATCTGGAAAGGGGAAAACATTTGAAATGTAAATAAAGTAGAAAAAACCATCACATGACCTCTCATGTGTCTTCTCCTGCAAAACAAAACAAAGCAAAACAAAACAAAACATCCTCTCACAAGACAGCTTCCAGGTAAACATCACCTGCACAACTGAGTTTCCAAAGAAACCAGAAATTTCCACTTCCCTTCAAGAGCAATACCGATTTGATATCTCTATTTCTAGGACTAAACAATGTAGTGTGTTCAGAAATAAGGTCTCACTAGCAACTTTCTGAGGGTAATCAAGATCAATGGAAATAGCCTTTGATGTTTGTAGGCATCTATGCAACACCACTGATGAACTCCAGTAAGTAACCCATACTTGACACTGGGCTTTTTATTTGATATCTTATGGTAGATGCAAGAGTTTTTGTTTCTGCATTTTGTTGTAATGCTATTTAAAATCATTTTACTTACATATATGTGTATGTTTAGAAAGCATCTTCAATAGATTTCTCTATGGCATCTTCAAAGGTCCTCAATGTTAGCTACTCTTTATACTCCCTTCTTACTCTGTCCTCCTATTTCCCATCCTGTTAAACTCTTCCGCTTCATTATTATCTTTTCCTTCCTCATAGCTCCTGAATTCCATTGCATTTTCTTAAAATCTCACCAATGACTTCTTCTAGTTTCCTGAATTTTGTGGGTACTCCCATTTAAACTCACATATCTGAATATTCAGAACCACCTAGAATCTATACATGAGAGAAAAGCTGTGGCATTTGTCTTTTTGGGTCTGGGATTTTTTACTCAGAACGATCAGTTTTCATTCCATCAGTTTATTTACAATTTTTCCAAATTCATTTTCTTTACAGCTGAATGTGTATTTGTACCACATTTCTATTATTTATTTATCAATTGATGGGCATCTAGTGTGTTTCCTAATTCCTGGCTACTCTGAATAAAACGCATCAATATTGATGAGAAAGTATCTCTGTAATAAGCCACAGGGTCATTTGAGCATATCCCCTGATTTAGCACAGCTGAATCATATACAGTATCATTTTCTAGCTTTTTAAGAATCTCCATGCTGGCTAATGCGTTTTTACTCTCATCAGCACTAGACAAAATTTACCTTTTCTCGTTGTCCACACTAGCATTTGTTGTCAGTTTTTTAAACTTAGCCCTTTTAGCTTGGGGAAAATTAAATCTCAAAGTAGTTTTAATTTTCATTTCTTTGATGGCTAAATAATTTCTCAGTTATCTGTATTTCTTCTTTTGAGAACTCGCTGATTAGTTGCATGCTCCTCCTCCTGTTTTTTTAAGTATTGAGGACAATTTTACTAGAGTTTAAGAGAGAAACACCCCAGGGCAGACAAGCTGTAAATCTCAGCAGCTGGCCAGAGGAAAATAGTGGAGAATAGACTCAGGCTGTTTGAGCCAATCCCAAACAGAGGTCAGCCACATGGTGGCAGACAGCCACATGGCAGGAAAGGGAGATTTAGAAAAAATTAGGGAAGCCCAAAGTACCAGACAAAGCATGCTTAGAACAGAGATCAAACACAAACCCAGGAAATATTATGTTTTTCTGATTTATTCAGAAACGTGGACAGACTTATGAAGCTACATTTCTACTGCACACACTGCAGCTTTCTTGGTGTTTAATCTTTGCATTCGTTGTATAATCTAGACATTAGGTCTCTGTCAGATGTATAGTTGGTAAATATATATTTTTTCAAATTCTGTAGGCTGCTGATATAATTTGTTGCACAGAAGTTTTTATTGTCACAAAGTCCCATTTATTAAGTATTAGTATTAAAGGCTATGCCACCAGGGTTCTTTTCAGAAAGTGTAGATGAAGTATAGTCTCTGTGTCTCTTCTAACAGTTTTAAGGTATCATATTATGTATCAAAGTTCTTGATAACATTCAGAGTTGAGTTTTATCCAGGTTTACTTTTCCTTTTATTTTTTTTTATTTTTCATATTTTATTTACATTTCAAATGTTTCCCCTTTTCCAGATCTCCCCTTTGGAACCTCCCCATTCCCTCCCTCTTCCCCCTGCCACTATGGGGATATTCTCCCACCCACCCACTCTCATCTTCCCTCCTTGTCATTCTCCTATACTGGGGAATCTAACACCCTCAGTCCCAAGGGCCTCTCCTCCCCCTGATGGATAACAAGACCCTCCTCTGCTGCATATGTGGCCAGCACCATGGGTCCCTCCATGTGTATTCTTTGGTTGGTGAATCAGTCTCCTTATGTAGCTATCCAGATTGATCACCATTGTTTGTTGAAAAGTTTTCATGTCTCAAGTAAACATATTTTGTACCTTTGTAACACTTCATAAGTGGCCTCAAGAGCTTGAGCTTATGTGTGAGATTTAACTTATATTCCATTCATTAATGTGCCAGTTTTGGTACCAGTACCATGCTGATTTTATTGCTATAGATCCTAAGTATAACTTGAAATCATGAAAAGTGATAGCTCCATCTGTACTTTTATTCTCCAGGATTGTTTTTTGGTGGTCCTGTATATTTTGTATTTCCATATGAATTTTATGTTCATTTAAAAAAGAAAAATTTCCAAAAAATTCCATTGACTTTTTTTATCAATTAATTTATTTATTCACTTTACACTCTTATTGCAACTCTCTCCCTTCTCTCTCCCCAGTCCTACGACCTTCCTATCCCATTGCCTTCCTACTGTACCAACCTGCACTGCTATATCAACTTGCTTTTGAACATACACACACACACACACACACACAGACACACACACATACACACACACACACACATACACACACATACACACACACACACATACACACACATACACACACAAACACACACACACATACACACACACATACACACACACATACATACACAACACACATACATACACACACACATACACCACACACACATACATACACACACACACACACACACACACACACACACACTTTTTAAACTCTCTTTATATCTAATCCTAATCCTCACTCCCACAGTTCATCCCTCTATCTCCCCCCTTCTCCTCTGAGAGGGTGGAGCCCCCCCTACCCCCTATATACCTTCAATTTGGCACATGATGTCGCTGCAGGGCTAGGTGCTTCTTCTCCCACTAAGGCCAGAAAAGACATCTGAGTTATGGAAACAGATTCCACAGAAAGGCAACTGCTTTAGGGATAGCACTGCTCTAGTTGTTCAGGACCCATATGAAGTTCAAACTGCACATCTGCTACATATGTGCAGGGGGCCTAGTTCCAGCCTGTGTTTGCTCTTTGGTTGGTGGTTCAGTGTCTGAGAGCCCCCAAGGGTCCAGGTTAGTTGGCTCCATTGGTCTTCCTGTAGAGTTCCTATCCCCTTTGGGGCCCTCAATCTTTCCTCCAACTCTTCCATAAGGGCCCCCAAGCTCCATTCATGTTTTGGTTGTGGGTGTCTGCATCTGTCTTAATTAGCTGCTGGGTAGAGCCTCTCAGAGGACAGCCATGCTAGGCTCCTATCTGCAAACATAACAGTAACATTAATAGTGTCAAGGATTAGTGCTTACACTTGGGATGGGTCTCTAGCTGGGCTAGCAATTGTTTGGCTATTCCCTTAGTCTCTGTTTTAACTCTAGTCCCTGCATTTCTTGTAGGCAGGATTAGATTTGGGTAAAAAGTTTTGTGGGTGCTCCACTGGGGGTCCTGCCTGACAACAGGAGGTGCCCCTTTCAGGTTCTATATCCTCAATGCTGTGAATCTCAGATAAAGTAACTCCCATTGATTCTTTTGATCCTCCACTATTTCAGATCTCTGGCATTTCCTGGAGATGCCCCCTACCCCTAAACCCCTGCTGGCTGCAGATTTCCACTCATTCTCATAGCCATCTGGCCATCTGTTCATCTATCCTGTCTCTCCTCATATCTGATCTCTGTGAGCCCCTATGAGCTTTGCTTAATTGATTCTGTGGGCTTTCTGCTCTTCCACAGGTTTCCTGACCTCTGAAGGGAGGGACTCAATGCAGATCTCCAATTTGGTCTCTCTTTGCCTAATGTCAGGTTGTGGGTCTCTGCATCTGCTCCTGACAGTGGGTGGAGGGAACCTCTGTAATGATGATTGGACTAGGTACCAATCTATGAGTATAGCAGAATATTATTAGGAACCATTTTATTGATTTTTTTCTAACCTTAGGTCTCTGGGTTATCAAATCTTCAGTTCCTGGTCATCCAGGCAGTGTCTGTTATAAGATCACTTTTGTGTGGCCCACAAATTAGACTAGTCAATGGTTGGCCACTCCCACAAGTTCAGTGCCTCCAAAGCTCCTAAACATCTTGTGGGCAGGATAGATTGTACTTCAAAAGTTATGTGCCTCAGTTCCTTTTTATCTTATGGAAAGTTTCTAGGAGTATTGAAGTTATTATTTTCCTCCAAAGGTATGGTTGAATTCTAAGCTGAATCCATCTTGCCCTGAGTTTATTTCATTTGGGAGATTTGAAATTACTATTTCTTTCTCATTGATTGTTATGGATCTTTCTATATTTCTTACTTCATCTTGATTTAACTTTGGCAGTTTATATTCATCTTGAAATTTAGTGATTTCTTTTACATGTTCCAGGTTAGCAGAATATGAATTATTAAATTATATCCTTGTAAGTCTCTGATGTTTTCCCATTGTCTGTTTTAATGTTTCCCTTTTCATCTCTAATTTTATTAATTTGGATCATTTCTCCGTTCCTTTTAGTTAATTTTGCTTAAAAGTTTGCCAATGTTTTTAATAATCTTTATAAAAACATAGCACTTCATTTCATTGATGATTCTTCTCTTCCTCATTTTCCTTCTCTTCTTTTTCCATTTTTATTGCATAAATTTTGGCCCTAATTTTGATCATATCTTCTCATTTATTGTTTGGAAATGGTGTTTCTTTGTCATTTTCAAGGCCTTTAGTTATTTAGATCTCTCAAGTTTTTCTTTAAATCTAGTTACCTTGTGTCATACAGGTATTCTTATATTGTGTTTTATTTTCATTAAAAATCTATGAACTTTTAATTTCATTCTTGATTTCTTGCTTGACGCAATTATCATTTTGTAACATGTTGTTTAGTCTCCATGATGTATGTACATTTTCAATTTCAGTTGATACTGTTATTGAGTTTATTTCATTTTGTTTAGATAGCATATAGGATATAATTTATATTTTCCTATATTTGTTGAGACTTGCTTTGTGTCTTAACATGTACTCTGTATTGGGAAAAAAAATCTATGCTGAGAAGTTTGTATTATTTAGTGTACGTGTAGAAAGTAATATAAATGTGCTGTGTCCATTTGATTTACAACATCATTTGACTCCAATATTTTTGTTTTATTTTTGTCTTGGCTACCTGCATGTTTTTGAAAATTGGATATTGAACTCACTCAGTATCTCCTTTTTGAGATTAAGTAGCAGCTTACATGTAGTTGTATTTGTCTTATGAAATTGGGTGGACATTTTTGGGGATCCGTATGACTTTAGAGCTGCACTATCCTCTTTAAGTGTTATTCCTTGAATGGGTATCTTAGTCAGCTTTCTATTGCTATAATAAAACCCCAATAAAGACAATTTGGTAAGGTCTATTTCAGTTTATACTTCCAGGCAGCAGCTTATCACTGAGGGAAGTTTGAGCAGAAACTCAGGGCAGGAGCTGAAGACAGCCACTGATGTAGAGGCCATAAAGGACTTCTGATTACTGGTTTTTTTCTCATGGCTTGATCAGCTTACATTCTTATAGTATTCAAGACTATCAGTCCCAAGAGGATACTGTCCAGAGTGAACTAGGCCTTCCCATATCAATCACCAATTAAAAAAATAAAGTATCACAGGTGGGCCTACAGGCCAATTTGGTAAGGAAATTTGCTCGATTGAGTTTCTCTCTTTCAAAATGACTTTAGCATGTGTCAAGTTGGCACAAAACTAAGAAGCACAGTAAGTATGAAATGACCTACCTTATCTCTTCTGATTAGTTTTCATAGGAAGTCCTTTTTGTCATGTAGAATAACTGGGCTCACTTGTTCCTAGGGTGAAAGGATGAATAACGATATTCTACGAAAATGGAACTAATTTCATCTTAAGATAGTGTCTATAGTTGGTGATGAGGTGGGGTTTCCTTGAGACAGTGAAACATGGATCTTATAGTCTAATATGCTATTATGTGTCTCTTTATTGGTAAACTGAGACTGTTAATACTGTATGGGAAAGTCATGAACTAACATAAAATGGAGATATAGATATTCATAAAGGTGTCCTGGAAACATAAATAAGGCCAAAGGTGTGGGTTTAATTTAGACAGAGATGCGGCAGTGGAGCTTGAACTTGGATATAAGATAAAATTCATTGATTCATATTCTTTAAAATGTTTAGATTTATTTTATTTTATGTATATGTATGTTTTGCCACCATGTATGTATATGTACCACTGCATGCAATGTCTACAAAAGTTAGAAGAAGATATCTAATTCTCTTTAATTCTGCTTATAGATGGTCTTGAGCATTCATGGAAGCACTGGGAATCAAACATAAGTCTGCTGTAAAATGAACAAAGGCTATTAACTATTGAACCATCTCTCCAGCCTCCTTTGCTTCATATTGTGCTGAATGGAAGTCAATGTTGAGATAAGGCTGATTTTAAGCAGTTTGTTGAATTTAAGTCGTGATGACCAGAAACATATTTTAAAAGACTCTTGAATAATCAGACTGAGGTAAAGAGCCTGTGTATATATAGCATGATTTATCAGATACTCAAAATCTACAGTATCCTAAAGCTTTTTAAAAATTTCCACATTCCAACTACTGTGCCTAAAACCATACCATTAGTTATAATAGCATATTTTTTCAAATCCCTCCCTAAATGCCTTAAACATAATGGGCAGTATCTTTGTCCACAAGTAGAAAATATCCTCACTCTTGTCTTGGCTATAAGCCAGTAATGATAGAAGAATTTGGGGGTTCTGATCATTGATCTGTTTCCCAAATAATTTTACAATGTCTTATTCAGAAGAGGAAATGTTACATCGGTATTGAAGGCTTATTAGGGGACTTTTGTCAAAGGAATGAAATTTCTAGCCTAAATGGAGCTGTAGCTTTCCAGTTGAGCAAGTAAATTATCTGGCTAAAGGACTAACCCTTAGCAATGTGGGACTGACCCTAGGTGTAATCAGGCTCACTTTAAGCCATGCTGAAAAGAGAAGAAGAACAATTAGCCCTATAATTAGCTAATGTAGTTTTCCTTTTAAAAATTCCCACCCCACCCCATCCCTAGCTGTCACAATGTCTGTGGGGTCTGTGTGCCATTTGGAGTCTAGTCTCAATAAGACAGAGAGAACTTTTCTTTTTTCTGATTAAAGGTCTGGGCCAAACTAACAGGCTAGGGATGCCTTGTTAAATCTCTGCAAGACAGAAGGAACACAGATTGGGAAGTCTTCCAAATTTCCTTGTCTTTCCCACTAGAGTATACTCTGGAGATTTTCCTTTGTTTTTTCATTATCTGCTCATGTGATCACCTTTATAATAACAAAAATGGTATTCTTTATCTTGAACTCCTTTCTTAGAGACTATGAAGAAATGGAGCCTACCACACTATGCACTTTTACCAGTGTGAATAGTGACTTGACTTGACTAATACCCGAGACTTTGATAATTTCTTTCTGCAGTTTGCTTGTTTCATCTTAGCCTGCCTGTACAGTACCCATCATCCAAAAACCCTGCAAAATAAATACTGACAATCATGTATTAATGAAGTCAGCTAATTTCTTATATGATTGAAGGAGGGTCTCATCTTCCCTATGGGTTGAACTTCTAATGTTTTCCTTAAATGTTGGATTTGACCTTTTCTCTAAAATTTACAATCTCTAAGTATATATTACATTTCTCAATTTAGATATTATGCAAGCACGATAAGCACTTAGAGTGAAACTTCCATTTAAGGAGGGTTAAATGGATTATAAGGATTAAGAAAGCCTGTTTGTAATTTTCCATATGTAACTTAGATTTAAGTTTCCATAACCTAGAGAATATAGAAAAGAGAAAATAATAATATCTAAAAGAACTTTGAAAGAAAGTGTGTCAGAATGTTCTTTTTTCATTAGTCTGTCTATGTCACATTTACTGGAAACTAAAAACAAAACCAACAGTATCCAGGGTGTAATGGGGGAATAAACAAAAGTAGACAACAAATATGGAACAAAGGAGTCTAGAAGGGAATGTTTTATCTCACCTAGAGAAAAACAAGCCTGTAGAATCCAGGCAGAAACAACAAGAATTAAGAGCCTGCAGATTTTATATCTTCAGTCTCCTGCCTGAGAAGGTGGTTTCTGCCCCTCTCTCCAAACCTTGGCTGTTGGATATGCCAGCTGGGAGCAGATTGTCTAGCATCCAACAGTCTATCACCAGGCTTTGGTTGGGGTCTGTATCAATATTCTGCCCTGTGTTGCTGTAATTTCATGGGGGCTTCCCTGTGCTAGTTATCTCAAAGTGTCAGTTTCCTTTGTTAGTTGGATAATATTTGAAGCACATGACTTGGAAAACTTTAAGTCTTCTTTTAGAACCCAGCACATGAATCATGGAAAACAACATGTCAAAGTCCAACGAAACCACTATGGAATTCTGATGTTAGCATAGAAAATTCTAGGGTTTCAGTGATCACCTGAAGTCTCATGGCTACTGGGAAGGAAGTTTTATGGAATTTTCACTTTGGCTTGTGCTTGCCACCTTATTAATTATGCCACTGTACAAGATGGTAACCAAGTCACATACTTGTGGCCATCTTTATGACATTACTAGTCAAGATGCTTATAAAAATTATAAAATGTTAATTTCTGTTTGCAATGAGCTGAGCTCGATAATAAAATAAGTCTGTCCCCAAACTGAGCATGAGTACCTTTGCTGTCTGTGCACCACAAAGATTAAAGTCACTATTTTTCTTTTAGAAAATCACCTTAGTTAGGTTAGCATGGAGGCATGGAGATCACAAGAGACAGTATAAATGTGGCAGGGAAAATTGTCCTGCAGGACATAGGCTCCAAATATTCCAGGTAAAGAAACAAAATAGAAGGGAATCTGTGGACTCAACCCAAGAAAGGGGAGTCTGTACACCTTACCATAAAATTGTTGCCAGGTTCATGGAAAGTTTCTCACCTGGATCTCATTTTAATTGTCCCTCAGCTCCTATGTACTGTCTCTGGACAGGAGTGGAAAAGGAACCAACAAAAGAAGTGGGGAGAATGGTAAAGCTGGACCATCTTTAATGAGAGATTAGCACTGTTTCTCAGAAAAGGTATAGAGAAACAAGGATGGAGAAAGTAACACTGATGCCATTTTGTCTGATCCAATCAAGCATGGTGTGTGCCAAGACTTGATACACCTCTGACCCTCTGTGTTGTCAGAAACTCATGTCCCTTAAAACTCAATTTGTTGAATTTCTTTCATTTAAATCCTTATAATACTTGTGTGGCAATTTGATCCAGTTATAAAAGCAACTAGCTAGAGACCACATGGTCTGAGGTAGTTCTGTTGTCCATTGTTATGGTGGTGGATCTGTAGGCCTAACTGTGCTGAGGCCCTCTGATCTCCTTTCTTCTCTTAAACATGACATAAAGTCCCATCAGCTCTCAGAGGGAACCTCAGTAGTGATGCAAGGAAGGAATTTCTGTGCCCAAGAAGAGAAGAAAGGGAGCTAATCTTGGTTCTCTTCATTGCCCACCATGTAGTCATTGGACAAGGACATATGGAAAACAAACCAAAGAACACAAATTTCAGGTATACTCCTTATCTTGCTATTATTTCCCAGGAGAAAAAAACCTTGGGGACAAGGAAAAGGGAAAGAATTTTTCTTCCTTCTTTCAGAGAGGCAAAGTTCCAGTTAAATAACCTATAGCCCAGAGGCAAGATAAAAGATAAAGTGACTTACTGGAGGCCATGGAGTACAATAAATTATTGTGTCGTCAGACCAGTTTCTATAATATTCCTGTATGGATCAGCATCTTACTAGAAATTTAGAGGAGTAACCACATGCTACTGATGAAATCAGAGTCCCTTCTTGGGGTTTTAGTCTCTTCAATAAAACAATTTAAGAAGCATGGATTTAGATGGAAGCTCAGTTCCAGAGAACACAAACAATAAATCTTTGCAGTCACCTGGAAGAAGAGAATGAAGCAGAGAAGAATGATAAAACAGTCATGCCATTTGTGTTGTGCTGGCATGGATGTTAGCCACATGGTAGATAAACAACCACATGCTAGAAGGGCACCATTTAAGAAATAATATGGATGCACAAAGTACCAATACACACACACACACACACACACACACACACACCCTTAAACACACACTTAGGCTGCAAACAGCATCTTAAAGAAAGAGTCAGAAAAGAAGACAGAAAAAAGGGAAGTCTCAGAAAGTTAAAGGAAGGTTAACTATTTTCAACAAATTTGTTTTTCAGGGACTTGAGTTCCTGCCAACACATGTATCCAGTCTCAGTACAGTTCATGCTTGGATCAGACAAAATGACATGTTAGACCCAACAGAACTGCCCAGAAGTACATTATTATTCTTTAAAGGAATGATTATTCTTTTTATCTTTTTAGCATATTATAAGGTAAGTCTCCACTTCTAAGATTGGTCCTGTCTTTTAGCCGGAACTTTGCCCAACCCATTTAGAATTCTAGGTGTCCTCTCAGACTTGAAATTACATTCCTTGATCTTAAAGAAATAAGTTTCCTTAATAGGTTTTTATTTCATTCTAACCAACTTAAATTAATTAAACTAGGAGAATGTTTCCCATGCATGCTCATAAACCAACACAATCACCTAAACATAAGTCCAACAAGGATAACAATATATATCCTAACATGGATAAGGAAAGCCCACTCAGTTTTAACTCTACACAAAGAACTATAGGCAACTGGAGAATGTAGAGAGTGGGAGAAATAGTATTCTCTGGTACATATCAATTTGATAATTCAGTACTAAATAGTTAGCCCTAAAAACATATACATACAATCAAACAGATAAAGTCTCTTTTATTCAAGTATTTAGGAATATATCTACATACAGTTAAAAAACAAACAACTAAGTTAGCCTCTTTGTTCTAGGATGGCCATTGTTATTGTAAGAACTGGAACTGGGCAGTTTTTGAGTGGCTTCCCTAAGCTGAATGTATGATGTTTTTATTTGGGAGTTAATTAAAATAAAGCAATTTATAAAATAAAATAGAAAGAAACTGACTATCTCTCTTAGTTAGGCTTTTATTATTGTGAATGACACCATGACCAAAGAGACTTTTATAAAGGAAAACACTTAGTTGAGGCTGGCATATTTAGAGGTTTAGTTCATTATCATGGTGAGAAGCATGGCAGAATCCAAGCAGACACAGTGCTGGATGGGCTAAGAGTTCTACATCTTGACCTGAAGGCAGCCAGGAGGAGACTGTTTCATACTGGGCATAGCAGGAGCATTTTAAGATCTCAAAGATCCACCTCCACAATGACACATATCTTCTAACATGGCTACACCTCCTACAATAAGGCCACACTTCCTAGTAGTGTTACTCATTATGGTCAAGCATTGAAAAGCATGAATCTATGGGAATACCTAAGGTAAACATCCATGGCATTTTAAGATCCAGGAATGAAGGGGTCATGTAAAGAAGTTGAAGCTTGGCATCATGAAGCATGTCTAAGAGAGGCATAGACTCTCATGTCTAGGTGAAAGTACAGCCAAGTTACAACAGAAGACCCCAGGATTTGGGTAATGTAGGTATCTATGTTGTCACCAAGAATAGCAGCAGCAGTATAATGGAACAAGCTGGAAACTAAAAGACAATCTGTGTGCTAATGAGTACCAAGCTTGAGATGTGACCCAAGCCCTTTGGAGGATTCCAGAAGATTCTGAGTAGATCCCAGACATTGGATGGTTGGAATTTGATTTTGATTTGAGTTCATTGTGACTGTTCCCTATTTTCCCTCTTGAAGAAAAAACATATTTTACTGGAGCCCACAGGTGAGAGACTTTGAATTTTAAAAGTACTTTGGATTTTAAGAGACTGTGTGTTTTTTATTGGATATTTTATTTATTTACATTTCAAATGTTATCCCCTTTCCCAGTGTCCCTTCCTGAAACATCCTATCCCATTCCCCTCCCCCTGCTTCTATAAGCGTGCTCCCCTCACCCACTTCTGCCTCCCTGCCCTGACATTCCCTTATACTGGGGCATCAAGCCTTCATAGGACAAACAGCCTCTCCTTCCACTGATGTCCAAAATTGCCACCCTCTGCTACATATGCAGCTGGAGCCATGGGTCTCTTCATGTATATTCTGTGGTTGGTGGTTTAGTTCCTGAGAGCTCTGGGGGAGTCTGGTTGGTTGATATTGTTGTTCTTCCTATGGGATTGCAAACCCCTTCAATGCCTTCATTCCTTTATCTAACTCCTGCATTGAGGACCCCATGATTAGTCCAATGGTTGGCTGCGAGCATCCACCTCTGTATTTGTCACTCTCTGGAAGAGCCTCTCAGGAGACAGCTATATCAGGCTCCTGTCAACAAGCACTTCTTGGCATCCACCATAGTGTCTGGGTTTGGTGTCTGTATATGGGATGAATCTCCTGCTGGGGCAGTTACTGGATGGCCACTCCTTCAGTCTCTGCTCCACACATTGTCTATGTATTTCCTCCCGTGAATATTTTGTTCCCCCTTCTAAGAAGGACTGATGCATCCACACTTTGACCTTCCTTATTCTTGAGCTTCATATGGTTCATAAATTGCATCTTGGATATTCGAATCTTTTGGGCTAATATCCACTTATCAATGAGTGCATACCATACGTGTTCTTTTGTTACTGGGTTACCTCGCTCAGGATGATATTTTCTAGTTCCATCCATTTGCCTGCAAATTTCATGAAGTCATCTTTTTTTTTTTTTTTTTTTTTTTTTTTTTTTTTTTTTTAGGGAGCACCTGGAGATGCCTCAGCTTTAATGGCTGAGAGAAGAGAAGGGAGGTAGAGGAGGTGGGAAGGGTGGGATGGGGAGAGGATCCTCACAGGGACCTCCTGTCCCTGAGGTCGTGAGGCCTGTCACCTTGGCCTATTCCTGCCTAAACCTCAGAGCTGGCCCAGTCCACTTTCTTTAGTCCACTTTCTTGCATTCTAGGGACCTCTCCCTGACCAGGGCTTACACAGTCTCAGCTAGTCAGCATGGTTTGTGCTGAAGTACTCTGCATCTGCTTGTAAGAACCAGTTGTTGGACAGGTGTGGCATCTGCCTGTAATCTCAGCGCTTTGTTGGTGGAGGCCAGAGGGTAAGGAGTTCAAGGTCAGCTTCAGCTACCCGGCAAATTCCAAGGTCGGCTTTGGTTACTCGAGATCTTGTCTAATCAGCAACACTACTCTCACCCACTACTCTCCCTCACCAGCCCAGAAAAAAGAACCAGGTTGTTGGTTTTTCAGGAATTTTGCAATGGGTTTGCCAATGTTTTGGTAATTTGAAATTGAAATAAGATTGACCACAGTGGTGTTGCTTGCACCACAAGGATTGGCTGTGTTATAAATAAAAGCCCCTCCCCACCCCAGTTCAGTTAAATGGCTTGACATTTACCAGCACAAGTGAGGTTTTGTGAACTGGGGAACCCTAAGAACCAGAACCCTATTTGACTCTTCTCCGTGCTTGGCATAGTACAATACAGAAGGCAAGTGGCTTAAAATCAGGGTTGACCTGGGGGACTGAGGAGGGAATCCCTGTTTCCAGACTTCCTACTACCAAAGGAAGGCCAGTGGCAGAGATAACAGGCCTTTGTGTGGATGGTGACAACTTCCCAGGCCATGCCCCAGAGCACAGCCCAATAGGGGGCACAATCTTTTCTATAAATTACGGTTTCCACCTGATGTCAGCCCAGGGGAGTCTCCAGATGGATCTGACATTAGCTTTCAGATGTTTGTCTCTTGGTCTGGGGGTTCTCCTCTTAGTACCCAGGTCCACCCTATATCACTATGGTAACAAGAGCCCTCTAGTCACCTTGTGATTCCACTCCTAATCCAGGTAGCTGGCTTGGGCTCTGCTGTGTCCTCTCTGGGTCTGCTTCTTCCTTGGATTTAGGAGGCTGAACCTCAGCCTTGGTACCTTGGCAGGAATGGCAGCTGTCTGCATGGGAGTCAGGTGGCATTGCCTTTCTTAAGATATGATTTCCCAACTCACACATACAAATGATTGGGGACTTTGGGGTCCTGTTACTTTTAGGACCACAAGATGAGTATCCTAAGCCCCTGCCAAGTGAGAGCTGGTGATGATCCATATCAGAGGATATCAGCCTCTACAGCTACCCTACATGAACTGACACCTGACTGAGGTGCTATAGCTGAATGTCCTTAGTCTCACTTCCAGCTGGTGTGGACTCTGTCTGTCTTGAGTCATCACTGCTGATTGAAAAATCTTTCCTCACAGTGTCAGTTCTGTTAGGCCTGTGCAAGCCCAGCTTGCGACGAGCCTGTGGACTGGGAGTAGGTTCTGTGGGTGACTTGGCATCTCGGGCAAAGCGGACAAGTCTCTGCCATGTCAGGAAGTAGAGAACAGAGTCAAGGCACCAGTTGGCGCTGGCCAGTGGCCGGGTGATCTTATATGCCATGTTGATGGCATTGAGGGTGTAGCAACTGAGGTCAAGTGATAGGAAGGAGTAGTAGAGTGTGCAGGTGACGTGGAAAGGCAGGAAGCAGAGGGCGAAGACGGCCAGTACCAAGGCAATGGTGCGCACATACGAGGCAGACCTCCTGTGGTCCCATAAGCCGGTTTGAGCAGCCTCTGGGCCATGAGCACGTAACAGACCAGGATGATGGAAAAGGGCACAGCAAAAAGCAGACTCAGCATGACCGAGCTGTAAGCCACAAAATGGTTAAAGAGCTCTCGGGGGCCGAGGTGTCGTGGCAGGTGATTCGGGTCCCCTCTCACTGGTGGTGACAAAGTAGAGCACAGGTGCCTGTCAGGCCAGCACCAGCACCCAGACAACCGCGGCTACCCGGTGGGCATAGCGGCCTGGCCCCAGCGCAGGGAGTGCAGAGGGTGCAGGACCCCCAGGCACCGGTGCACGCTGGTGTAGGTGAGGAAGAGGATGCTGCAGTAGAGGTTGATGTAGAAGAGGAAACGTACCAGTTTGCAGAGCACCGTGCTAAATGGCCAGTGGTCACTCTGGGCGTAGTAATAAACCACGCCCAGGGTGACCACTAGTCACCCTAGTTTATTACCCGTAGTAATAAACTACGCCCAGGGAGGCTGCGAAGAGCGTGTCAGAAACTGCCAGGTGAAACATGTAGGTGGTGGAGGCGTTCCAGGTCTTGAGGCGGCACAGGAAGATGTAGAGAGTCACGACATTCAGGCACAACCCGAGCACGCACACCACGCAGTAGGACACCAGCAACAGCACATACTTCAAGTCCTCGTTGAAGCGACACTTGTAGCCCAGTTCGTCCCCCTCCCAAGTGCCATTGATGGTACTGTTCCAAGGGTCCAGGTCTGCTGCCATTGCCGGATGGACATGATTTCGAACTGCTGGTACCAAGAGGAGTCTGCTGATTTCTCCACTTTTGTCTGATTTCACTCTTCCTTCAGGTCACCAACAGGTCCCTGAAGTCCAGGTTTAATCTTTCATCTTGAACTGCCTCAATTCTTCTCTCTGGCCTGCTCTGAAGACTTTCTGCAATCACAAACCTTATTTCTGTCCCTCTCCTAGTTTGAGCACAAAAAAGCAAGGACCACATCAGCCATCTCAACTGCTGTCCTGTGAATGGGTAGATGAATGAGAGTCTGCCCCTCCCCTTTCTGACTCACAAATCTGGAGTATAAGTTCTAGGCCACCTTTTAGCAATGAAAGACACATTCAGGAACATATTTTCTGTGAAATGAAGCCAGTCTTTTCAAGAGCCTACTTTCCGTGTCCATCCAGGGAGTCTTGGGATGGCCAAATAAACGGACAAGTTCAGAACAGGCCTTTTCCTATGGCCAGGGAGCTTGCACTCTGCCCTAGGGCTGTAGACCTTGTATCAGGTGACTAGAGTCCGGCTCCCAGCCAGACTCTAGAAAGGCTGGGCGCCAGCCTTTCTGAGCCAGTCCGGCTCCAGAAAGGGTACTGTCTGCAGCCTTGTCCAGAGTGAGAAGGGTAAATCCTCAGAGTTGTGTGGCTGAGCCTCTCTGCAGCCTCCTGGGGCCTGGGAGCAGACACAAAGGCTCCTTGTAGAACTTTTGCTGGCTATGGGAGCCTGTGCAGGCATCGTCCAGAGACCTAGATCTCTCCACAGACAGGCTTGTGTCTTTAGGGTTCCCGTGTGAGAGAAGCCATTCTGGTTATTGAAATCCCAGCGGATTTCCTTATCCTGATCATCCTTTTGAGCCATCGGGTCTTTTGAAGTTATTGCTGCTTCCTCAAGGACCCAGGATTGATCCCAGTCTCTAGAAGACCCACAGACGGGACAACAGGTAGTATTGGACTTTATACTTGCTGTGGTCCAATTCATTTACTTTATAGCCAAGTAAACTACATTCCCAAAGTACATGACATCATGTCAGGTGACCTAGTAAGGCCTGAATACTCAGATTCCGAAGTCGTCCTTCACTTTTTCTGTGTCTACTTTCTAAGGTTCAGGCCTTTTTCTTCTTCTTTTTTTTATTTTCATATTTTATTTACATTTCAAATATTTCCCCCTTTTCAGATCTCCACTTTGAAACCTCCCCATTCCCTTGGCCTTCCCCCTGCCACTATGGGTATATTCTCCAACCCATCCCCTACCCACTCTCATCTTCCCTTCTTGTCATTCTCCTATACTGGGGGATCTAACACCCCCAGGCCCAAGGGCCTCTCCTCCCTCTGACGGGTAACAAGACCCTCCTCTAGAGACTTTGTGACCAGCACTATGGGTCCCTCCATGTGTATTCTTTAGTTGGTGGATCACTCTCCAGAAGTATCGGGGGTCAGGCCAGTTGCCACTGTTGCTACCTCCCTGGGCTCCTTCAGTCCTTTCTACAAGCCTTCCATCTGGGACCTCACACTCAATACTACTGTTGCTGTGAAGTGACTCTTGGGTATTTCAAATTTTTGGGCTAATAACCACTTAACAGTAAGTACATACCATGTTCATTCTTTTGTCACTGCGTTACCTCGCTCAAAATGATGTTTTCAAGATCCATCCATTTTTCTACGAATTTCATGAAGTCATTGTTTTTAATAGCTGAGTAGTATTCCATTGTGTAAATGTGCCACATTTTCTGTATCCATTCCACTGTGGTGGGACATCTGGGTTGTTTCCAGCTTCTGGCTATTATAAATATGGCTGCTATGAACATAGTGGGACATTTACATGTTGGAGCATCTTCTGGGTATATGCCCAGGAGTGGAATAGCTGGATCCTCGGGTAGTATTATGTTCATTTCTCTGAGGGTCCGCCAAACTGATTTCCAGAGAGGTTGTATCAACTTGCATTCCCACCAGCAATGGAGGAGTGTTCCTCATTCTCCACATACTCGCCAACATCTGCTGTCACCTGAGTTTTTTATCTTAGCCATTCTGACTGGTGTGAGGTGAAATCTCAGGGTTGTTTTCATTTGCATTTCCCTGAGGACTAAGGATGTTGAACATTTCTTTAGGTGTTTCTCAACCATTCGAGTTTCCTCAGTTGAGAATTCTCTATTTAGCTCACTTCCCCATTTTTTGATAGGGTTATTTGGATCTTTGGAGTCGAGCTTCTTGAGTTCTTTGTATACATTGGATATTAGCCCTCTATCAGATGTAGGATTGGTAAAGATCTTTTCCCAATGTGTAGGTTGCTGTTTTGCCCTAATTACAGTGTCCTTTGCCTTACAGAAGCTTTGTAATTTCATGAGGTCCCATCTGTCAATTCTTGATCTTAGAGCACAAGCCATTGATGTTCTGTTCAAGAACATTTCCCCTGTGCCCAAGTGTTCAAGAATCTTCCCCACTCTCTCTTCTATTAGATTCAGTGTATCTGGTTTTATTTGAAGGTCCTTGATCCACTTGGACTTGAGCTTTGTACAGGGAGATAGGAATGGATCAATTCGCAATCTTCTATATGTAGATCGCCAGTTGAACCACCACCATTTGTTGAAGATGCTGTCTTTTTTCCACTGGATGGTTTTAGCTCCTTTGTCGAAGATCAAGTGACCATATGTGTGTGGGTTCATTTCTGGGTCTTCGATTCTATCCCATTGATCTACCTGCCTGTCACTGTACCAATATCATGCAGTTTTTATCACTACTGCTCTGTAGTATACCTTGAGGTCAGGGAGGCTGATTCCCCCAGAAGAACTTTTATTGTTGAGGATAGTTTTTGCTATCCTGGGTTTTTTGTTATTCCATAAGAATTTGAGAATTGCTCTTTCTAGGTCTATGAATAAATGAGTTGGGATTTTGATGGGGATAGCATTGAATATGTATATTGCTTTCAGCAGGATGGGCATTTTAACTATGTTAATCCTGCCGATCCATGAGCATGGGAGATCTTTCCATCTTCTGAGGTCTTCTTTGATTTCTCTCTTCAGAGACTTGAAGTTCTTGTCATACAGATCTTTCACTTTTTTTGGTTAGAGTCACACCAAGATATTTTATATTGTTTGTGACAATTGTGAAGGGTGTCATTTCCCTAATTTCTTCTCAGCCTGTTTATCCTTTGAGTATAAGAAGGCTACTGATTTGCTTGAGTTAATTTTTTATCCAGCCACGTTGCTGAAGTTGTTTATCAGCTGTAGCAGATCTCTGGTGGAGTTTTTCTGGTCACTTAAGCATACCATCATATCATCTGCAAATAGTGATATTTTGATTTCTTCCTTTCCAATTTGTATCCCTTTGACTTCCTTTTGTTGCCTGATTGCTCTAGCTAGAACTTCAAGTACTATATTGAATAGGTAGGGAGAGAGAGGGCAGCCTTGTCTAGTCCCTGATTTTAGTGGCATTGCTTCGAGTTTCTCTCCATTTAGTTTGATGTTGGCCACTGGTTTGCTGTATATTGCACTTACTAAGTTTAGGTATGCTCCTTGAATTCTTGATCTTTCCAAGACTTTTTATCATGAAGGGATGCTGAACTTTGTCAAATGCTTTTTCAGCATCTAACAAAATGACCATGTATTTTTTTTTCCTTTGAGTTTGTTTATGTAGTGGATTACATTAATGGATTTCCAGGTATTGAACCATCCCTGCATCCCTGGAAGGAAGCCTACTTGATCATGGTGAATGATCGTTTTGATGTGTTCTTGGATTTGGTTTGCAAGAATTTTATTGAGTATTTTTGCATCGATATTCATAAGGGAAATTGGTCTGAAATTTTCTTTTATTGTTGGGTCTTTGTGGGGCTTTGATATCAGTGTAACTGTGGCCTCATAGAATGAAATGGGTAGTATTCCTTCTGTTTCTATTTTATGGAATAGCTTGAAGAGTATTGGTATTAGGTCTTCTTTGAATGTCTGATAGAATTCTGTATTGAATCCATCTGGTCCTGGGCTTTTTTTGGTTGGGAGACTTTTAATGACTGCTTCTATTTCTTTAGATGGTTTATCTGATCCTGATTTAACTTTGGTAATTGGTATCTGTCTAGAAACTTTTCCATTTCCTCCAGATTTTCCAATTTTGTTGCATATATGCTTTTGTAGTAGGATCTGATGATTTTTTTTAATTTCCTCAGAGTCTCTTGTTATATCTCCGTTTTCATTTCTAATTTTGTTAATTTGGATACTGTCTCTGTGCCCTCTGGTTAGTCTGGCTAAGGGTTTATCTATCTTGTTGATTTTCTCAAAGAACCAGCTCTTGGTTTTGTTGATTCTTTGAATAGTTCTTTTAGTTTCCACTTGGTTGATTTCAGCCCTTAATTTGATTATTTCCTGCCTTCTACTCCTCTTGGGTGTATTAGCTTCTTTTTGTTCTAGAACTTTCAGATGTGCTGTTAAGCTGTTAATGTATACTCTCTCCAGAATCTTTTTGGAGGCATTCAGAGGTATGAGTTTTCCTCTTAACACTGCTTTCATTGTGTCCCATAGGTTTGGGTAAGTTGTACTTTCATTTTCTTTGAATTCTAGGAAGTCTTTAATTTCCTTCTTTTTTCTTCCTTGACCAACTTATCATTAAGCAGATCATTGTTCAGCTTCTATGTGTATGTGGGCTTTCTGTTGTTGTTTTTGTTGTCATTAAAGACCAACCTTAACCTGTAGTGATCTGATAGGAGGCATGGATTATTTCAATCTTCTTATATCTGTTGAGGTTTGTTTTGTGACCCATTATATGTTCAATTTTGGAGAAGGCACCATGAGCTGCTGAGAAGAAGGTATATTCTTTTGATACAGGATGAAATGTTCTATAGATATCTGTTAAACCCATTTGGTTCGTAGCATCTGTTAGTTTCATTGTCTCTCTGTTTAGTTTATGTTTCCAAGATCTGTCCATTGTTGATAGTGGGGTGTTGAAGTCTCCCACTATTATTGTGTGAGGTGCAATGTGTGCTTTGAGCTTTAGTGGAGTTTCTTTTATGAAAGTTAGAGCTCTTGCATTTGGGGCATAGATGTTCAGAATTGAGAGTTCTTCTTGGTAGATTTTTCCTTTGATGAGTAAGAAGTGTCCTTCCTCATCCTTTTTGATGAATTTTGTTTGAAAGTCAATTTTATCCGATATTAGAATGGCTACTCCAGCCTGTTTCTTGGGGTCATTTGCTTGGAAAATTGTTTTCCAACCCTTTACTCAGAGGTAGTGTTTGTCTTTAATATGGAGGTGCATTTCCTGGATGCAGCAAAATGCTGGGTCCTGTTTATGGATCCAGTCTGTCAGTCTATGTCTTTTTATTGGGGAGTTGAGACCATTGAAGTTAAGAGATATTAAAGAATAGTGATTGTTATTTCCTGTTATTTTTGATGTTGTTTATATTGTTTTTGTGGCTATCTTCTTTTGAGTTTGTTAAAAGATTACTTTCTTTCTTTTTCTTGAGTGTAGTTTCCCTCTTTGAGTTGGCATTTCCCATGTATTATTCTTTGTAGGGCTGGGTTTGTGGAAACAAACTGTGCAAATTTCGATTTGTCGTAGAATATTTTGGTTTTACCCTCTATGATTATTGAGAGTTTTGCTGGGTATAGCAGCCTGGGCTGGCATTTGTGTTCTTTTAGAGTCTGTATGAGATCTGCCCAGGATCTTCTAGCTTTCATAGTCTCTGTTGAGAAGTCTGGTGTAATTCTGATAGGTCTGCCTTTATATGTTACTTGCCCCTTTTCCCTTACTGCTTTTAATATTCTTTGCTTGTTTTGTGTATTTGGTGTTTTGACTATAATGTGACGGGAGGAATTTCTTTTCTGGTCCAGTCTATTTGGAGTTCAGTAGGCTTCTTATATATTTATGTTCATCTCTTTCTTTAGGTTAGGGAAGTTTTTTTCTATAATTTTGTTGAAGATAGTTACTGGTCCTTTAAGTTGGGAGTCTTCACTCTCTTCTATACCTGTTATCCTCAGGTTCTGTCTTCTCATTGCATCCTGGATATCTTGGATGTTTTGAGTTAGGAGCTTTTTGCATTTTGTGTTTTCTTTGACTGTTGTGTCCATGTTTTATATGGTATCTTCCGCACGTGAGATTCTCTCTTCCATCTCTTGTATTCTGGTGGTGGTGCTTACATCTATGACTCCTGATTTCTTTCCTATGATCTCTAACTCCAGGGTTGTCTCCCTTTGTGATTTCTTTATTGTTTCTATTTCTGTTTTTAATTCCTGAATGGTTTTGTTCATTTCTTTGATTGTATTTTCCTGTAATTCTTCAAGGGATTTTTATGTGTCCTCTTTTAGGGCTTCCAGTTGTTTACCTGTGTTCTCTTGTATTTCTTTAAGGGAGTTATTTATTTCCTTCTTAAAATCTTCTATCGTCCTCTTGATAAGTGATTTTAAGTCTGAGTCTTCCTTTTCTGGTGTGTTGCGGTATCCAGGGTTGGCTGTGGTGGGAGAGCTGGGTTCAGCTGAAGCCAAGTAGTCTTGGTTTCTGTTTTTTGTGTTCTTGCCCTTGCCTTTTGCCATCTGGTTATCTCTAGTGTTAGCTGGTCTTTCTCTCTCTGACTCTGGCTTGTCTTTCCTTCAAGCTCAGATGTCAATATTCCTGGGAGACCAGTTCTGTCTTCCAGCTGTTCATTAGACCTTGTGTCTGGAGTCCTCCTGATGCTGGCTCCTCAGCACAAGTGGGCGGGTAGTTTTCTCCCTGCTCTGCTTGTATATGGAGGCCTGTTGGCCCAGGCGGGGTTTCTGGCCACAGGTGGAAGCAGGCAGACTCTTACCTCCTGGCTTTTCCTCAATCCCTGATTTGGAGCCCACCTTCCGCTGGCTCTTCAGCACAAGTGGGTGGGTAGCTTTCTCCCTGTGCTGCTTGTATATGGAGGCCTGTTGGCCCAGGTGGGGTATCTGGCCACTGGTGGAAGCAAGCAGACCGAAGTCATCATTTTTAATAGCTGAGTAGTACTCCATTGTGTAAATGTACCACATTTTCTGTATCCATTCCTCTGTTGAAGGACATCTGGGTTCTATCCAGCTTCTGGCTATTATAAATAAGGCTGCTTTGAACATGGTGGAGCATATGTCCTTGTTACATTTTGGAGCATCTATTGGGTATATGCCCAGGAGTGGTATACCTGGGTCCTCAGTTAGTACTATGTCCAATTTTCTGAGGAACTACCAGACTGATTTCCAGAATGGTTATACCATCACGCAATCCCACCTACAATGGATGAGTGTTCCTCTTTCTCTACATTCTTGCCAGCATCTGCTGTCACCTGAATTTTTGATCTTAGCCATTCTGACTGGTGTGAGGTGGAATCTCAGGGTTGTTTTGATTTGCATCTTTGTGGTGACTAAGGATGTTGAATAAGGGGCTGAAATTTTAATCTGTGTGAATTTATAAAGATTGTGGGAATTTTAAAACGAAATAGTTTCAGGATAAAATAAAATAGTTTTGGGACAACTAAATAGATCTTTGGGATGAATAAAAAAGTAAGGACGTGGCTTAATAGTGATATGTTTGTGTGTCAACTTGACAAGGGGTCAGTTGTACTGGCTGGTTTTGTTTGTCAAATTTACACAAGCTAGAATCATCAGGATTAGGTAATCTCAGTTGAGGAAATGCCTCCTTGAGATCCCACTGTGTGACACTTTCTTAATTACTGAACAGTGTGTGAGATCCCAGACTATTGTGGGTAGTTCCATCCATAGGGTGGCAATTCTGGGTTCTCTAAAAAGCAGACTGAGCAAGCCAGCGAAATCAAGCCAGTAAGCAACACCCCTCCATGGCTTCTGTATTAGCGTGTCTCCTGGATCTTGCACTGCTTGAATGCTAAATAGAAAAGATTAGTCTTAGAAGTATCATAATAATTCTTCTCAAATTATTCTTGGCAATCTTAAGGAGAACTTCCAAATTTCCTCTAAGTATTCTGTTGTTTGGCAATAAAATAAAATTGCTTGCCATTTGCATATTTGACTGTACTCTTCTGAACCTTCTCTAGGTGTATCCATTTAAAGTGTAGATTTCACTTAGAATATGGCAGAGCAATAAAAGCAAACTAATTCTGTTACAGTATTACCTTTGATGATAACTGTCTTGCTCCACATGTTGGATATTGCATACCTATAAAGAAAGACTAAGATAGTTTTAATATTTGAATTTACCAATTACTCTATGCAGGCTCAGGGGCTGAAAAAAATATCTATAACCTTCATTAAGTTGTATCCACATTAAGATATGAGCATTTGGAATGCCATGTTAGCAAGGGAAATAGGTAGGCTAACTAAAGATCTTCTCCACTCCCTCCTTATCTCCAAATCTAATCCCATAGTCTCACCCCTAACTCTGTAACAGACTACCTGCTGCAGCTTCCCCTCCCTGCCTTCCCCATCTTATGTGGATCATATAAATCTTTTTCTCCAATATTACTTTCCCCAACTTATTCTGTGTGCCAGCTCCTAAATCCAGTGGGCATTCTCTGGGACTGGTCAGAGATGTAGGTATGCTAAACCAACTGTTGTGGGTTTTCATCACTCTCTGCCCCTATTTCCAGGAAATTAAACAGATTTTTGATGAAAACCCTATTTTTCTCTCTTGTGAACTTCTCAGCAACCCCCATCTAGTCTATCCCCATTCGTAGGTGTCAGGTCCCAATACCTAGAAACATATTCTACAGAAAACCCAGTGACCACACTTGGTATGGATCCCAGAATAATTTCATACCAGGCAACACACATCCACTACATCCTCCTAAGAATCAGAGATGATAACAGAAATCAAGATAAAAAATTCTCACCCAATAAAGAGAAAACCAGATATCAGCATATAGAATTGTGATTACTCCAATCCCAGATACATAGTTGCTAACTTGAAAGCACAACCAATCATACCTAAGACTATGCCTCCACCAAAACCCATCAGCTCTACTAGGCTGCGAAATGTAACATAGTTGAAGAAGCACAAACATGGACTTAAAATGGCATTTGTCAATATGATAGAGGTCCTTAATGAGGAAATGAATAAAACCCCTTAAAGAAATCTATGAAAACAAAAAATAGATATAGAAAGAAATGAATAAAAACTTTCAAGACTTGCAAGTGGAAAGAGAATCCATTAAAAAAAATCTTAAGGGAATCTGGAAATGAAAAATTTAGGAATTTGAACTCAAAGGCAAGACTCAAACAGAATTAAAGAGAGAGAATAAAGAATCTCAGGCACTGAAGGAAAGATAGAGAAAATGGATACCACTGTCAAGGAAAATGCCATCTTTAACAATGCCTAAGCACAAAACATCCAGGAAGTCTAGGATAGTATGAAGAGCCCAAATATAAAAATAATAATAGGACTACAGGGTAAAGGAACTAAAGTCAAAGACAAGAAACTATTTTCAACAAAATCCTAAAAGAAAATACTCCTAGCATAAATAAGATAGTGCTTATATAGTATAAGAAACATAGAGCACCAAATAAACTAATCTAGAAAAAGAATGTGCCTTTGGCATATAGTTATCAAAACACTAAATGTGTAAAACAAGGAAAGAATATCAAAAGCTCTAATGGAGAATGACTAAGTAACATATAGAGATGGACCTAATAGAATATCATCTTACTTCTCAACTGAGACTCTAAAAGCCAGAAGTACCTGGAAACATGTTATCCAAACTATAAAAAACCACAGATACCAGCTCAGACTACTATACTCATGAGATAGAGAGGAAAAGACATTCAAAGATTTTAAAACAGTTTAAGCAGTATCCATCTCCAAATCCATCTCTATGGAAGGTGTTAGAAGCAAAACTTCAACTTGAAGAGGTTAAGCACACTCAAGAGGACACAGGGAATAAATAAACAGGTATGAACATAGTGGAGAAAGTGTCCTTGTGGTACAGTAGAACATGTTTTGCATACATGCTCAGGAGTGGTGTCTCTGGGTCTTGTGGGAGAACTATTCCTCATTTCCTGAGAAAATGCCAGATTGATTTCAGCAGTGGTTGTACAAGTTTGCACTCCCACTAGCAATGAAGGAGTAGTCCACTTGTTCCACATTCTTGCCAGCATGTACTGTCCCTTGAGTTTTTGATATTAGCCATTCTGAGGGGTGTGAGATGGAATCTTTCTCTGTCTCATCACCATCAACAATCACAATTCCCCAATAACAAGACACAGACTAACAGTACAAAATGTAAAAATAGGATTCCTCCTTTAACTTCATACAGGAAACACACCTTAACATTAAAGATAAATATCACATCAGGGTAAAACATTGGAAAAAAATATTCCAAACAAATGTACCTAAGATTCAAGATGATGTAGCCATTTTAATACCTAAGAAAATAGACTTGAAACAAAAACTAATCAAAAGAAATAGGAAAGGCTACCACATACCCACAAAGTTAAAAATTCACTACAAGGACATTGTAATTCTTAAAATCCATGCCCCAAACCAGGGACAGCCAAGTTTATAAAAGAATCATTACTAAAGCTTAAATCACATATTGGCAATAACACACTGATAGTAGGTGACTCACACACTGCACTATTTTTATTAGAGAGGTCATCCAGACAAAACTAAACAGAGAAATGCTGGAGCTCACAGACACCATAAACAAAATAGACTTAATATATATTTACAAAATATTTCACCAAAATAAAAAAGAATATACCTTCCTCTCAGCACCTCATGGAACTTGCTCCAAAACAGAGAACATATTTAGACATGAAGCAAGTCACAACAGATAGATGATAATTGAAGTAACACCCTGAATTCCATCTGTTCAACATGTATTAAAAATGAACATCAACAACAGAAACAACAAAAATCATACAAACATATGGAAACTGAACAACTCAAACTTGGATGAAAATTAGAGTCAAAAACAAGAAAAAAATGAAAAATGTTCTAGTATTAAATGATAATACAATATACTGAGACTTATGGGACACAATGAAGGCAATTCTAAGAGGCAAATTCATTGCACCATGTGCCTACACACAAAAAGTAAAGAGACGTCATACTAGAAACATACATGAAAGATATAGAACTAAGAAAAGAAATCACACCCTAAAGAAGTAGACAGGAAGAAATATTCAAACTTAGGGCTGAACCCAATAAAATAGAAACAGAAAACAATTCAAAGAATCGAAACAGAGAGTTGTTTTTCTTTTCTTTCCTTTTCCTTTTGAAAATCAGCAAGACTGACAAATCCTTAGCTAGATTATCTAAAAGACACACAAAGAAGATCCACATTAACAAAATTAGATATGAAATGTAGGCATAACAACAGTCACTGAGGAAATCCAGAGAATCACAAGTATATATGATAAACACCTGCACTCCTAAAATTAGATAACCTAAATGGATTATTTTCTCAATATATAACACTAACCATAGTTTAATCAAGACTAGATAAGCATTTTAAATAGACCTATAACATCTAGTGAAATAGAAACAGTCATTGAAATCTCCCAAATAAGCTAGCAAACAAACAAACAAAATTCCCAGGGCCAGATGGTTTTAGTGCAGAATTCTATCAGACTTTCAAGGAAGAGCTAATATCAGTACTCCTCAAATTATTTGACAAAATAGAAACAGAACAAATACAGCCCAATTCATTTGGTGAGAGCATAGTTACCCTGAGACCTGATACACATAAGGATTCACGAGAGAGGAGAGGGAAAGAGAGAGAATTCAGACCAATATCCCTTATGAACATAGATTTTCAATAAAATACTTGCGAATCAAATCCAAGGATATAGCACTAAGGTCATCTATCATGATCAAGTAGGCTTCATCTCAGATGTGCAGAGATCATTCAATATATGTAAATTGATAAATGTAATTCACCATTTAAAAAGACTTCAAATTTCAAGATATTAACTACATGATAATTTCATTAAAGTCAGAGAACACTTTTCCCAAAACAAATACTTGTTCATGATAAAAATGCTGGATAGACTATGGATACAGGGCACATGATTCTGGATAATAAAGGCAATTAACAGCAAGCCCATAATAAATATAAACATTAATGCAGAGAAACTAAAAAAATTTACATTAAAATCAGGAACAAAGCAAAGTTGTACACCTTCTCCACATCTACTAAACATAATACTTGAAGTCTAAGCTAGAGCAATGAGAAAAATGAGAGAAATCAAAAGGTTACAAAGAAGAAATCAAAGGTCAAAATATTTGTATTTGCAGACTTTATGATTGTATATATAATTGACTTTATAAATTCCAATTCCAACAAGTGATAAACACTTAGCAATGTTGCTGGATGCAAAACTGACTGATAAAAGTCATAAAGTGTCCTATATTCAAATAAAAAATAGACTGGGAAATAACTCAGAGAAATAACACCTTTTATAATGTCCTCAGAAAAATTATAAAATATCTCTGAGTAACTCTAACCAAGCACATGAAAGGCCTATATGATGAAAAATTTAAGACATTGAAGAAAGAAACTTAAGAATATATCAAAAGCTAGGAAATATCCTATGCTAATAGATCTGTAGGATTAATAGAGTATAAATGACCATCCCACTAATAGCAATTTACAGGGTTAATGAAATCCCTATTAAAATTCCAACAGAATTCTTCATAGATCTTCATAGCATAATTTCCAGCTGCTAATGGAAACACAAACACAGGATATTTAAAATAAGTGCTGGAAGCATCATTGTCCCCAACCTCACCTCAAGTTGTACCTCAATGCAAGAGTAATAAGAACAGCATGGTACTGGCACAATAAACAGACATGACAAACAATGGAATAAAATTAAAAACACAGATAAAATCCACATACCTACAGACATCTCATTTTAATAAAGAATCCAGAAATATACACTAAAAAAAGACAGCTTCTTCAACAAGTGATATGTAGCATATTGGATGACAGCATCTATAAGAATGAAATAGATCCATACTTATTGCCTACACAAAACTCAACTACAAATGGATCAAAGACCTTAACAACAATATCAAAAAGATACATGGAATAAAGAGAAATCCAAGAACCATAACGAACTCATTATCACAGTAAAATAATTTTTGGACAGACTCTTCTTAACATAAACAAATAAACTCCTCTTAACATAGAACAACAAATCATAAATAGGACACCATGAAACTGAATATCTGCACAAACAAGAACACTACTGTTTGGACAAAGAAGCAGCCTACAAAATGGGAAAAGATTTTATACCAATTTCACATCTCATAGACAACTAATATTTAAAATACATCAAAAACTAAGAAGTAAAGCAAAACAAAACAAAACCTGAATATCAAGAAAACAAACAAACAAAAAACCTTATTTAAAAAACGGTACTAAACAAAGAGTTCTCAAAAGTAGATACGCAAATGTATGAGAAACACATAAAGAAATTTACAGCATCCTTAGTTATCAAGGAAATGCAAACAAAGAGATTTTGATATTTCTTCTTAACACTGTTAGAATGTCTAAGATAAAACAAATTATAGTTTGTGCTGGCAAGGTTGGAGAGTAAGGAGTAAGGTGAATACTTCTCCATTGTTGCTGAGAATGCAAACTTGTATAGTCACTATTGAAACCAGTGTGGGGGTTCCTCAAAAAGCTGGGAATCATTCTACTATAAGATTCATCTATAGCACTCTTAGGCATATAGCCAAAGGACACTCTATCCTATAACACGGATACTTGCTCAACCACATTTATTGTTGCTTTATTTATATTATGATAACCAGATTTGGAGAACCCCCAGATAGCCTTCAACAGAAGTATGGATAAAAAAATGTAGTATATTTACATAATGAAATATTATTCTGCCATAAATAATGAAATTCACAGATAAATAGAATGAACCTGATAAAGTCATTCTGATTGAGGTAAACCAGATACAGAAAGAAAAATAATGCATGCATTACTTTATATGTGTATATTACATGTTAAGTTAATAATAAACAAACTATAATCTATAGAACCACAGAGGTTAGGTATAGAATAAGGGACTAGAGGAGAACAGATCAATTTTCCTAAGAAAGGGAAATAGAATACATAGTGATGAATGGATGGGGGAGGTAGACTGGAGTGGGAGGATCAAGTGGGGGGACCAAGGGGAAGAAGGAGAGAATACAAGGAGAGACAGCTAAAATTAACAGCCATTTAGGAGTAGTATGAAAACCTAATACAGTAGAAGCTTCTTAAAATATATACATATATGTAGGAAATCTAAATAAAATTGCCAAATAATGGGGGAGAGAGAGATCTACCTGGACATGTCTTGTCACCAAATAAAGCTTCCAGTACCAAGAATGGACTACATCTAACTGAGTTATTGGACAAAGTAACCCCATGCAAACTTTAAATAACTCAGGCTACTGCTAAACATATACATTGCTCTCCACAAACTGACAGCAAGGCCCAATGGAGATAATACCTATATACAGAGAAGTGGAACAGGTGCCAACCTAGAGCCTTCAGCCATAAGGACATAGTGTTCTTGGTACCAAAAGATACTCTGCATAATACCAAAGAGAAACAAACACCAACCCAGTTAAAAGACCATTGATTTACAGTAGTATCCTTATTGTAATGGTGCACAAAGATTGTGGGAGAAAGTAACCAACCAATATCTGATTTTATTTACAGCTCATTTCACAAGACAGAACTCATAACCAACACTTTGACATTGCTTGTGTGACCAACAATCTGAGACTTTATAGTCCAGGGACCTAAGGTAAAACTAAAGACTAATTCTAAAAATAATAGTAACAAAATGAATCCTTCAAATATTCTGTTACACATAGAGAGCAGTGACTTGCTGAGCCACCATCAGAAAAGCTTCTGTCTATAGCAGACGGGAACAAATACAGAGACCCACAGCCAGCAGAGTGAGGGACCTTGGATCCTTAAGCCTAACTGGATCAAATCACTTTCCTCAAGATTCAGGGAAACCCTGAGTAAGAGAAGGTAGAAGTTTAAAAGCCAGAGTGAGATGGAGGACACTAAAGAAACAAGGGCCTCTAAAACAGAAACAACATACATAGAGACTGAGGCAGACATGCCTGCACAGTTCTGCACCAGAGGGGGTTGTAGAACTGAAACATATGGACACATGCCAGCACCCCTAACCCAGAAAATATCTTAAATTTTTAACTACTTACAAATGAAAATTTAGTTTTCTTCAAGGGAGTTACTGGGGAAATTAACTCCATTTAAATAGTAGGACACACGCCCAGCAATGATGGCTAACAGAAGCTCAACTCATGGGCATCTATGCAGACACTCTTTTATCGGAATGTCAATGTGTTTTTTCTTTTTTAATTATTTATTTTATATATTTTAATTTTTTCTCTCTCACTCTGTTATTTGTGTATATGTTATAATGTCTGGTTTTGTGTTTTTCTGGGATTCCTGAGTGTGCAAATAAATGTGTCTGTGCCTTAAAAGGCATATATATATATGCCTTTTCATGGGCTTATTTCCTCCTATTTACTTGCTTTTACTTATTCTGATGTGTTTATATTTTATTATTTTATCTCACTATTATCATTTTGAAGCCTGAAAAAAGAAAAGGGATGGATAAGGGTGGAAAGGAAGGTGAGGAGAAACTGGGAACTGTAGAGGGAGAGAAATCCATAACAAGAGTATGATATGTGAACAAAATACCTATTTTCAATAAAACAAAAAATGATATGGACCTTCTCTCCTTATGTAAAAATGTTGGGATAAGATGAATAATGAATTTCTATTGATGTCTCCAGACAAATTTTTGAATTTGTGAATATGTTATCTTACACGAGAAAGCATAAAATTGTTATAAGACATTTTAATTGGTTTTCTTTATATTTGGTCTTTTTTGTTTGTTTTTGCTGTTGTTCATTTTATATTTTCAATACTATCCCTATGTGACTCATATAGCTATAAATATTTTTCTCATTCCTTATGCTGCCTCTTCAATTGAATTATGGTGTCCTTTGCTGTATAGAACCATTTGAGTTTCATGAGGTTTCATTTATTAATTGTTGGTATTAATTTCTGTCATATCTGGGCAATGTTCAAAACAATCTTTTCCTGTGTTGTTGATTTCAAGAATATTCCCTACTTTCTTCTTTAATAGACTCAGAGTCTGAAGTTTTCTATTGAGGTCCTTAATATTCTTGAAGGTGAATTTTATGCAGGGTGATAAGGATCAAATTTCATTTTCCTACATACATATCCAGTTGGAGCAGCACCATTTGTGTGTATTGTTTGCCTCTTTGTCAAAAAATCAGGCAGGATAGGAGTCTAGGCATAATATTTCATTGACCAATATGTTTGTTTAGAAATCATTAAGATGCAGTCTTTATAACTAAAGCTATGTAGAATAATTTCAAATCTGGTGTGATGATACCACACCAGGTTTTTGTTGTTGCTGGACCATTAAATTGTTTTCATATGAAATTTAAGATTCATTTTCAACTTCTGTGAAGCATTGGAATTTTGATGGGGATTCTATTGAATCTGTTGACTGCATCTGGTAGGATAGGCATTTGCTAGGTATTAATCATACTAATCTATGACCAAATAAGGTTTCAAGGGATTAGTGGATCATGAAGGATTAAGTGTCATGGAGGCAGTAGGGCAAGACAGAGAAGGTAATATGGGGACTTCTAAAACCCATGGAACCGTATCCAAGCTTTCTAACCTGTTTTTGTATAATATGTATATTAGAAAAAGACAGAGATTTAAAATAGCTAATCTATAATAGGTTAATAATGTTATCTTTGACACCACAGTCCAACAAATAAGATGCTTCATACCAGCAATATTACTTATTTTGAATCTGTTGGCCGATAAAATCTCATACAGCCATAAACAGCATAGTTTATTGGTAATTCTATTAATCACCCTCCAGATCGTGATAATAAGACACTATCACTGAAGATAACACATAATGGAGCAGAAGACAAGTATATATCCCCATAAGATTATTTAAATAATGCTATTCTCCTTACCATCTTTCCAACTTCTTCCATAGTTACTGCCCTCTCCATCCCTAAAGAGGGTCCCTTTTCCCATTTCACCCATTAGATAACCTATATCCTGCTATTACACTTTACCCTCCTCTCATGTTCTGAGAAATGGATAGGCTCTTTAAGGAAGTGAGATGGATGGAGTTAAACACATAAGAAAGAGGGAGGTGGGTAAAATAATAATAATGATGTTTGAGAAAGCCACAATGAATAATACTATTTTAACTATTTACCAAAAAGAAAACCTATAATACACATAATTCCATGTATAAATATACATGTATAGTTTTAATAAACTTTTCTTATCTGGGCTGATAGTACTATCTCTAAGAGCCAAAAACTCCTGAACCAAAACCAAAACCAAACCAAACCAAATCAAACCATCATGCTCATACTGACGTGGAATCTTCATTCCTATTGGCTAGGTTTCACAATGCTAGAAAGTGATACGCACATTACTATAGGAGAAAAGTAATTTCTAGTCTCACCTAGATGTGAACCCTATAACCTTTCAAAGTACAATTAACTGGCCTGGCAAGGCATGCTTGTTGGTGCAATAATCATATAGAAGTAACAAACTTTTTAAAAGGTTCCACAAGAAGAAACCCATATTTCATCAGAACAAGAACCTACAGCCAGGCAAGTCATAGCCCCTAGGGAAGAATATATTACTATTATTCTGATAAATAGACATACTATTAAACTGGTATCCAATGAGTTATCATTATATCCATAGATCAATGCATCTCTCAACCCTCATCAATGAAGCTTCTATTTGAAGTCAACGATAGTTAACATAGAGACCTACAATTGGCCAAACTGCAGAAAACAAGAGACTGAAGAATGCTCATCCCAATATATATATTTCATGCCCCCCTCAAGATTCAGTGAACATTGCAAAAGATGGGGCAGAAAGTCTTCAGATCCAGAAGTAATGGATAACTTCAAGGAAACAATGTCGCCCAGTAACAATAAGGCAGTTGTGTTTAAGAATTTACAGTGATTGTGACAGCATACATATGCCCCATGCAAGTTCAAATCAGATTACAATCCAGCATCAAAAGGTGAGATCGACATGAAGGCCCACTCTTAGCTGAAGAAGTAGGAAGAATAAGTTTGCTTTTAGAATATAGTCCATTTTCAGGAGGTCCCATTTATCAATTCTTGATCTTAGAGCCTGAACCATTGGTGTTTTGTTCAGGAAATTTCCCCCTATTCCAATGAGTTCAAGGCTCTTTCACACTTTCTTTTCCATTAGATTCAGCATATCTGGTTTTATATTGAGGTCCTTGATCCACTTGGACTTGAGTTTTGTGCAAGGTGACAAATACATATCTATTTTCATTTTTCTTCATAAAGACTGCCAGTTAGACCAGCACCATTTATTGAAGATGCTTTCTTTCCATTGTATATTTTTGGCTTTGTTGTCAAAGATCAAGTGTCCATAAGTGTGTGGTTTTATTTCTGGTTCTTCAATTCTATTCCATTGATCAACAAGTCTGTCTCTGTACCAATACCATGCAATTTTTATCACTATTGCTCTGTAGTACAGCTTGAAGTCAGGGATGGTGATTCCCCCCAAAGTTCTTTTATTGTTAAAAATTGGTTTCACTATCCTGAGTTTTGAGGATGAAGGTGACCCCATATAAAGACCAGCAGTCTTGACAACCCTGGACCCCTGAGATCTCTCAGACACCGAGCTACCAACCAAGCAGCATACACTAGCTGGTCTCAGGCCCCTGACACATATACAGCAGAGGACTGCCTGGTCTAGCCTCAATGAGAGAAGAGGCACCTAACATTGAGAGACTTGAGACCCCGGAGAATGGGGAGGCCTGGCAGAATAGCTGAGGGAGGGTATGGGAGGGTGGAGTGGTGGGAGAGGGTGGGGGTGGGGGAGAGTGGGGTGTGGACATCCTCTTGGAGACAAGGAAGGAGAAATCAGGTGGGGGAACTGTCAGAGTGCAGAATGGGAGGGGTAAAATGACTAGACTGTAAAAAAAGATTAAAGATAAAATAAAAATAAATTAATGAATGAGAAAAAGAATGTAGTCTATGGTAAGTTGACCATGCTTTGTTAGAAGGCCACACATACAAGAATATATTGGTAGCCCAATTTGGAATTAATAAGTGAAAAAAAAAGTGGATACAAAATAAGGTGGGAAGAAAAGGAGGTACATATAAGAGAAGTTGGGTGTGGAGGTAAATAGTTGATCAGGATTTTTATTCAGTTTTTTTTGGATGGTATTACTTTAATCATAGGTACCTGGAATTTAGATCAGATAAATTAAAAAAGACCCTATACTATCTGTCTTTGAAGATAGAACAAGAGTCAAGAAATACTGTTGACTTCTTGACATCCTAACAAGTAAGGAAGCTGACTATTCTCTTGGAGTCTCTAGAAGGTAATTGACCCAATCACTTGTCCAAACACCATTATTTGGTTACAGTGTGATCCTAGTAATATATAAAATTTATACAACTGGAAAACAACATGGTTTTATTTTGTTTTAATTCTCCTTATCTGTGACTATTTGTTATGGCAGTAATCAAAAGTAATTAGAAAAACAGATTGCATAGTCTAACTTGAGGAGGCAAAAGGCTTATAAGGGAAAATACATTTATAAAGACAAAAATAAATTATTAGTAGACTTTAGACTAGGATCAGTGTTTTCTGTCTTTGGACAGGAAGATTCCTACCTTTCTCTAACACAAAATTTCTTATTCCAGTAGCTATGTTCTTGAAAGGAAACAAAACCCAAGGAACTTTAAAGAAAATTATGGTGTTAAAAATCAAACATATTCAGCACCAAACACCAGCCAATGAATGAGTTCTTTACAGCTTTGATATTTTTCCACTGCTCCCTGGAACCTCATTATCTGTATTACACTTCTTTGAACACAAATGTCTCATATTCTTTATTTATGTGACAGCATTTACCTTCTAAGTTTATTTATATATGTAGCTCTCAATTAGTGACAGGAATTAAAAAATGGTGCAGAAAAGTAACTCATCTGATTTTGCGATAACATAACATATCCATAATAGCAAATAATTTGATACCTAGAAATATTTCACTTTGTAAGTTACCTATTCAAAAGTGTATTTTGTGTTGTTTTGTTTAATTGTAAAGTAGAATTTCATTTTAAAATCTAAAGTTGCCTTTATCATATTTTGTTCGAGGATTGAACATAAATAGTATTATGATTTTTTCATTTTCCATGCTTCTGGCTCCTAAGTGTCTGGTGTGTGTGTGTGTGTGTGTGTGTGTGTGTGTGTGTGTGTGTGTAAGGAGGTGAGACAGATCTAGGCTAAAATCCTAACTTCTTGACTTTTTAGATGTGTTAATATACAGTGAGTGATTTCACTTATGAGTTTGTTATCTCACATTCAAATGGGGAAGACAGTGACATTTACATTTTAAAGTTGATAGAATTAAATTAAATATCACACGTAAAGTTTTCTTAGAGAGATTTGCCATAGCAGACATGATATATTAAACAAAAGAGAACTCAGTATGACTTTGATGAAGATACTACTTTAATTACAGGGGTGGCAAAATCTAGCCGCTTTTTAGAAAACTCATGAAACTAAGGAAGGCATGTAATTCTTTTCCTAGATGCATAAAGTGCTCAGTGATCTGGGTGTGGCAGGCAACTGCTGTTACTTTATATGTGCTTCTATTGCCATTTCTGATACAGAAGTTAGAATAGTAGATAATCAAGACAATGGCCTGAGAATCAAGAATTCTAGGTTGTACTTTTATATTTGTCAATGCCTTGCTCAATTACATTATCAAGTTTTCCTCTTCTATGGGCTTCAGTGGTGTCCTTGATAAAAATGGGGGAAATATGAGATTTGGTTATTAACACATTTGCCAATTTATTTATTATGGTGTATTTAATAACTGATACCATATGCTAGCTGATAGTAGATAAAAAATCTCTTCAAAAGTTCAGTGAAATTATATTTCTAGTTTCCAGATACAACATTCTGTGGAAAAGGGAAGACTACATGAACCATGAGAAAATGAAGCATTTAGAGCTTTTAGAGACATTTTTGGGGGATTGTAGCAATGTTCACTACAAGTAATAATGAGGTCTTGTACTAGGAAAAAATTAGAACTGTATAAAATGGATTCCTAACAAATGCTTAAATCACATCAAATTTGTACCATGTTTCTGAATTTTCCTAGTTTTTCAGGTATTTGATACCATTGCAGGTATCAAATATACTACTAAGTCTCTGTTTTATATTTATAAATACATACATTGGTGTATCTCACAGTGAGAGGTCTGCTCCCATGAATGTGGAATGCAAGGAGGTATTTGTCTTGCAGTTAGAAGTTCAGCCTAGATTTTCCTCAGAGGAAGGCAAAAGTTAATTCACTTGAAGTTTTGTTGCTTTTTTTTTTTTTTTTTTGTCAATTTGTATGTGGTTGCATCCAGTTGATGTGGAATAGAGCTGCTGAGATAACTTGAAGGGCATCTGCAATTAATGTCTAAGCAAATGAGTATCTAGTCCTATTTGTCAGAACCATTTAGGGCTCACTGTGCTCAAAGCTATCATATTATGGAATATTTTATTTAAGATTTAAGCACTTTTTGTAATTACTCAAGAAAATGTATCTTTACTGAATAAAATTTATAGAGTACAAAATGCTAAACATTTTAAACAAAATTTATTGAGTCAAATCATAATTTGATAGGTTATCTAATAAAATATCATAAGAATAATGAAGTAAATAATTTCAAGCCCTCTAATGTTTTTGAGGGGGCGGGGGTTAACAATATGGAGATTTTTTCAAGTTTCATTTATTTAGTTTATATATGTGAGTACACTGTTGCTGTCTTCAGATACAACAGAAGAGGGCATATGATCCCATTACAGATGGTTGTGAGCAACCATATGGTTCCTGGGAATTGAACCCAGGATCTCTGGAAAAGTAGTCAGTGCTTTAAACCACTGAGCCATCTCTCTAGTCCCAAGTTGTTTTTTGTTTGTTTGTTTGTTTGTTTGTTTTATTTTTATTCAGATTCACAATACATGGTATGGTACAGCTAAGATTTGAGGCTAATTTTGTGTGGTTGTAAAGTTTGTGACTTTTACTTTTTATTATTACTTATTTTATTTATTTACATCCTAAATGTTGCCCTCCCTTTGGTCCCCCTCATAGGTTCTTTCCCACTTCCCCTCCCCTTCACCTCTGAGAGGGTGTCTTCCCCCGGTATTTTCCCTCCTTGAGGCATCAAGTCTCTACAAGATTAGGCTCATCCTTTCCCACTGAGGCCAGACAAGGCAGTCCTCTGTTACATATGTACAGGTGGCCTAGGTTCAGCCTGTATATGTTCTTGGGTTAGTGGTTCAGTCTCTGGGAGCTTCAGGGCTCCAAGTTAATTGACACTGTTAGTCTTCCTATGGGATTGCCACCCTCTTTCATTCTTCTTTCAATCTTTCCCTTAATTTTTCCATAGGAGTTCCCGGCCTCAGTCCAAATGCTTGGCTGTGGATATCTGCATCTGTCTTAGTCAGCTGCTGGTAGAGCCACTCAGAGGACAGGCATGCCAGGCTTCTGTTTGCAAGCATCAATAATAGTGTCAGGGTTTCGTGCCAGCCCATGGGCTGTTAAAATTCCACAATTGAAACATTACCACTATTTAGAACATGGTGACTAGAATTTCAAGTTATGTGCCTCACTATGTTTGTAATCAGAATACTACTGACTGATCTTATGAGCATTTCTGTACATTTTGTTTTAAGTGACAGTATGTTAAATATATATTATTTGCTGTATAGTTTTCAATTTTTCCATATCATAAATGATGCTGCAATGAAATATTTTTAGCATTCACACTTATTAAATCCATGAAATTTCACATATATTTATCATCTGTTAAGAATCAATCACACAATTCTGAATGACAAAATATATAAAAATACTTAGAGCAATGGTATGGATTCTTTAACTTCTGAGATTAAAGTGACTGCAGTAAGGGTTTTGTGACTGCAAAATGCCTTCAACATGGGGAAATTAATGTTCGTCTTGTTAAAGAAAAGAATTTACTGGTAAAACAGTATTTTGATGAAACTATTTCTGGTGAATCTGACAAAAACTGTTCAAATATTTTCAAAATAAATGTTCAAAACATCTCAAAATCCCCCATTATTCACAAAATTATGTAACTAGGATAAGCCCCTTTCTAAACAGAAAATTAAGCTGTGTGGAAAAATCTGGACACTTATTTGTCAAAATTCCCATTCCCTCTTCTTTCTGAGCACACATCTAAGCTTGTTTCCCAGTTAATTGTATCCAGAAAACTGAGTTTTACCTAAAACAATGTGAGTGAAGAAAGTGGTTATTAACATAAGGCATCCAGGCCTTATGTTAATATGGTCTCTTCCCACTGGCTAGATAGAGATTATCACAATAACTGGGAATAAACTAGGAACTGCATATGGAAGATATAAATAGAACTTGCTTTAGGTCTATAAATAATCACTTGTAGGATATCACTTATATTGTATGATGAGTAATAGGAAAGAAACTTGTAACATATTTGAGACAGTAAATAATTTAGGATTTATATGCTACAATAGATGGTATTGTCTTAAATAGTAGATACCTTTAAAAGAAATGACAAATGGCAAAAAGTTAGCAAAAAACTTAAAAAGCTACCTTAAAGAATCAATATAACACTGAAATTAAGAAAAAATTAGATGATACTATTCCTGAATATATTTGCTTAAGTCTATAGCCACATATGATGAGAAACTAGTACAAGGTTATGAAAGCGAAAGTACTTAAGAGAATTTCAAATTGGGAACTTTAATAACAAGATCAAAACACCTGAGCTGTATTTAAAGTCTATATCAAGTGTAATTATAGGAAAATACAATGGAAGATGAAGTTGATTAACAGATAAGTGAGACACGTGTACAGAGTTGGAATAATGATACAGATAATGAAAAAAATAAGATATATTTTCCAATAAATATGTCATTTTAGTCCTGACTTTTCCATAACAGGGCCCTTCTATAAAGTTTTTTTAAAAATAATCTCTCTGCCTCCTTTTTAGAAAGGCAGCCAGAAATCTTTCACCATAGCATATTCTGATGAGATCTTGGCAAGAATGCCACAGCTAATTAAGTGTAGACTTTAAGCCATTTGAAGCAAAGGCAGGCACTCATATTCTGTTCCTGGATGATGCTAATCCTTGAAGATGGAACTTCTACTTAATCCATATATTCTAGCTGCAAAACCAATGAGATCTTATTATTGGGATGTCTGTATATAAAGCATATAGAAAGTCAGCTACACAGTAATGTTAAGGTCAGTAGAAACAGAAGCAGACTCACCACATGGTGGTTAATACAAGAATATAAGATCAGAAACCATTCATATCACAGACTCATCTACAATTCTGAATAACTCACTAGATATTATGCTTCTTTATGTCTACACATGTCCTTATAGTTTTGTGTTACTTGAAAAAAGGTGAATATGTTACTATTCCTTGATAACAGAAAAATAATTCCATGACAGGATTTTCAAAAGCAACATGACCTTTCCAGGGAAAGCTGGGATTGTTAGGTTGTAACTTAATAATGGAAAGGAAAAGCATGTCTTTATGTCATTCTTCCCTGAAAATAAAATGAATGATAATGAGGAAAGTGATTTATATACTTTAAGTACCGGCAAGAGTAGGATAAGAGAAAAAGGATGAAATTCGACAAAATATGATGAGAAATATGCATAAGATGTCATAATGCACTTAATTATTAATAAAAGCTTTGAGAAGAAAAGGAAGAAGAAAGTGCTTGCATTATGTCACACCGTTATATACCAACAATGTGTAAATACAATCACTAAGTAGATATAAGCATTATTTCAATTTTCTTTTATCTGTTGATGTTTGCTTTGTAACTGATAAAAGGTCAATTCTGGAGAAGGATCTAAGAAATGTTGAGAAGGAGGTATATTCTTTTTCATTGGGGTGAAATATTCAATAGATGTCTGTTAGTTCCATTAGTTATTTTCATTATTTCTCTGTTTAGTTTTTCTCTGGATGATCTATCAAATGAGAGTGTGGTGTTGAAATCTCCCACTATTAATGTGTTGGGTTTAATGTGCAATATAAGCTTTAGCAATGTTTCTTTTGCAAATGTAGGTGCTCTTTTGTTTGTGGCATAGTTGTTCCGAATTGAGGTCATCTTGGTAGATATTTCTTTTGATGAGTATGATGTGTCCTTCCCTGTAGCTTTTAATTAATTTTGGCTGAAAGTCATTTTTATTAGATATTAGAATGGCTACTCCAGCTTTCTTCTTGTGTCAGTTTGCTTGGAAAACATTTTTTCCAGGCCTTTACTTGGGAGTAATGTCTATCTTTATAGTTGAGGGCTTTTCTGTAGGGCTGGATTTGTAGACATATACTGTTTGAATTTGGATTTGTCTTGAAATACATTGTTTTCTCCATCTATGGTGATTGAGAGTTTTTCTAGGTATAGTAGTCTAGGTTGACACCTGTGGATTTTTAGAGGTTGCAAGATATCTCTGTTCTGGGCCTTCCAGCTTTTAGAGTCTCTATTGAGAAGTCAGTTGTAATTCTGATAGGTTTTCCTTCGTGTGTTTGTTACCTTATCTTTTTCCCTTGTTTCTATAATATTCTTTCATTGTTCTGTAGATTTTTGTGGTTTGGTTATCATGTGCCAGGGAGAATTTTCTTTTCAGGTTCAGTCTAATTAGTGTTCTGTAACCTTCTTGTATGTTTATACACATTTATTTCTTTAGGTTTAGAAGTTTTCTTCTACGATTTTGTTGAAAATATTTTCTGGGACTTATAACTGGGACTCATCTCCTTCTGTTCCTATTATTCTTACATTAGGGCTTTTCATGGTATCCCAGATTTCCTGGATGTATTGTGTTAGCAATGTTTTAGATTTAACATTTTCTTTGACTAATGTATCAATTTCTTCTATTGTATCTTCTAGGCCTAAGATTCTCTCTTCCATCTCTTGTATTCTATTGGTGATGCTTGCATCTGTTGTTCCTCTTCTCTTCCCTAGATTTTCTACTTCCAGGATTCCCTCAATTTGTGTTTTCTTTATTGCTTCTATTTCCACTTTCAGGTCTTGCACAGTTTTATTTATTTATTTCACCTGTTAATTGTGTTTTCCTGTATTTCTTTAAGGGATTTGTTTCCTCTTTAAAGACCTCTATTTGTTTGATTGTATTTTTCTCTATTTCTTTAAGGGGTTTATTCATTTATTCCTTAAAGAATTCTATCATCTTTATAAGATTGGATTTAAGGTCATTTTCTTGTGCTTCGGTTGTGTTAGGATATGCAGGGTGTGCTGCAGTAGGGTACCTGTGCACTGAAGGTGTCAAATTGCCCTGGCTTTTGTTGATTGTGTTCTTTTGAGGGCCTTTAGCCACCTGGATGGTTTTGGTTCCTGGATATTCCTATTGTCGTAGGTATTGTGAGGGGTGTTGACATCCATAGTCCTGGTGTGGCAGGTCTTGGGCTGTATGGTTCCAGATCTGCATATCCTTTTAATTCAGAATCCACAGGACTGTATAGTTCAAGAGCCACAGATCTGATGAAAGTTGGCAGGTGGTAGAAGAATGGATGTCCACCTGGGCTAACAGGTTGGCTTGCTCTAGAGTACTCAGCAAGCAGGGAAGATGGGTGGGGGAAGGGAAACCTACATGCATGGTTCTGGATCCACAGATCTGATGAAGTTGGGTAGAGAGGTGGAGAGAGTATAGAGGTTCCCATTGGATATCAGGTTTCTCAGGGCTTCTTGGCTTGCTCCAGAGTACTCAGCAAGCAGGGAAGATAGGTGAGTAAAGTGAAGTTTGTCTGTGTGGTTTAGGATCCACAGGTCTGATGAAGGTGGAGAGAGAGGAAGCTGGGAAATGGAGGTCTTCTTGGGCTAGCAGACTGCTCAGGGTAGCTTGACTTATCCAAGAGGGCTCAGCAAGCAGGGAAGATGGGTGGGGGAAGGGAAGCTTATCTATATGGTTCAGGAGCCACATGTCTGAGGAAGGTGGGTAGAATGGCAGAGGGAGTGTCGAGGTCTCCCTGAGATCTTGGATGTAGAATTTAAAAGAAGGATTATATACTCCATCAAGGATGTTAGGGACTTTAAAAAAGACATAAAGAAAACAGCTCAGTGAACTTAAAAAGAGAACTTAAAGAGAATAAATGCCTTAGTGGTGCTCAAGTAAACACAAATATAAGGCTGCACGCAATGACAACGGCAGTTCAAGATTTGAAAATGTAATTAAAGAGACAGAAACATTTCAGAGGGCTGAAGACAAAATGAAGGTAGAATTGAAAAACCAATAACCCAACAAAATTTTCTAGATCCATTCATTCTTAAACTATTCATAAAAAAGTAAATAAGTAGAAACTGGACTTCTATGAAGTCAAGATCACATCAAAACCAGAGAAACAGAAAAAAGAAGAAAGAAGGAAAGAAAGAAAGAAAGAAAGAAAGAAAGAAAGAAAGAAAGAAAGATCCTTGGCTAATATCCCTAATGAGCATAGATAAACAAAATTTCAATAAAATACTTGCAAACCAAAAGTGACATTTTGTCTGACATGCAGATATGGTTCAATATACACAAGTCAGTATACACAATACCACAAAAACCCAGAATGAGATAAGATTGTCCATTATCCACATTATCTTTCAATTTTTGTGTTGATGCCCACCTCCCATGACATAGTTACTTCAATAAGGCCACATCTCTTAGAGAGTACCAACAACTGCTGAATAAATGTTCAAATTCCAGAGGCTATCGGGATGTTTCTAATTAAAAACATCTGTTTCAGCTTGTTTTTAATGTCAACTTGACACAGACTAGAATTATATGGGAAGAGAAAATGACATTTGAGAAAATGACCCCACTAGATTGGCTTGTTGGCAAGACTGTGACACATTTTCTTGATTGATGATTGATGTGGGAAGGCCCAGCTCACTGAAGGGGTTGCAATACCTAGGTGGATCTGGGTATGACAATATGACAAGGTGAGAAAGCCATGAAACAGAACAGTAAACTTTACTGCTCTATAGCTTCGACTTCAGTTTGTACCTCCACATTCTTTCGTTGAGTTACTGCCCCAACATCCTTCAATTATGGACTGTCAGTTGGAAGTGAAAGATGAAACAAGCCCTCTCCTCCCTCCACAAGTTATTTATGGCCAAGTTGTTTTATCACAGTAATAAAAGTTCTAACTAAGCACCATATTTGCTTTACTTCTAAAATACATCTCTTATCTGATTTATTTACCATTTCCAATGGTATCAACCATGGTTAAGCTATCACTGTTTTCCAAGTTGATTTGTGCATTTGCTATCTTACTATGCCCATGTTTTAGGAGTTGATCATACTAGCTTCATCATTATTCAAATAACCCCCACAAGAAAAATAGTCTTGTTTGTTTAGGCTAAGTACACATATAAAGATGATGGAAATAACCTGGCAATCAAAAGAGAAATCTGATAAGTGTGAAAAATACATATAACATACAACAACCTTAGGACTGGAGGAACAATACAAAAATGGTATATTACAACCTAGTTCTCACCCAACAGACGGAAGACATCTAGGCCAGGGGTTTTCAATTCAAATACAGCAATGGGAAGTAAGCCAACCTGTTCTATTGGCATCCAAATACAGCAGAAACCATACTATCAACACATGGAAAGTCAAGTCACACCAGCAAAGAAAAATAACAAAATCAAGAATTCATTTGTAGTACTGTAACCATAGTCAAACTCATGGTGAGGTAAGTCATGGATCCCGGCAGAGAACCTAATGTTGTTATTTTGCTATGGAGCCATGTTGTCACACTATATTCTACATCTTTGTTTGTGTACAAAGATTTGTGTAGCTTCCAACTTTCATCAGAACATCTTATTATTGCAATGGATTGTGATTAATACAGAGACCCATCATTATTCAATGTGCTAAGAGTAGACAATTGTGAGGTCTCATCCATAGATATGACATCCATGCCAAGTTCCTGAACCCCAAGGTTCAGACAATATTTTGGCAGCTTGAGTGTGAATAATATAAGAGCTAGAGGATGGGAAGGAGTTCTGTGAAATATGGGACGTGATTTCAATATCACACACATGAACTCACAGTAGTGATTACTTATACTAGACCTGCAACAAGAGCATGCCAGTTAAATATTCAAGCACTGCTGGGGGAGGGACTACCAAGGTCCCACATAAAGGCTTTACCTCTGAGGTGTTATAGTTTGTTTATGTCTGCTAGCATATAGAGAGTTTATTGGAGGTCTAGCCATTATTTGATTACCCACACCCCAGTAGATAATCCCACACTAATGTGCATATGTCAGACTAATTGATTCAGTGAATCAAAACAAACTAGGTAGAAATCTAAATAAATAATAATAAAAGTAGAGAAAGTAACATTTGGAGGGGGATGTTTTGGGAGATTCTGTTGGGAGTTGTAGGGGAGGAGCAGAGTAGATGTGAAGATACATTGTATAAACAAATAAAAATGTCAAATAAAAAGAAATATGATATTTAAAAAACATTCTGTAGAAGACAGGTGATATGCCCATGTTTGAAGGCAGCAACTGAAATAGCATCTAGTGTTATAAAGAAAAGTCAATTATAATAATAAAAGTTCTCATCAGAATTGGAAGGAATGTGAGCCAAGATTCAGAAAAAGGGAATTTTCCATAGAAATTCTGTAATTTAGCAAAATGGCCATTCAATATTTAAAAAGGAAATAGTGAACTTACTTACAGAAGAGAAGCTCCTGGATTTGTGACTTTGTAAGCTAATCCTTAAAGGATGACTAAGGAAAGTATAAATTATAAAAGATCAATAGGGAAACATAAAGGATAATAATATAAAAATATGGGTGCATATGATAGATTTCCTCTTCATGAATTTTACAAATCATATTCAATGGTTGAAACAAAAGTTCTCATGCCATCTTATTTCCAAAGCCCCACATAACCTTTTCCTATAGTCTGCTCTGTGGCCTTATTTCTTACCATGGCTACTGACATTCACATTCTTCTTGGTGGACTAACTTTCTTGCTTCTTCAAATGCACAAGGCATATTCCTTCCCATTTTACATCATTTGCATTCACTGTGTCTGTGAGTTGCAGTGTACTTCCTTCAAATGTCAACATGTCTTTCCTAAAATGTTACCTGATCTCTGAGGCTTTTCCTGGCTACATTCTTTATAATGACTCTCCTATCCCTAACACTTTCCAACCACATTTGTGTTTTCTTTCATTTCATTGCAAGAATGTAAGCTCCATAATTATTGAGATTATGGTTAGTTCTTTTCATTTCCGTGTGACTAGTGCTTTGATAGTTTTGGATGTACAATAGGAACTTATATTTTGAAATGAATTAGCTAACCAATTTAAGACTTATGTCTCAGTATGCTGGAAGTGACATGGACCACGTTTTATTAATCTGGAAAGAAATAATGAGAGTCTGAGTACATAAGAAAATGGAGAATATCTAAAACTATAAGCATTTTCTGGCCATCCTTTCCATCCCTTGATTTAATCATTTATTTGTTGAACATAAACTAAGCATTACACTTTTTATTAAAAATCTCACTTAATATCTACAATAAAGTTATAAAGCAAGCATTATCATTTCTATAAAATATGATACAAACTGAAAAATAGACCATCAGTTTCATAACAGCCTTTCTGAGGATTGTTTGGGAGTTTCCATGGGAACCTCTTGGTCAACAATTCAATTGAATGCAACACCAGTCCCACCACTGGAAGCCTTGCCTGAGGACAAGCCAGTTGTGACTCTCTGTCCCCATTACTAGGAGTCCTCATTAGGATCACCTTCATAGATTCTAAGAAGTTTATTCTGTACTAAGTTTCCCTCTCATCTCCCCCAATGCTCCCCAATTCCACCTGTCTCTCCCTACACTCTCTTCCTCCTCCACCCTATCTCCCTCCACACTTGATTCTCCCACTTTGTCCCTCATCTACCCCAAGTCCACCAATAAAATTTATTTTATTCCTTCTTCCCAGGGAGATCCATGTATCCCCCTAGACCATGCCTCTTTACCTAACTTCTCTGGGTGTATATATTGCAGCTTGGTTACTATTTATTTAACAGTTAATAATCCACTTATAAGTGAATATATACCATATTTGTCTTTCTGGGTTTGGGTTACAAATTTCACATATGAATACTGTATTTACATTACCTCTATACCCCACACTCCTCCAACTCCACTTGTGTCTCTTCTACTCAAATTCAACATCTCTTTTTCTTTAATTATCAAATGTATACAAATATAAACAAACATATCCTCATAGAAATTAATACAAATACAAACTTGAGATTCCACCTAGCATAATTTGTGTGTTGTACTTTCACGGGTGCCTCTCTCTCTCTCTCTCTCTCTCTCTCTCTGTGTGTGTGTGTGAGTGTATGTGTTTGTGTGCATGTGTTTCTGATTAAGTCTGGGTAACATATTAGGGGACTCATATCTGGAGAAGATTGCCTGTTGCTCTTCACTTACAGATGGGGCAACATGAGATTTTCCCCACCCACATTGAGATGTTAACTGGTACCTTCATATGTTTTTCTTGTTGAGACCACATTTTTGAGCTTTCATATATATATCTTGTAGCAGATGTGTCCTTGTCCTCTTGCTGTGTTAGGAAGCATTTGTGAACCCCAAAAGACCATCAAAATGGGGTCTCTTTATTATAAGTGTGGGTTTAGGCTCTCTTCTAACCCAACCCTGACATAGCAGGATGGGAAGGTAGAACCTCCTCAAGCCCTAAGCAGGACAAGGTTATATAGGAAATGAAAGTAAGTGAGGGAGGGTCTCTCCTGGCAAGTATCTAGTTGAATATCTATTTGTAGGCTGACATGTGGGTGCTCTGAAGCAAGACCTTATATAATCACAAACTTCTGAAAGTACATCTGAAACAATCAGACTAATCTTTTATTGCCTGTTGCTAGAAAGTAGCTAGGGAGTAAGTCTGCCAAGGACAAGCAGTGGGGTGTTTCCTGGTGTGTGGTGCAGCTTGGTTTCTGTGGCAGATCAAGTTCTCAGGCCTTTTTTCTTTTTTTCCCTTTAAGATGGAGAAGGTTTAGATCCAGATCCAAGAAGGAGTAGGTTTAGCCTCTCACTCTCAGTAGTAGAATCTTCTCACAACTTCTTCCAAAGCCTGTGTGTAGGACTTGTGTTGTATATGTATCAATTGAGCACATCATAATCAGTAGCTCTCTGCATTTTTAGAAATTGTAGATACCCACAGTGGTCTCTTTCTGGTATAAAAGTAAGTATATTTGACGAGGTATAAAAGCTAGACTTCTGTGTTGGTGTATGGATAAGTATTTAGAGTGTAGTTAGAAATTATGAGTTTAAGAAAATATCAATAATTATAGATTCTTCTCTAGGGTCCATGACCTCACCATTCATGGGTAGTTGGCTGAGATTATAGTAATAAGCATGAATTTTCTCTTATTAGTTGGGACTTAAGTCCAATTAACTGTTGGTTCCTCCCCAAATATAAGTGCCACTGTTGCACCCTTGATGATACCTTGCTATGCAAGTTATTGTTGTGGTTCATAGAGTTTACAGCTTGGAAAGACTATGGATTACTTTTCTCCCTTGGCAGTTTATGTAATTCTCTTGAATGCTAGGAGATCTAGTTCTAAGAAAGAAAACTTTCTGGTCAGTTCCAGGTTCATTAATCCAAGTTATATTCTGAAGTATGTGGTGTTTTCAGCAAAAGGATCTTACATTCAAGTTCTGGGAGGCAACCAAGGGAAAAAGAAGTGACCTGTATTATTTGAGGAGTCTATTGGAATACCCTGACCAACAACATGAAAGGAAATTTCCCATACATTTCACTGGGGCATTTGTGACTTTTTCATGAAAGAAAGGGATTATTTCAAAGATAAGTAGCCATACATGTGAAAAAGACATTGGGAAAATAGAGAAATTGACTGAATTCCATCTTTGGGGCCTCGTTGCATTCATATTTTGCCCTTACCAGTTCCTATCTATGATTATGAATGAAAATTACTTCCTGTCACTCTGCTTTACTTTCCTCTTTCACATAGTGGAAATAGAAGTTTTATCTATCTGATCTAGTAAGATTGATGGGAAAGTAAATAATCTGTTAATGTGTATATTTAAAATGATGTTTAGCGCATAGTATCTCAGTGTTATTGTTGGCTGTTATTTTCAAAGCACTTTTGGTTTGGGCCTTCTAGTTACCAGAGAAAGGTTTGGGGAGGGATGAGAAGTCAAACCTACTCCATCTTAGAACCAGTTTCTACTTAAAAGATAAAAAACTGTCTGAGAACTCGACCTGCAGCAGAACCCAAGCTGAACCACATACCAGGAAGGACCCAATGGCTTGTCCTTGGCCAGAGTTACTCCCTAGCTACTTCCTAGCAACAGGTAATCAAAGATTAGTCTGATTGATTCAGATGTACTTGCAGACTGTTTGTGATTGTATAAGGTCTTCCTTCAGAGAACCCACCTGTCAGCCTACAAATTGACATTAGGTTAGATGCTTGCCAAGATGGATCCCCCCATTACTTGCTTCCATTTTCGATAAAACCTTGTCCCAGTGAGAGTTCTGAGCAGCTTCAGCAAACTGTCCTGTGGGTCAGTGGTGAGTAAACCCAAACTCCAGTTTGTAATAAAGAGGCCCTAATGTGATTGTATCAGGAACTGCTCCTTGGTCGTCTCTGGAGGTTCATGAACACTTCCTGGCACAACAGATGTGCTCTTGCCTTCATACTTCTAACAAGGAATAAAGGTAGATAGATGGAATGTAGGTCTATGCACTCAATAAAAAAGTGAAGAAATAATCAAGAGAGGGAATAAGTCAGAAGCTTAAAAATTGTGTTATATTTTGTGATTTGCTATTATGAATCCTAAAGTGCCTGTTGTTATAATTGCAATAATGTTCTTACACATCTGCAATTGCACACATGTAGAAAGTAAGCCCCCTTTTTCTTTCAAATGTTTTTCTGGCATTTCTATATTTTACCCTTTGATTACAACTGTTTAAACATAGTGTGATGCTTTCAAATATCTAATAAAAGGGATGTCATTATTAGCCCTGAAAATATACATGTACAAGTAACATATGGACTGAGCATGCTGTTTTTAACAGTATATATATAATAATTAAAGGAAAAGAGGGCATGCATTTGTAAGAAACATAGGGGTACATGGGAGGGTTTGAAGGCAGGAAATGGAAGGGGAAATGATTTGATTACATTATAATCTCAAAACCTAAAAGTATTTTAAGAAAGTAGATTGCTGATAGTTGTGAATACAAATATTGCAATTGAGGTAAATATTTTAATATAGTAATAAAACACAGGAATATATGGAATGGACAGTTAGGACCTACTTCAGATCACAAGTATTACTGTACTTTTGTCAGGTATAAAATTTTTATCCTACAGGAAAGAGAAATCCATGACAACTCTTAGTAGAAGAGTAGCATGATCATATTAGGATTCACTCTTTTCTCTCAATTTTGGAGACAGGATAAATAGGAGAATGCATTTGAGACTATGTAACTTAAATTTTTTCAAGGTCTACTTTTAATGATGGTTCTTAAATGCTTTAACCTCCCTTTTAGCCCACCACCCACCAGAGGTAGTGGAAAAGAAAGGATACAGTGGAGTGGGGGAGTGGACCTGTTTAGAAAGGTTCTTTGGAGCAACTCCCATCTGTGTTGTCTGGAAATTGGCAGTTCAGTTCACAGGTCAGCAGCAGCAGCTGGATCCACTAGCAAACACTTTTCAGATATATTAGCAGTCCAGTTCAGTAGAGTCAGGGCAGCAGCAGCAGTGGCATGACCTAGCAGGAACAGCCAGGCCTCAGCCTTGACACAATTCAGCAGGAGAGACCAGCAGGAATACCAGGAGAAGTTGTCAGCTGTGCCTCTGTCAGCAAAGTGAAGATCAGCAAAGACTTGAGACCAACAAGTGTTGTACAGCTAGCTCTATAAGCAAGCCTAGCTCAGCCTCAGCCCTTTGAGTTCTATTTATATACCTTCAAACATCATGTGTCCTCTATGGGTCTTGCCTCAGCACATGCATCTGTCTCAGCTGACATCATTCTGTTAACCAGCCCAAGCCTGAGGAAGTGGCAAAAAAGCATCGGCACGCCACCAGAAGGTGTGTGTGTATGTGTGTGTGTGTGTGTGTGTGTGTGTGTGTGTATGTGTGTGTGTCTATGGACTCCCAATAAACGCAGCTCAACTATGCAATGTAAGGCAGACCAGTACATGTTGCAAAGAATCCCTCCTCACATGTCCTTTCACATGCTTGCTTCTGCAGAACATCCTTTCTCCTGTGTCTGCTTCAGTGAAACATCCCTTCGGCCGTAGCCTTTCAGCTGTGTCCACTTCAGAAAAACACTCCTTCATGTGTTTGCCCCAGCAAAACACCATCTAACACAACTCATTCTCCAAAGAATCCTTAAGTTTCCTTCTCAACACTGCGAAAATTATGTAAGTAGATCTAAGGTAAAAATATCAGTCAGTGAGTTCAAATTTAAAAGTTGCGATTTGTTTAAGATTAAGAACCATACAACCTGATTGATTATTGGCTAATTGGGAATAAATAGAATTGAGCATGTGTAAAAAAAAGAACAGAAGCTAAGAACCTAGATTTGAAGTCTCTTGAGTTCCATCCAAAGCTCTTACCATTTGTCTAAAGCTGTTTATTCTTCCCTGCTGCTGCTATTAGCTTGCGCTGGACCTCTTCCATGGCACAGGAGCATGTTCTTTCAGTAAAGTATCCTGTGTATCTTGCTTGTTTCTGTGAGCATATTAAAGGACTGCAAGCAGGGAATGCAACTTCTCTCTTTCATTATATTTAGAGATGCTCATTTAGAGAAGCATTCCTGAAAGTTATCCATCCTGTACCCAGGAACTCTTATGGCCATTGGGTGGCCTGAGCAACAACACAGGAACTGAGGAAGGTGCCTACTGCACCTAATGATGTAGTTCTCTAGGACCCATTTAAGTGTCTCCGTGGGAAATCTCTGCAAATACTGTGATTCCAGCTACCCTGGGGGCTTTGCCCAAACAGAGAGTGCTCTTGGCTGAGCCTCCAATCCTTCCATTTCTAAACTTTGTGTATTTCAACAGAAATCTGATCTGGACTCTTCTGATTCATTTACACTTAAATCATCCAAGGGCTCTGTTGTAAGAGTGAATTCGGCTCCAAAAATGTCTTATAAGCGTTGGTTATAAAACTCCCTAAGATTTTGTGAGCTAAAATTTTTTTACTCCCTTTTTCTTTGAAACAAGATGTTGTGACTTTGCCAAGAGTAAATGGATTTCCAACCTCAAAGGGGTCGTGTTTGGTTCAAGAGTCAGAAATTATGGAGCTCAAAGGCCCAAGTACATTCTTCAAGAATTGGCAATAATGAATCCCAGGGGATGGGAGGAATGATAAATCTGAGAAGCTGAGTGAGGGGGTGACAGGAAGCATCCACTCTACCCTTTTGGCTTAGTGCCCTAAAGCCTTAGGACTTTTGTCCCTTAACTGAGTAAATGGGGCTATGAGACAGCACAATGCTACAAGTCACCAACAAAATTAGGCAGCGAAACATTTCCCATTTTGAGTAAGTGCCTGACAGTTTAGAGTGCTTTTCACAGTTTTTCCTTTCACTAAGTCCTTCAAATGCTCTGATAGCTAGGAATATCCATCTCCATTTTTCAGAAGAATGAAGTGAGACTAAAAAGAGTTGCAGAGACAATCTATAACAACGCAAGAGGCTCTCTTTAGGAACTTTAGATTGCATTAATAAAGAAGATGTGAGATGTGCCTACTTATCTTGAATTAACAAGAGGCAAAAGGACAGCATCATTGTTCCTAACTTGAAGTGTCTCTTTGATGTAACCTGCAGTGCAGCAATAGATAGTTCCTTGATTTATTGGAGTCATAGGGAAAGTTGGTTGATACATCTCTTATAACATACATATAATATTTCTTTTAAAGTTAACTGTATATTTATCTTATGGTTTCCCTACTCATGAGTCTCTGTACTTCATTAGACTGTGACTATCCTAGAGACTGAAATGTGTGCCAGGTATCTTTCTATTGCTTAATTCAATGTCAAATAGAGGAGATGATGATGTAAGAGTAAGTGTTGGAAATATGTAAGAGGTAGAACATGGCTTGCTGAACATATAGAGACAGGAATGTGTAAGAAGGTGTTGTGTGAATATAGAGGTTTAGAAATTTTGGGGTACTGGTGAGACTAAGTATGCTACCATGAGTATTAGAAAACAATTGTTGCATATGTATGTGTATCTGTATATTAATTGGAATTATATTATTCTATAACTGTGGTTAGAGATTTGCCATAAAGGCATTTAAAGATTTTCTGATGCTATCTTTCTATAGTGAGTCACCAAGCAAAGAAATATAAAAAGTGAAGTTATTAAAGTCATAAACTTCTTTCTGTGTCATTTTCTGGTCTTCTGCGAATTTCTATTCATACCCAGTACTTTGGTCCCTTAAATCAGAGAAGTCTTGCATATGAATTCATCAGGAATATTGGCAAAGAGTTTATTTCATGGCTATGTCTTTATGGTTCATTTTTGTATTATGGTAATATTGTCATCTTAAAATGAATTTGGACATTTTGGCATCCTCGTAAAAATATATTACAAATCTATTGTGATCAAAACAGCATAGAGGTAGAAGAAGATTGGCATATTTACCAGTAGAACAGGAAAAAAAGAAATGCATCCATGAGTAAGTAAATGCTTAAGGAATCTTCAATAAACATATTCAGAATTCCAAACATAGAAATTATAACCACTTCAACATATGGAGTATGAAAACAAAATCTACATTAAAAAGAATAAAAGTAGGCAAGATACCAACTATAAAAACTATCGATTTTCCTCAAAAATTAAAACTAGAACTGCCATATGATTCAATAACTCAAGTACTGGATTATATGTCCAAAGACAAGAAAATATGTTTGTTGAATATAAAACTCTAATTTCACATACATTAAAGCATTGTTATTAACAGCCAAGATACAAAAATAGCCTAAATTCTGTAATGCATGTCTTTCTAGGCAAGACAGTTTTGAAAATTTTGGAGCTCACAGATAGATGTAATTGATGATTAATTTTCTCCTCCAGTAATAGCATGCACAGAACTCTGAAAGCTACCCAGTAGAGCAGAAGCCTCTAAGTCAGTATGTCCTATGACTCAATATGTGTTGCCTGTAGTTATAGGATGTCATCATCAAGTTCTATAAGGTAATGAAGAACATTCTCAATAGCCTGTAATGTTTTGGGATCTATGGCACCCATTACTGGCAACTGGAGTTTTCGTTTACATGTGGTGTTTAGTAAAGTTATTGTTGCCACATTATGGGATGACTGTTTACACTTTTTAAAAATGTGTGTTCATATATTTTAAGAAGCTTCTGCAGTGGTAGAAAAGTACATATGACACTTTCCAGATATCTTTAGTATTAGTTACCCATTATTGCCTTTTCTGCCTTACAATTTAATCCTTACCCCATTTGACTCTTCATATTCTAGTATTCCCTTTTGCTATGTTATACTATTGCATTAACATTCTCTTTAGATGAACAACTATCCCATTATCTCTTAGTAATTTCCTGGCCTCTATAGATATTTGTAACAACATCTGAAATTTCAATAACAGATAAAATGCAAAATTTGTGTTTCTGGATCTGGTTTACCTCACTCAGACTGATTGTTTCTAGCATGATATATTTACTTCTGAATTGTATAATTTAATTTTTCTCAACACCTAAATAATATTCCACTATATAAATATAGCATCTTATCAATATCTACTTATCAGTTGATAGACATCTAAGCTGTTTCTATTTCCACATTTTTGTATAAAAGAGCAGCAATGAAATATAAATGATTAGTATTCTGATCAAATCTCAGAAATGGGGAGCGTTCTATTAGTCAAAGTAAGAATGAACATTCTTTTTTTTTAATTCCTGTTTTATTTTACAGTCCAGCCATTGCCCCCCCTCCTCGTCCCCTTCCCACAGTTTCTCATACCATTCTTTTTCCCTCTGTCCCCAAGAGAATGTTCCCCCCTCACCAGGCTTCCCCACTCCCTGGGGCCTCAAGTTTCTCTTCTCTCACTGAGGCCAGACCCAGCAGTTCTCTGCTATATATGTGTCCATGATCTCAGAACAACTCATTTATGCTTCCTGGTTGGTGGCTCAGTGTCTGAGAGATCTCAGAGGTCCAGGTTAATTTAGACTGCTGATAGGAAAGGCCATTCTTATATACTGTAACAATGAATATGGAAGAATTATAGTCATATCTTACGGTTTTTGTGTAAGAAAAAAAAGTTGTGAAGAGTGAAATTGGACTTTTGACAAAAACTATCATTTGAAAGTTGATGATAGAACACCCTCTCTCTCTTGATGGCTAACAATAAAATGTGAGATGAGAGAACTGATTTAAGAATTGAATTGTTGATCATAAAGGAAGCCAAAGCTTAAAAACTTAGAAAATTTGTAGCTTACCTATGGGTTGCTAAGGAAACCCAGATTGTGTAAAGAGCAGATGAAGTTCTGTGTAAATGTGCATTGTGTGACATAAGTTGATCACGCAAGGCCCAAAGTGACTAGCCTATGGGAAATTGGCAGACGCTCCTTTCCCTTATAGGTCAAGCTCAGAAAAAAATGGCAAAAAAGCCTTCCTGTGGTTCCAGTACTAGTGTTTGCAAGCAATTGTCCAGTGTATGTAAAACGTAGCAGCTGAAACTTCCTTCTCTGAGATTCTTGCAGCCTGATTCTGCTTTCCTTTAGAGACTTCCTACCTTTGGGCAGTCGCCAAACCCTTAATCCCTATGCTATATAAAATAAACATCCTGAAGTTCCATATTGGTGCCATATTCAGGGCCACTTCATTAGAATGCTGATATTCCACCTAACTCCAACTTTTCGTGTACATGCTTGCAGTTTCCTTAGTGTTCCTATCATTTCTTTATCCCCTGGCCATACCTAGTCAGGTTTCCAAAACTAAGCCATATACCATACCTATCCATAGTGTAAACTAAGCTATATACCATACCTATCTATAGTGTAAACTAAGCTATATACCATACTTATCCATAGTGTAAAAACCAAATTGAAAGTCTATTTGAGAGCAAATATGAGCAATCTGGACATGTTTAATAAAGAAATTAAAATAAATGAGCTATGCCTTTAAAAGGTAGGGTCTATTTATCAAGACAACATTCTATACAGAATCCAAGAGCTATATACATAACTACAATGGAAAACTGGATCTAACTACTTCTCAGAGATCATCCTAACTTCATGTCACATTACAGGACCAGGGTGCAAGCCCCTGATGCAGGGTACTAAATGATTTTGATGAAATGATTACTGATTTCCAATTCTATTTTAAATCATTCACTCTATTTTTCTCACTGTGGCCCTTAACCCTTACAGAGGTCTACCAGGATCAGTGTACTGTGTATTGTGAGTAGAAAAGCAATGGATATGATTATTTCCACCTAGACTTCAAAGGATAACCCAGAGAGGTGTGAAGCACTGGTAAATAACTGTCACAGAGAAGGGTTCTTTATTCTTCTCCAGACTTCTCCGTTCTATCCTTCCCTCAAATCCTTCCCACTTAACTGTTCTTTATTTTTTAAAGTTTATTTATTTATTTGTTTACACATCAAATGCTAACCACCACTCCTGTTCCTTGCCACACAGTATCCTTCCTCCCACGCTCTCCTGTTCTCCTTTGAGACGGTACCCCCCCTCCCACAAATCCCTGGTTCATCAAGTCTCCTCAGAATTAAGCAGATCTTCTTCTACTGAGGCTAGAAAAAACAGCTATAGAGACTGAGCTGCACATGTGTTACATATGTGCTAGGGGACTCAGTCTAGCCAGTGTATGCTTTTTTGGTTATTGGCTCAGTCTCTGAGTGCTCCCAGGCATCTAGGTTAGTTAACTTTGTTGGTCTACCTGTGTGGTTCCTATTCCCTTCAGTGACTTACGTCCTTCCCCCAACTCTTCCACAAGGGTCTCAGACCTCCTTCCAATGTTTGGCTATGGATATTTGCATCTGTCTCAGTCAACTGCTGGATAGAGCCTCTCAGAGGACAGTTATGCTAGCCTCCCTGTCTAGAAGCATAACAGAGTATCAATACTTTCAGGGATTGGTGCTTGCACATAAGTTCCGTCTCAATTTGAGTTAATTATTTGTTGGCCATTCCTTCAGTCTCTGCTCCATCTTTGTTCCTGCATTTCTTTTAGATAGGACAAAGTTTGGGTTGAAAGTTTTGTGGGTATGTTGGTGTCCCATATTGCTCTACTGGGGGTCCTGTCTGGCTACTGGAGGTGGTCTCTTCGGGTTCTGTGTCTCTACTCTTAGGCATTGCAGTAGCCAGAAACTAGAAATAATCCAGATGTCTCACAATCAACAAAACAGATACAGAAAATGTGGTTCATTTACACAACAGAATAGCATTCAACTCTTAAAAACAAGGCCATCATGAATTTTACAGGTAAATGGATAAAACCAGAAAATATTATCTTGAGCGAGGTAACCCAGATCTAAAAGGGCATGCATGGTATGTACTCATTGTTAAGTGGATATTAGCCAAAGAGTGCAGATACATCCCATAGGCCCAAAGAAGTTAAAAAAGAAGGAAGGCCCACGTGAGGGTGCTTGACTCTCACTTAGAAGGAGGGAAAATAGTCATGGGAAGCAGAAGAAATGAGAGACCTTTGTGGGAGATGGAGGGGGAGAGGAATTGGGAGTAGGATTAGGTGTGGGCAGAGACAGGAGAGAGACCCAGAGAACCAGGAGAATGAATGGAAATCTTAAACTGCAGGGGGTGGGGGTGAGGCGGATCTCTAAGAAGTCTCAGTGACCTGGGATAGGGGAGGCTCCCAGGACTCAATGGGAGTGACCTTAGCCAAGATACTTCTTGCTCTATTATTCCCCAATAGAGAGAACCTACTATTGTTTTTCTTCTACATGGATATAGTATTAAACCAACAGCCAAACCTTATAATTCTGTATGTGGATAAGTGCATCTCTCAATCCTCATCTCAGAAGCTTCCTGCAGTCAAGGGTGATTAGCATAGAGAACTACAACTGATAAATATTCAGAGAAGAGGTTATGAAATGCACAACCCCAAATGGGATATATGTATAATGCTGCTTACTCCCAGGGCTCAGGAATTCCTATGGATGAGGAAGAATGGTAAGAGCCAGAAACAAAAATGACTCCTGTGAAGAGTGTTTTCTGAATACAACAGGAAAGTTGTCTATATGAATTGAAAGCATCTGGGACTGTTTGCCCAAAACCTGCACTGAATCAAAGATGAGATGTTATTCCCAAGCCAAACCCCCAGATAGAAAGTGAATATTATTGTATGAATGTGACCCTTCAATGTTCATGGGTGGCAGGCTATTGGGAGTTAAGCCCTTTGAATGGTGATTAGGTCTTTTATAAATGATTGGTAAGTTAGAATTATATGTAGGAGGATATGCTTTTGTCAGAGTAGATTTGCTATATAGTTGGTTTTGCCTTCATCTGCCTCATTAACCTCCTTCACTCTTCATCATATGCTATAGAATGAATGATACACAGAATGCCATTTTCTAGATGTTGAACCCTTGGTTTTTAACTTCCCATTATTTTCCCCAGAGCCTAGAGAAATAAATTTATTATTTTTTCTTATAAATCACCTGATTTAAGATATTCTTTCATCACAATCCAATGACAATGGGTAAAATGTGTGAGTTAATCCTAGTTTACACTTATTTTGAAGCTCTATTTCTACTCATTTATTTTGAGAAGCCCAGGTACATAAATGTAGAATGAAATGTAAATATGAGTTAACAATTCTAGCTTGATGGTGGAATTTTCTGGGTGACCTTAAAAAGATAACTAAACACTATAACCGCCTTTCATCTAAAAAGTGAAGGTTTTAATATATTTACATTGGTTGATTTAAGCTTAGGATAAAGAAATAAAAAGCACATACATATATTACACAAGGCAAAATGTTATACTAAGATTAAATAACGGGAGGAGGGGAGATGATAAAGACTGGCCCTAAGTGTCTATATTCAGCATTCTTCCATAGTTTGGAGTTTTGTTTTGTTATACTTTTATTCTCTCTTTTCTCCCTTAGAATATTTTTCTTAAAACAATACTTTACCTGAAACTTTGATATATAAAAATAAAGCAACTCTGGTTAAAGCCAAATGGGAGTGGAGAGTCTACATAGCAGCCAACAGTGGATCATAAAAAATAGTGACTTAGGGATTGCAACTGAATAGTTGGCTGAAAATAAAAATAAATTTCTTACACGTATGTACAGTGAAAACTGTCTTCATATTTCTGTAATCCATGGTGCTTTGGGCAAAATGCTGTTCATATTTTAAGGCCTACTAGAAAATGACAAAAAATTACATTTGGGTTTTTCAGTGAGCTCTGGCTTATCACAAATCTTGCCACAGTTGATTTTGATTACTACTGACAGGCCTCTTTGTCTAATTTTTAAAATGTTTTCCTTTACATAAGAATCAGAAAAGTAATACTTTCAGCCTTTCTTTTATTCACTTTTCCTAACAAATCAAAAATAAATATTGAGGATGTTTCTATTTCCTGCTGAAATACACCTACATGCAGAGGAGTTCCCTCTAGGGCTATAGCTCAACATCAATTGAGTGTGTTACACATAGCACGTTCAGTAGTATTGCTGTTACAGCTTTCCTACAATGTTATGTGTACACTACTTTTAGGGATTGCAATATAACCTCTAGTCTATCAGACATTTTTTGAGGCATCCTCATACTCATGTAGGCATTTATCAAGAAGTCTTATACTACAGAAAGAAAGACAGTCCTGCCATATTTTCTCTGTAAAAATTTCACCATGATTTTCCATCTTGTCTTATAGCTCTGCCTTAATTCTGTCTTTTCAACCACAGCAAGAATGATATAACTGCTACTCCACTGAGAAGTCATGCTATTTTATAAGACATAGCTTATGATAAACTTATCTCTGACGTGCCTACATACTCTGTTCTCAGAAAACTTAGTCCCAGCTGCATGCCTTACTTCAAACAAATGCCACACAGCTACTTTTTCCAAATTCTAATTGTTTCACATCTGCGACTAATCACCAATCTATTGTATTACTTTTCTTGGGACTATATGAGAAAAATGTCCAGTCATGTCACATAGGGCACTGATGACACACAAAATAGTCAAGCCTAGATTAGTGAACGAGTAAGTTTTCGTGGGGTTGCTTAAAGTAAGTGACACAAGTGTCTGCAACTCAAAGGCAGTTATACCACCCAAAATGTTCTGCCACAGCCTAGGATGGCTAAGGAAAAGTACATTACTAAATCCTTCACCAAAGTCATCTTCTACCTCTTACTATGGTGCTGCCAAAGATAGTGTGTAGCTGTAGCAGGATTATTAAAACCTAAGGGACAGGAAGGAGTATGTTTTTGGACTATCAATCATGGTTCTGATTACACTCCTTCTCTTTTTATGAGTAAATATTAATAACTGGTCTTAAAATGATTTTATTCAGGTGATCACAACTGCTTTGATTTCAAGATGATAGTAGTTATATTGTGATCAGAGGAAAGAGTTCCATCACAAAACATTTGTTTGTTTGTTTTATTTTTTTTCTTTTATTGGATATTTTCTTTACTTACATTTCAAATGTTATCCCTTTTCCTGGTTTCCATTCTGGAAACCCTCTATCCCATTCCCCCTCCACCTGCTTCTATGAGGGTGCTCCCTCACCCATCCACCAAAGCCCTGCACTGGCATTCCCCTACTCTGGGGCATTGAACCTTCACAGGACAAAGGGCTTCTCTTCCCATTGATGCCAGACAATACCATCCTCTTCTACATGTGCTGCTGGAGCCATGGGTACCACCTGTGTACTCATTGTTTGATGGTGTAGGCTCTGGGAGCTATGGGGATTCTGGTTGGTTGATATTGGTATTCTTCCTAGGGAATTGCAAACCCCTTCAGCTCCTTCAGTCCTTTCTCTAACTCCATCCACCATTGGAGACCCTGTGCTCAGTCCAATGTTTAGCTGTGACCATCCACCTCTGTATTTGTCAGGCTCTGGCAGTACCTCTCAGGAGACAGTTAATTCAGTCTCCTCTCAGCAAGCATTTCTTGGCATCCACAATAGTATCTGGGTTTGGTGACTGTAATAGGGATAGATCCCAAGGTGGGACAGTCTCTGGATGGTCTTTTCTTCAGTCTCTGTTCTACACTTTGTCTCCATATTCCCTCCTGTGTATATTTTGTTCACCCATCTAAGAAGGAGCAAAGCATCCACACTTTGCTTTTCCTTCTTCTTGAGGTTCATGTGGTATGTGAATTATATCTTGGGTATTCCGAGGTGTTGGGCTAATATCCACTGATCAGTGGGTGTATACTATGTGTGTTCGTTTGTGACTTAGTTACCTCACTCAGGATGATAATTTCTAGATCCATCCATTTACCTGTGAATTTCATGAAGTCATTGTTTGTAATAGCTGTGTAATACTCCATTGTGTAAATGTACCACATTTTCTGTATAGATTCTTCTGTTGAGGGACATCTGGGTTCTTTCCAGCTTCTAGCTATTATAAGGTTGCTATAAACATAGTGGAGCATGTGTCCTTGTTATATTTTGGAGCATCTTTTGGGTATATGCCCAGGAGTGGTACAGCTGGGTCCCCAGGTAATACTACATCCAATTTTCTGAGGAACCACCAGACTAATTTCCAGAATGGTGTATCAGTTTATAATCCCATGAACAATGGAGGAGTGTTACTCTTTCTCCACTTCTTCACCAGCAACTGCTGTCACCTGAGTTTTTGATCTTAGCCATTCTGATTAGTGTGAGGTGGAATCTCAGGAGTGTTTTGTTTTACATTTCCCTGATGACTAAGGATGTGAGACATTTCTTTAGGTGCTTCTCAGCCATTCAATATTCCTCGGTTGAGAATTCTCTATTTTGCTCTGTACCCCATTTTTTAATAGGGTTGTTTGGTTCTCTGGAGGCTAACTCCTTGAGTTCTTGTATATTTTGTATATTAGACCTCTATCTGATATAGGATTGGTAAAGATCTTTTCCCAATCTGTTGATTGCCATTTTGTCCTACTTATAGTGTCCTTTGCCTTACAGAAGCTTTGCAATTTCATGAGGTCCCATTTGTCTATGGTTGATCTTAGAGCATAAGCCATTGGTGTTCTGTTCAGGAACTTTTCCCCTGTGCCCAAGTGTTTGAGGCACTTCCCCACTTTCTCTTCTATTAGTTTTAGTGTATCTGGTTTTATCTGGAGGTCCTTGATCCACTTGGCCTTGAGCTTTGTACAAGGAGATAAGAATGGATTGATTTCCATTCTTCTACATCCTGACTGCCAGTTGAGCAAGCACCATCTGTTGAAAATACTGTCTTTTTTCCCACTAGATGATACTAGCACATTTTTCAAAGATAAAGTGACTGTAGGTGTATGGGTTCATTTCTGAGCCTTCAATTCTATTCCGTTTTTATCACTATTGCTTTGTAATACAACTTGACATCAGGGATTCTGATTCCCCCAGAAGTCCATTTATTGTTGATAATAGTTGTCACTATTCTGGTTTTTTTATTGTTCCAAATAACTTTGCAAATTGCTCTTTCTAAGTCTATGAAGAATTGAGTTGGAATTTTGATGGGGATTGCATTGAATCTATATATTGCTTTTGTCAAGATGGCCATTTTTACTATATTAATCCTGCTAATCCATGAGCTTGAGAGAGCTTTACATCTTCTGAGGTCTTCTTTGGTTTCATTTTTCAGAGACTTGAAGTTCTTGTCATACAGATCTTTCACTTGTTTGGTTAGAGTCACACCAAGGTACTTCATATTAGTTGTGACAATTGTGAAAGATGTCATTTCCCTAATTTCTTTCTCAGCCTGTTTATCCTTTGACTAGAGGAAGGCTAATGCTTTGTTTGAGTTAGTTTTATATCCGGCCACTTTGCTGAAGTTATCAGTTTTAGGAGTTCTGTGGCGGAATTTTTGGGGTCATTTAAGTATCATTAAGTATCATATAATCTGCAAATAGTGATATTTTGATTTCTTCCTTTCCAATTTGTATGACTTTGACTTCCTTTGTTGTCTAATTGTTCTAGTAAGAACTAGTACTATATTAAATAGATAGGGATAGAGTTGTCATCCTTGTATATTCGCTGATTTTAGGGGGATTGCTTAAACTTTCTATCCAGTTAGTTGTCTGTTGTTTACTAGTTGGCTATACGTTGCTTTAACTATATTTAAATACGAGTCTTAAATTCATTATCTTTCCAAGACTTTTACCATGAAGGGGTATTGAATTCTGTCAAATGCTTCATCTGCATCTAATGAGATGATCATGTGGTGTTTTTTTCCTTTGAGTCTGTTTATGTAATGTATTACTTTGATGGATTTCCATATTTTGAACCATTCCTGCATCCCTTGGATGAAGCCTAGTGATCATGATGGACAAGTATTTTGATGTGTTCTTGGATTCAGTTTGGGAGAATTTTATTGAAGATTTTTTGCATTGATATTCATGAAAGAAATAGGTCTGAAGTTCCTTTTCTTTGATGGGTGTTTGTGTGGTTTAGTTATCAGCAGAATTTTGGCTTCATAGAATGAATTGTACACTGCCTTTTCTGTTTTTCTTTTGTGGAATAGTTTTAGAAGTATTGGTATTAGGTCTTCTTTGAATGTCTGATAGAATTCTTCACTAAACCCTTCTGATCCTGGGCTTTTTTTTTTTGTTTTGGTTCAGAGACATTGAATGACTGCTTCTATTTCTTTAGAGGTTATGTGGTTGTTTAGATGGTTTATCTGATCCTGTTGTAGCTTTGGCACCTGGTATCTATCTAGAAAATTGTGCATTTCATTCAGATTTTCTAGTTTTGTTGAATATAGGCTTTTGTAGTAGGATCTGATTTTTCTTTTTAATTTCTTCAGTTTCTGTTGTTATGTCTCCCTTTTCACTTCTGATTTTGTTAGTTTGGATATTGTCTCTATGCTCTCTGGATTATTCTGGCTAAGGGTTTGTCTATCATGTTGATTTTCTCAAAGAACCAGCTCCTGGTTTTGCTGATCCTTTGTATAGTTCTCTTTGTTTCTACTTGGTTGATTTCAGCCCTGAGTTTGATTATTTCCTGCTGTCTACTCTTCTTGGGTGTATTAGATTTTTTTTTTTATTCTAGAGTTTTCAGGTATGTTGTTAAGCTGTTAGGGTATGCTCTCTCCAGTATTTTTTGGAGGCAATTAGAGCTATGAGTTTTCCTCTTAGCACTTCTTTCATTGTGTCCCTAAAGTTTTGGTATGATATGTACTCATTTTCATTTAATTCTAAAAAGTATTTCTTTCTTTCTTTCTACCTTGACCAAGTTATCATTAGGTAGAGCATTGTTCAGCTTCTTTGTGTATGTGAGCTTTCCCATATTTTTGTTGTTATTGAAGACCAGCCATAGTCCATGGTGATCTGATAGGATACATGGGGTTAATTCAATCTTATTGTCCCCGTTGAGGCCTGTTTTGTGACCAAATATATGGTCAATTTTGGAGAAGGTTCCATGAGGTGCTGAGAAGATGGTATATTCTTTTGATTTAGGATGAAATGTTCTATAGATATCTGTTATATCCATTTGGTTCATAACTTCCAGTAGTTTCACTGTGTCACCATTTAGTTTCTGTTTCAAGGATCGTCCATTGCTGGAAGTGTGGTGTTGAAGTCTCCCAATATTATTGTGTGAGGTGCAATGTATACTTTGAGCTTTAGTAAAGTTTCTTTCATGAATGTGGCTGCCGTTGCATTTGGAGCATAGACATTCATAATTGAGCGGTCTTCTCAGTAAACTTTTCCTTCAATGAGTATGAAGTGTTGTTCCTTATCTTTTTTTGTTTGTTTGTTTTGATAACTTTTAGTTGCAAGTTGATTTTATTGAATATTAGAATGGCTATTCTAGCTTGTTTCTTGGGACCATTTGCTTGGAAAAAAATTTTCCAGCCTTATACTCTGAGGTATTGCCTGTCTTTGTCACTGAGGTGTATTTCCTGTATGCAGCAAAATGCTGGGTCTTGTTTATGTATCCAGTTTGTTAGTCTATGTCTTGTTATTGGGGAATTGAGTCCATTGATGGTAAGAGATGTTAAGGAAAAGTAATTGCTGCTTCGTGTTATTTTTGTTGTTAGTGGTGAAATTATGTTTGTGTGGCTATCTTCTTTTGAGTTTGTTAAAAGAAGATTACTTTCTTGCTTTTTCTAGGGTGTAGTTTCCATCCTTGTATTGGAATTTTCCATCTATTATCTTTTGTAGGGCTGGATTTGTAGAAAGATATTGTGTAAATTTGGTTTTGTGATGGAATATCTTGGTTTCTCCATATATTAATAGAGAGTTTGCTGAGTATAGTATCCTGGGCTGGTGTTTGTGTTCTCTTAGTGCTTGTATGATATCTGCCCTGGATCTTATGCCTTTGAGACTCTCTGGTGAGAAGTCTGGTGTAATTCGGATAGGTCTGCCTTTATAAGTTACTTAGCCATTTTCCCTTACTGCTTTTAGTATTCTTTCTTTGTTTTGTTCTTTTGGTGTTTTGATTATTATGTGACAGAAGAAGATTCTTTACTGGTCCAGTATATTTGGAGTTCTGTAGGCTTCTTGTATGTTCATGGGCATCTCTTTCTTTCCTTTTCTTTTTTTTTTTTAATCTTTTTTTCTTTTTTTTCTTTTTTTCTACTTTATTTACATTTCAAAAGTTTTCCCCTTTCCAGATCTCCCTTTTGGAATGTCCCTATTCCCTCCCCCTCCCCTGCATCTATGGGGGTATTCCCCTACCCACTCTCATTTTCTCTCCTTGGCATCCCCTATACTGGGGGATCTAACACCCTCAGGCCCAAGGGCCTCTCCTCCCCCTGATGTCTAACAAGACCCTCCTCTGCCGCAAATCTGACCAGCACCATGGGTAACTCTATGTGTATTCTTTGGTTGGTGGATCAGTCTCCAGGAGTATCAGGGTGGGGGGATCAGGCCAGTTGCCACAGTTGCTGCCTTTGTGGGGATGCAAACTCCCTCAGCTTCTTCAGTCCCTTCTCCAAGTCCTCCATCTGGGACCTCCCACTCTGCCCTACTGTTGCTGTGAAGTGACTCTTGGGTATTTTGAACTTTTGGGCTAATAACCACTTAACAGTGAGTACATACCATGTTCATTCTTTTGTGACTCTGCGTTACCTCACTCAGGATGATATTTTCAAGATCCATCCATTTGTCTGCAAATTTCATGAAGTCATTGTTTTTAATTGCTGAGTAGTATTCCATTCTGTAAATGTACCACATTTTCTGTATCCATTCCTCTGTGAAGGGACATCTGGGTTGTTTCTAGCTTCTGGCTATTATAAATATGGCTACTACGAACATATTGGAACATGTGTCTTTATTACATGTTGGAGCATCTTCTGGGTATATGCCCAGGAGTGGAATAGCTGGGTCCTCAGGTAGTATTATGTTCATTTTTCTGGATGCCCGCCAAACTGATTTCCAGAGAGGTTGTATCAACTTGCATTCCCACCAGCAATGGAGGAGTGTTCCTCTTTCGCCACATCCTCGCAAACATCTGCTGTCACCTGAGTTTTTGATCTTAGCCATTCTGACTGGTGTGAGGTGAAATCTCAGGGTTGTTTTGATTTGCATTTCCCTGATGACTAAGGATGTTGAACATTTCTTTAGGTGCTTCTCGGCCATGCAAGTTTCCTCAGTTGAGAATTCTCTGTTTAGTTCTCTTTCCCATTTTTTGATAAGGTTATTTGGATCTTTGGAGTCTAGCTTCTTGAGTTCTTTGAATACATTGGATATTAGCCCTCTATCGGATGTAGGATTGGTAAAGATCCTTTCCCAATCTGTAGGTTGCTATTAGCCAACATCAACCTAAATGGAGAGAAACTGGAAGCAATCCCACTAATATCAGGGACTAGACAAGGCTGCCCTCTCTCTCTCCCTATCTATTCAATATAGTACTTGAAATTCTAGCTAAAGTAATCAGACAACAAAAGGAGGTCAAAGGGATAATATTGGAAAGGAAGAAATCAAAATATCACTATTTGCAGATGATATGACTTAAGTGACTGGAAAAACTCCACCAGAGATCTGCTACAGCTGATAAACAACTTCAGCAAAGTGGCCGAATTCAAAATTAACTCAAGCTTAATCAGTAACCTTCCTATACTCGAAGGATAAACAGGCTGAGAAAGAGATTAGGGAAATAAGACTCTTCACAATTGTCACAAACAATATAAAATATCTTGGTGTGACTCTAATCAAACAAGTGAAAGATCTGTATGACAAGAACCTCAAGTCTCTGAAGAAAGAAATTGAAGAAGACCTCAGAAGATGGAAAGATCTCCCATGCTCATGGATCGGCAGGATTAATATAGTTAAAATGGCCATCCTGCCGAAAGCAATCTACAGATTCAATGCAATCCCCATCAAAATCCCAACTCAATTCTTCGTAGACTTAGAAAGAGCAATTTTCAAATTCATATGGAATAACAAAAAACCTAGGTTAGCAAAAAATATTCTCAACAATAAAAGGACTTCTGGGGAAATCAGCCTCCCTGACTTGAAGCTGTACTACAGAGCAGTAGTGATAAAAACTGCATGGTATTGGTACAGTGACAGGCAGGTAGATCAATGGAATAGAACTGAAGACCCAGAAATGAACCCACACACATATGGTCACTTGATCTTTGACAAAGGAGCTAAAACCATATAGTGGAAAAAAGACAGCATCTTCAAAAAATGGTGCTGGTTCTACATGTAGAAGAATTCGAATTGATCCATTCCTATCTCCCTGTACAAAGCTCAAATCCAAGTGGATCAAGGACCTCCACATAAAACCAGATACACTGAAACTAATAGAAGAGAAAGTGGGGAAAAGTCTTGAACACATGGGCACAGGGGAAAAGTTCTTGAACATAACACCAATGGCTTCTGCTCTAAGATCAAGAATCAACAGATGGGACCTCATAAAACTACAAAGCTTCTGTAAGGCAAATGACACTATAAATAGGGCATCTCTTTCTTTAGGTTAGGGAAATTTTCTTCTATAATTGTGTTGAAGATATTTACTGGCACTTTAAATGGGGAATATTCTCTCTTCTATACTTAGTATCCTTAGGTTTGGTCTTCTCATTGTGTCCTGGATCTCCTGAACATTTTGGGTTAGGATCTTTTTGCATTTTGCATTTTCTTTGACTGTTGTGTCAAAGTTTTCTATGGTATCTTCTGCACCTTATTTTCTCTGTTCTATCTCTTGCATTCTGTTGGTGATATTTGCATCTATAACACCTGATTACTTTCCTAGGTTTTCTATCTCTAGGGTATTCTATTTTTTTATTTTTTCTATTTACATTTTAAGATCCTGAATATATTTCTATTCAATTCCTTCACCTGTTGGGTTGTGTTTTCCTGTAATTCTTTAAGGGATTTTTTGTGTTTCCTCTTTAAGGGCTCCTACCTCTTTTCCTGTGTTCTCTTATCTTTCTTTATGGGAGTTATTTGTGTCCTTCTTAAAGTCTTCTATCATCATCATGAGATGTGATTTTTAATCCAAATCTTGCTTTTCCTGTGCAATGGTACATCACACAAGACTTGCTGTAGTGGGAGAACTGGGTTCTGATGATGCCAAGTAGCCTTGGTTTCTGTTGCTTATGTTTTTGTGCTTGCCTCTTGCCATCTTGTTGTCTCCAGTGCTATCTACCCTTGCTGTCTCTGACTTGAGCCTGTCCCTCCTGTGATCTTGATTCTTTCAGAACTCCTCAGAGTCCAGCTGTCTCTGTGATCCTGTGATCCTGAGTTCTTGGGTGTGTCAGAACTCCTGGGCGTCAAGCTGCCTCTGGGATCCTGAAATCCTGGTGTGACCAAGCTCTTGAGATCCTCTTGTGTGAGAGCTCCTGTGAGTCAAGATTTCTCTGGGTTTTACAGGGGTGAATGGGGCCCCAGAGCCCTGGGTCTGCTCTGGGCACAGGTGCAAGCTGGAAGGTACCTGTGCTTCTGGCTGGGCAGAGGTTTGTGTTTCCCTGGTTCCTGTGGGGTTCCCATATAAGCTGGGTGTTGTGAAAGATGTTGTGGCCTCAACTGTAATCTTGAGTGTGTCAGAGTTCCAGTGCTCCTGGGTGTTTCCAATATCCTGAGAGTCAAGCTTCATCTGTGATCATGTGATCCTGTGATCCTGGACATTCCAGAGCACTTGTGGTTTGTTCTCCCTCTAGGTGTTGTAAGAGTGGGTGCAGAGCCAACACCCCAGGTCTGCTCCCAGTGTAGGTTCAAACTGGATGGAACTCAGTTGTTTCTTAACACATATTTTAGGTGCCAATTGATCCTAACCATGCATTTTTTGAGATACTCAGACATGCATAGCCATTCTGTGACGTTGTCTTACTTCTAATGTTTTTATGAAATAGGTAGAGAAACTTGCTAAGAAAATATTCAGTACATGGGTCACCATGTGACAATTTTGGTTTATCCATTAAAGTTTATATGATGAAGGAAGTAAAGTTTCTAAACATAGTGTGATAATTTCACTTGAATCTTCTTGAAAAGCACCAAGTTTTTCATTGAGATTAATACAATATTAATATTTAGAGACTTAAAGTACTCCTAGTAATAGGTTTGGACTGTAATCAATTCCCAGATGATTATGATTAGCAGTATTTGCTGTCATCCTCTCAAGTGAATAGATTCAGTACTGAGAAGGGTGTTGCAGTAACAAAAAAATTGATAAACACCATGAGGCTTGAGATGGTGACAACAACTGTTTATAAATGAGTTTTGAAGTTTATTTCAACATATTTTAAAAATAAATTTATTTGTTTATTTATTACTTATTTACATCCTGCTCATTGCTCCTTCCCGGTCACCCCTCCCACAATCCTTCACCCATCCACCCTCCCCTTCTCCTCTGAGTATGGGGGAGAACCCTGGATATCCCCCTACCCTGGCCAGTTGGCCATGAGAATAAATAGAAATCTGAAACTGACTGGGTGGGATACTGGATGATAGGGGGCATCTCCAGGAAGAGATGGAGACCTGGGATAGGGGAAGTGCCCATGAATCAATGGGAGTATCTTTAGCTGTGAATCACAGCATTGGGGATATGAAACCTGAAAAGTCCATCTCCTGTGGCCAGGCAGTAACCCCCAGGAAGTGATAAGGACACCAACCTACCCGCTCAACTTTCCACCCAAAACTTATCCTGTCTACAAGAAATGCAGTGATTGGGAATGCAGCAGAGACTGAGGGAATGGCCAATCAATATCCATCCCAACTTGAGACCTAAACCATGGTCAAGCACCAATCTCTGACATGATTAATGATATTCTATTATGCTTGCAGACAAGAGTTTTGCATGGCTGTCATCTGAGAGGCTCCACTCACCAACTTACTCAAACAGATACAGACGCCCACAGCCAAACAGGATTTAGCTTGAAGACTCTTATGGAGGAATAGGGGAAGATTGCAGTCCCTAGGGGGATAGGATCTCCACAGGAAGACAAACAGAATCAACTAACTTGGACACTTGGGTCTCTCAGAGACTGAACCACCAACCAAAGAACCTACACAGGCTGGGCCTAGGTCTTCCCTAATATTTGCAACAGATGTGCAGCTTGGTCTTCATGTGGGCCCCAAACAACTGGAGCAGCGGTTATCACAAAAGCTGTTCCCTGTATGTGGGATATATTCTTCTAGCTGAGAATATATTCTTCTGCCTTGTTGGTCCCAGTGGGAGAGGAAGTGCCTAACTTCACAGAAACTTATTTCAACATTTTATATGTATGTAAGCAGGGAGTGGCTGTATATTTAAATGGATATGAGCTTATAAATCAAGAAGTTATAATCCATGTATCAATAAGAAGGTGAATCTAGGAGAAAAAATAGAATAGCTAGCACAATCAAACTATGGGATCTTGTCTTCCTGGGACTCCTGATCTGTTTTTTTTAAGATGGAGACAAATAGAGAAAAAATACCTAACAGATGTTTAAGAAGCAAACCCTGAAGAGGTATAAATCACTTTCACATATTTTTAGACCAAATTTTGATCACATAATTATACCTAACTGTGAGAGAAACTATAGAATATAGAATAATTGTGTGATAATGTTGGTAAACAGTTTCATTTGGTAGAAAGCAATCCAATGCTCATTGTAACATTGTCCTTAACACTTTCCATATGCCATCTAGGTTAATCATTCTATAACCTTTATAAGGAATGTGTAACCACTACCTCCATATAATACATGATGAAGCTGAGAGGATTCAGAGACAATAAACCAAGATCATTTAGCTAGTACATCACAAACTTGAGGTTCAAGCCAAGAAATCAGGGACAAGTCTGAGATGTAAGGTTGATCTCATCCAACATTTTTAGAATTAGTTTGTTTCTACAAAACTGTTTCTGGGATTTTAATGGAAATTGCATGAAATCTATCAGAGAATTGACATCTTTATTATTTAGGTGTTTTCTTTCTCTTATTTATTTTTAGTTTGATTTGATACTTAAGAAATATATTTCATATGTTCTTGACTCTCAGTTTTTATAGCACAGTAATGTGTGTTGTGTATTAGGGAGTATTTTGTCATAGCTTATAAATCATATTCTGCTATTGCCAGACAAAATGATCTCAATATGCCAGTAATTTTCTTCCCATATTTCTTTGTCAAACTTTTCCATTAGTTGCTGAGAGGGAGCTTAAAGTACACCATTATAGTTGTGAGTTTGTCTATTTCGTTTTTCACTTCTGTCAGGTGTTACTTTATCTATCTTGAGGATCTGTTGTTTGATGTGTACATATTTTTAATAATTGTAACTGCTTGTCCACTGATAGTTTTACCTTTTTATTATTATGCAGTGGCTTCCTTTGCATTTAGTTATTTTCTTTTCTCTGAATGAAAGGTACTGTTTTTGTATAGCTATTCACTAGGGAATAACATGACATGACAGCTATGATTGTGTAACACAGAATACTGTGCTCACCTATAGAACACTGACTCTGTAATCATAGCAATAAAATCAGAGGAATAACTGAGTGAGAACTAAATCTATGGCAATGGTTATGTAGCTTTTAACATTTTTGTAGTAGAAGAAACTTCAAAAGCATCAAGCACACTCTGGGATTGCACAACTTCTCCTTGCCTATCAGGTGTAGATGGTTTAGAGATTTTGGAGTAGGAAGGGGAATGCTAACAGAGGACAGGTCTTCAGTGATGCAGCTTTAATGAGATAGTTACCCATACTGGGATGAAACTCCTAAATTGGGATATACTCCTAAACTAAGGCCAACAAATTCACAGGCTCACAAGGCTAGGCTTGAATGGAATCATTGCTTTGTTTTATCGCCAGTGCACTGAGGTGAATTGATGTTTGTTTACTCCAGGAAAAGTAGATACTACCAGATAATGTTAGATACTAAACCAGTCCTGACTTACTATGTAACTGATGTACATTAAATATACCTCAGCACATTTAGACCCATTCAATTGACTTGTGCTTTTGTTTTAAAGAGTATTTTGTATAAAAAACAAGTCGGCCATCTGTTTAAAGATATTCCATCAGTCTTGGTCTTTCTGATTAGGATATGTAGGCCATTTACATTTGATATAATTGTTTATATATGTTGGAATTAGTCAGCCTTTTTGTGGTGCTAGGGATTAAATTCATGGCAATGTACATACAAAGCAAATACTCTATCACTGAGTTATACCCCAAACCTCATGTCGATGTCTTTATTGTTTCTTCTATTTTCATTTTTTGTTATTTTAACACTTTTAAAATGACTTATTGTTAGTAGTCTGTCTTGTCTCAGTGTGATATTGTTTTATAGATTTTGTAGTGGTTATTGTCAGTACTTCTGCACGTATTATCAGCAGGTTTATATTAGCTAGGATTGATATTGTGAAAGTGTGGAACTCTTTCATTTAGGTCTAATAACACTATCACTATCAATTGTCATGCATGGAGTACCAGACAATATCACTTTTGTTGAAACCACTATTGCATTATTGTTTATTGATTTATATGGTGAAAATAATCTAATGTCTGGAAAAAATTTCTATGGTTATGCTAGTGTGAATTCTTTCCAGATACCCTAAATATTTTTAAAATGTCATTCTGAGTATGGTTGAAATTTTTCCTTGGTTTTCATTTATCTGACTATATCTTTTTTTTTATTTTTAGGAGACATTTTTCCTTTCCTTTTAAAAATAATATTTGTGTCATTTATTTAAGAATTTCATAGAGTATACTATTATTATATTCACTCCCTCCCCTGCCTCCCCTGCCTCCCCCACAGATTCACTACCACTTCTCTAACTACTGAGATTCATGTCTTCTTTTTAAAGAAAAGCATTGCATCTAAATTGTGTGGCCAAATTCTTTTTTGTATAAAGCCTACTTTGAAGTAAGTTCTACTTATTAGGGGACACATTGTTTTTGTTGGTGGTGTTTTTCTTATTTTTATTTAATTTCTCACATAATCACATATCAGTTTCACCTTAACCAAGAAGCTATTTATAATTGACCCCTGCTGGAAAAAAGAAAATCAGTATTCTCAAATGAACTACTACTGGATATACCGACCACAATCCAGTGCAGGCCATATCCTCAATAATAGTTGCTTAACACAAAAGGGAACATATTTTGAAAGAAAAGTGACTTTTGCACTTCTGCTCAGCTCGGGGTGTGACATCATTTCCAACTCTACTCTCTATGCTGAGCTTTATTATGGTTTGAGCTTGCACATTGCTTGTTCGTGCTGTCACTATCACTATGAGTTTCTATGTGCAGCTGCCCTGCTGTGTCCAGAAGAAGATGTTTCCTTGTAGTGATCCAACATCTTTGGCTCTTACACAATTTCTACCTCTCCCCTACAATGATCCTTGATACTTAGGAGGAGTAAGTGAAGGATATATGTTTCCTTCAGAGACAAGAAATCTAAAATATTTATTCTCTATTCATTGGCCAGTTGTGAGTCTGTGTTACTTGTCTTCTGCTGCAAATTGAAGTTTCCTATATTATGGTTTAGAGATGCATTAGTCTATATTATAATGATAAGTTATTAGGAATCAGTTTAATTCTATGTCTATTTAGTAGAGTAATAGTGATAGGTTCTTCCCCAGGGCTCACGACCTGACTAGCCACAGGTACTTGGCTCTGATTCTGCTGCCATGTATGAAATTCATCTTGTAGAATATGCCTCAAATGTAATCAGAAAGTGATTGGATACTCCATAAGATTCATGCCACTATTTTACCAGTGGCTAAGTCTTGTCAGGCCAGTCCTGGCAAGTGTTCACAGTTTCACACACACAGTATTATAGTGTTCACAGGTAGATATGATCGTTGAATACTTTTCTCCACTGGTAGCATGCATAATATCTTTGGCACTATAAAAGCTAGCAAGTAAGTATGAAGCTTTGGGGTCAGTACAAGCTACTTTTTTATGACTCAAGTATATGGTATCTTTAGCAATAGGGACTTACAGTCAAATACTGGAGACTAATCAAGAGCATTGGCAATAGTCTGCAATATTGGGGAATCTATGGGACCCCATTGGTTAAGAACTCCAAAATTAGCAACTCATTCGGGTTACTGGGGTATTTTATTTGCTTTCTTGAGTTGTCCAGCAGGGTCTCTCCCACACCCATACATTGCCCTGAAGGACAATTTTAACAAAGGTAGAATTCATGGTCGACAGTTATCTTACTTTTCTCTGCCTTTCATTTTTTTTAAATCCTGTTTATAATTGACATTTTCTAAGTAGCTTATTTTTTGCTAGCAGACTTTGTTTTAAATTTCAGAAGTTTAATGTTTTTGTCATAGATTTAATTAGGTTTCTTATATTTGCAGTTTGTCATAATTTTATTCTGAAATCTTAAATTTTAATCAACTTTGGAATTGGAATTGTGTGTGTGTGTGTGTGTGTGTGTGTGTGTCTGTGTACATGCACAAATGCATTTGTGTTTGGACAGTGTCTAATAAATAGATCTAGGGTCTTATTATATGATTATACAAGACAAGTACTCTCCCATTAATTTTTAAGATATAAAATGTTTTATTTCCTTTTTGTTGATTTTTACTTTTGTTTATTTATATTTCAGTTGGAAGATCCATAGGTTGTTTTTCTTTTACTGAAAATAGATTTCTTTTATACCCTGTATCCTGATTACAGTTCATCCTCTATCTAATAATTCCAGTTCTTCCCTACATTTCATCCAATCCAAATCCAACCCCTTTGTTTCTCTCCTTAGAAAGCAATAGGCGAGTAAGCAATAATAGTAAGATAAAATTAAGTATAATAATACACCAGAATATGACAAAGCAAACATGTATTAGGAAAAGAGCCCAAGAAATGGCACAGGGAATGGATATAGACACTGAGATTCACTGTTTGCATATTCTAGATTCCCATAAAAAATCAAGGGAACAAAACCTCCACCTATCTCTTTGAGTTCATTTTCTGTTGCTCATCTACACACTGGGCATGTGGTCTACCTTTAAAAGTATTTGTTGCCACAGTAAGTCACTCTTTAAGAAAATTTAATTGTCATTTGTAAGTGGTTATCATTTGGAGACAGCTTCTGGGTTAGGGATGGAGGCATGTGACCATTTCTTTCAGCTCTGGGATTCCATCTGGTACAGATTCTTGCAGACCTTGCTTCCTTGGTGACCTTCATCCCCTCTGGCTTTTACACTCTTTCTAATTCTTCTGCAGGGTTTCCTGAATCCTAGGAGAGGGATTTGATGGAGATTTCCCACTTAGGATTGAGTGTTTCCATGTCTCTCATTCTGCATATTTTCTGGTTTGGGTTTCTATATTTGTACTATCTACTGCTGGAAGAAGCTTCTCCTATCATGGCTGATTTTACTGCTATGTTCTTTTTAATCAAATAGTGGTATATGGCTTTGTCTTAGGTTCTTTAAACTCAGTTTTATTCTCACATTCTTGAAACTAAAACAGTATCATATATGGGTTCCATTTTGTGGAGTCAGCCTTCAATAAAATCAGATATAGGTTGGTTGCATTCAAAAGCTATGTTCCATCATTGAACTAGCATATCTTGCAGACAAAATGGCATTGTTGATCAAAGGGTTTTGATCATGAATTGGTGTCTACATTTTTGTTTTTATAGTGATGATTACTGTTTTGTATCGATGGCTCTAGTAGGTAGACATACAGGTTTTATGTAAGCACTTGATAGACTTCTCATTGTTTAATGAATTGTGTAAGTGTTGTCTGCAGCAACAAGGCTTGCTGTCAGTTTGTGTGGAGTAACCTATAGCTTTGACAACAACCTGGGTTGTTTGGGGTTCCCATAAGATGCCTTTACCAACAACTCAAACAGATGTGACCCAATTGCAAGACAAGTATCAGAACCTTTATTTGCTAGCAAGAGATATCTAGTTGAGGCATTGTTTTCTCTATTATTTGGCAATTTCTTTTAGAACACACACACACACACACACACACACACACACACACACACACATATATATATATATATATAATTCTTATATAGTAGGTTTCCATACCATTAATCAATTAATCCTTAATTTTAGAAGTCTTTCCATGTATTCCCTCTCTCACTGCTTGATCATCTCATTCTAGCATGCCCATGCCTATGCCTCCATCCATCCATACTAATCTATTTATTATATTTTCCCATTATAGAGAGATCTATCCATTCTCCCTACTCACTCTATACCTAACCTCCTCTGTGGTTCTATGGATTGTTGCTTTGTTACCATGGAATACTAGCTAATACACACATATAAGTAAATATATATTATACTTGTCTGAGGGAGTTACCTCACTCAAGATAATTATTTATAATTCCATCCATTTACCTATGGTTTTCATTTTTAACAGGTGGACTTTTGAACGTTTCTTTTGTAAATGTACCACATTTTTCTTTATCTCTTTATCTCTTCATCTGTTGAAGAACATTTAAGTACTCTTCATCATGTGGGTATATGCTCAAGAGAGGTATTGCTAGATCAGTAGTTGTTTTAAAATTTTGCAGTCCCATCAGCAATAGATGAGTATTCTCTTTATTCCCATCCTTGACACCATGAGCTATCATTTGTTTTGTACTTCTTAAACATTTTGGTATAAGATATAAGGTGAAATTTCAAAGTAGTTTTGATTTGTACTTTCCTGATGACTAAAGATGCTGAACAATTCTTTTAGTGTTTCTCTGCCACGAAAGTTTTCTCCTTTGAGAATTCTCTGTTTAGATATGTACCCAAATTTTTTTTATTTTATTTTTTTCTACTTTATTTACATTTCAAATGTTTTCCCCTTTCCAGATCTTCCCTTTAGAACCTCCCTATTCCCTCCCCCCTCCCCTGCCTCTATTGGGGTATTCCCACACACACCTACCCACCCACTCTCATCTTCTCTCCTTGGCATTCTCCTATACTGGGGGATCTAATATCCTCAGGCCCAAGAGACTCTCCTCCCCGTGATGTCTAACTAGACCCTACTCTGCTGCATATGTGGCCAGCACCATGGGTCTCTCCATGTGTATTCTTTGGTTGGTGGATCAGGCTCCAGGAGTATCAGGGGGTCAGGCCAGTTGCCACTGTTGCTACCTTTCTGGGGATGCAAGCTCCCTCAACTCCTTCAGTCCCTTCTCCACGTCCTCCATCTGGGACCTCCCGCACCGCCCTACTGTTGCTGTGAAGTGACTCTTGGGTATTTCAAACTCTTGGGCTAATAACCACTTAACAGTGAGTACATACCATGTTCATTCTTTTGTGACTGTGTTAACTCGCTCAGGATGATATTTTCAAGATCCATCCATTTGTCTGCAAATTTCATGAAGTCATTGTTTTTAATTGCTGAGTAGTATTCCATTGTGTAAATGTACCACATTTTCTGTATCCATTCCTCTGTTGAGGGACATCTGGGTTGTTTCCAGCTTCTGGCTATTATAAATATGGCTGCTACGAACATAGTGGAACATGTGTCTTTATTACATGTTGGAGCATCTTCTGGGTATATATGCCCAGGAGTGGAATAGCTGTGTCCTCAGGTAGTATTATGTTCATTTTTCTGGGGGTCCGCCAAACTGATTTCCAGAGAGGCTGTATCAACTTGCATTCCCACCAGCAATGGAGGAGTGTTCCTCTTTCTCCACATCCTCGCAAACATCTGCTATCTCCTGAGGTTTTGATCTTAGCCATTCTGACTAGTGTGAGGTGAAATCTCAGGGTTGTTTTGATTTGCATTTCCCTGATGACTAAGGGTGTTGAACATTTCTTTAGGTGTTCTAGGCCATTCAAGTTTTCTCAGTTGAGAATTCTCTGTTTAGCTCTCTTTCCCATTTTTGATAGGGTTATTTGGATCTCTGGAGTCTAGCTTCTTGAGTTCTTTGTTTACATTGGATATTAGCCCTCTATCGGACATAATGTACCCACATTTTAATGTGGTTATTTGTTTTCTTGATATCAGATCATTTGAGTTCTTTATGTATGTTGAGTCTTAGTCCTCTATCAGATGTGTAGCTGGTAAAAATCTTTAACCATTGAGCAAGCTGCAACTTTGTTTGAATTATAATGTTATTGTCCATGTAGACATATTTTCAGTGTCATGAAGTCCCCTTTATTAATTATTGATATTAGTGCTTGTGCTAACTATGTTCCTTCCATTCCAAAAGTATGCTTTTGTTTTACACCATTCCTCATTTTCTCTTCTATCAGATTTAGTGTATCTGATTTTTTTTGTTGAGGTTTTTGATCCACCTGGACTTGAGTACTGTGCAAGGTAACAAGTATGTATCTATTTCATTTTTCTACATTCAGCCATTCAGTGTGACAGGCACTGTTTATGGAAGATACTTTATTTTTTCCTTTGTGTATTTCTGACTTTCTTTGAAATGAAAAATCAGGTGTTTATACTTTGTGAATCTATGCTTTTGCATTGAAGTCTATTTTGTTAGATATTACAATGTTTACAGCAGCTTGATTCTTATGTCCATTTTCTTGAAATATCTTGTATTCTTCCTTTTCCTATTAGGTGATTTTTTTTCACCCTAATTTGATTTGCCTTTCTAGGATTATTTATTCTTTGTATCTTCTTTAGTATGGTTAATTCCTTCAGGTTGAATTTGTCCTTCTAACACCTTCTGTAGAGTTGGATTTTTAGATAGATACTATTTAAATGTGAATTTATTATAGATTATCTTTCTTTCACCATTTATTGTAACTGAAAATTTTGCTGATAGTCTGGGTTATTATCTGTTGTCATTTAGCATTTGTAGAACATCTTTGCACCACATTCTGGATTTTAGAGTCTTCATAGTCAAGTGAAGTGTTATTCAAATAGGTTAGCCTTTGTGTGTTACTTGGTCTTTTTTGCCTTGCAGACTTTAGTATTCTTTCTCTGTTTGGTAAATTTAGTGTTTTGATTATATGTGTTAAAGTGAGTTTCTTTTCTGGTCCCATCTATGTGGTGCTCTGTATGCTTCTTCTACCTTGATATACCCCTGCTTCTTGAAGCTAGGGAAATGTTCTTCTATAGTTTTGCTGAAATATTGCTGAATATCTGTGCCTTGGACCTGGGTTTCTTCTTCTCCCTCTTTATCTATTATTCATTGATTTGATCTTGTTACAATGTTCCAGATTTCCTGGATGTTTTGTGCCTACAAGCTTTATACACACATAATACACCCATGCATACATACATACCTTCACACACACACTTTATTTGACCCAGGTATCAATTTCTCCTATTTTCTTTCTTTTTTTTTTTAATTTTTTTATTTTTTATTTTCATATTTTATTTACATTTCAAATGTTTCCCCCTTTTCTTTTTAATTCCTATGCTTCTCTTTTCCATTTCTTATATTATGTTAGTGAAACTTGATTCTGAGATTTATGTTTGAATTCTTGAATTTTTCATTTCTGGATTTTCTTTTGTGTTTTTGTTATTGATTCTATTTATACTTTCATGTCTTGGACTGTTTTATTTATTTATTTTCACTGTTTAATTGTGTTTTTATAGATTTCTTTAATGTATTTATTTACTTTTTAAGGACTTCTATCATATTCATAAAGGCTACATTTAAGTCTTTATGTTATATGTCAGCAATGTTGTAATTCTCCCCTGAGTAAGGTTTCCTAGGTTGTAGTGAAAATCTATTTTCCTGGCTGTTATTGTGTTTTTTTTGTTGTTTGTTTGTTTTTTGTTTTTTAATTTTGTAATTATATTTATGTACAGAAAACTTAGTGTACATTTAACCCAGTTTAGTGGCGAGTTCTTTAGCCTTTGTCTTTTCCAGCTTGGCAATGTGAGCCACAGACTCAGGACCCAGGACATTGCCTCCCCAGTGGCAGAGGATCTCATCATATCTGTCATTATAATTGGTCTTTATAGCTTCCACCAGCTTAGCCAGAGCACTCTTGTCTTCGGAGTTAACCTGTGTGAAGGCAACAGTGGTGCATGTCTTCCCGAGGACCAGGCATCCCAGCCTGGCCTTTCCCTTGATGATACATTAGGGCACCCCCATCTTCTGACACAGAGTAGGCAGGAAAACCACCAGCTCAATGGGGTCTACATCATGGGCTATCACCACCAGCTGAGCCTTCTTGTTCTCCACCAAGGTGGTGACTGTATTGACTCCTGCTCGGAGGACCGGTGGCCTCTTAGTTGGGACGTCCCCTTTGCCAGCAGCTTTCTTCTCGGCACGGGCCAGTAGCCTTTGCTTCTTCTCTTGCTTTGTCTCTGGCCTGTACTTGTGGGCAAGCTTAAGCAGCTGAGTAGCTGTCCAGGGCCTGGGTGAACTGGTTAATGGCAGGAGGTACTTTGAGCCATTTATAGAGGATGGCTCTTTGCCGCTGCAGCCTGATGTAGTGGGGCCATTTGACGAAACGGGTGAGATCTCTTTTGGGCTGGATGTCCTGCCCAATGCCGAAGTTCTTGGGCCTTTTTTCAAACAAAGGATTGACCACCTTTTTGGCCTCCTGCTTCTTGACAACGGTGGGGGCTGGGGCCACCTTCTTCCCCTTGGCCTTCTTTCCTTTGGGCATCTTGCTCGGCTGGTGGAGAGAGAAAGAAGAGGGAATTGTGGGTGATAAGTAAGCGGGCATGGAAATCTGTTACTGTGTTTTTGACTCTGGCATCTAGGGATCTGGTTTTGAGACAAAGGAATTTATAGATACTTATATCTGGATTGGTGTGTGTTTGGTAGAATTTTTTTTGTTCCTTGTATTCTGTTGCCCTTTGTTTCTTAGGAGAGTATGGTAGCTTATGTTGCCTGGTAGGAAACTCTTCTATGATCCTCCAAGGTATGGGGCCACTGAGGGGTTTTCAGTACAATTTGTTTCTAGGTATTGGGAACCTGAACTTAGAAATTGGTGGGGACTAGAAGTTTTGTTGGAGGAGTCCACAGGATAGATGAAAGTAGAGTGTTTCCCCATGATCTGCTTAGGAACCTGGTAATGAAGATAGAAAATGAGGAGAAGCAACAGCAGGTAATCTACTACAGAACTGGGAATAAGACTGGGGGATTAGATGTGGAAAGTATACCTTTTTGGATCCTCTACTTGCTTTTCTGGCACACATGGCCAGTGGATGTCAGCCAGATTTGGGGGCTGGGCCAAAAGGATAAGTAAGGGCAAATTTGGAGAGGTCTGCATAGTTTTCTGAAGATGCTGGCAGAGATGAAAGAAAGGCTGTCTGTTGAGCTGTGAATGATACTGGGAGATTGGACTTGGAGGCAAGGAAAGAAGTGGTGAAAATCTACAGTTAGATTACCTAGTTCCAAATCAAGTGTGGCCTGCACCTTCCCCAGATAATGCCTACTGGATTTGGGCTAATAGTACAGGGTTTGCTGTTGGCCAGTTTGGTTTGTTTGTTCAGAGGTTTTTGTTTGTTTATTTGTTTTGTTCTGCTTTGTTTTTTTAGGAAGCAGAACCCCCCAGCTTTATCCAAGTGTTTAAAGTGTCTCTGAAAGTCTTATGAAGGAATCCAGAAACTAAATAATCATTAAGTTTTATTTTCTAAATTATACTGGTTTGTTTTTTCCTAAACTTGACACAAGCTAGAGTCATCTGCAAAAAGCAAAACTTAATGAAGAAAGTGCCTCCAACATATTTACTCATTAGAAAATCTTTGAAAGATATTTGTCTTTAATTAATGATACAGCAAGGTCTGGACTCCTGTAGCTGGATCCAACCCTAGGCAGGCCATTGTGCACTGCATAAAACAGCAAAATGAGTATTAGCCATGAGCAACAAGGCAGTAAGCAATTTTCCTCTATAGTTTTTGCTTTAGCTTTTGCCTCCAGATTCCTGTCTTGAGTTTATTATTGACTATAAATACAAGATGAAATAAGCCCCCAATTCCATTGCAGTTGTTTTCTATTCACAGTATTTATTGAAGCAAGAGAGAGCAGGTTAAAAAAATGATAGTAGGAACAGGGTATTGCTACAACAAACCTGATCATGTAACTTTGGAAGAGAAATAAGAAGTGTTTAGAACACTGGTCTAGAAAATTCATCAAGAGCTTAAAGCTTAATGGGAAGTTCTCTAGGATCTTAGAAAATAAGAGTACTTGGATAAGTGCAAACAGAAGAAATCTGTCTTGATAAGTTTGAAAGGGAAACACAGAGCCATTCTTGTAATATATTTAAATAAAAATTGTGATTTCTCATCACCTATGGATAAAGAATAAATTTTGATTAATAAAAGACACTTGTACCAAACTTTACTGGAACAATTGATACTCATTACTTAGGGATAAAATGCCAGTGACAAATAACAATATACCAACCTCATTAAGGCAAAATCTTCTTGGAAGGTTTTGTCTGGACAAGCACATGGAACCTATGGTCTATGATTGCCAAGGTTGCTTGTTAAGCTGGTAGCTGAAATTGGTATTAGAGAAAGCTGCCTCCCTCTTTCCCCAAAGTTCCATAGTTAGGGGTAAGTGTGTGTGTGTGTGTATATATATATATATCCTTACTTCTGTGCTGAGATTTGGTCTGGCTTAGACTCAATCAGATTTTGTATATTCCCCTTAAAGTCAAGAAGACTGAAATCTCCAGTTTGAAGTCGCTTATTCTTTGTACCTTAATCAGTTGTGGGCCACTGTGTTCATTAACATGTACAGCAAATAGAAGGGTATTAGATCAGTGCTGTGATATGCATTAATCTGCAAGCATAGCAATTGATTTCATAGCATGTACACCCTAAAGCTTAACTTTGTCTATCCATAAGTTCTTGGAAGAATAATGGTGTCAGGTATGGATTTCATCTTATGGAGAATTACTTACATTCAAACAGAAAATGTTTCTTTACTTATATGTTTATGTCACTATTGTATCAAATGCCATATATTTCCAAGAAGGTCATAATTGGAGCTTTCAATGTTTTAGGTGGGTTTGACCTATGATTACTTTTGCCCAGTGATATGAAAAATAGCTAATATTGATGAAGCTTTCAGGCCAGTACCAGCTTGATGTCTCTATGTTTAATGACTGAAGTATATGCTATTTTAAACAATAGAGTCTTACCATCAAGTTCTGTAGGACATCTAAGAGTAATGTCAATAAACTATAATATTTTGAGGTCAAAGGGATTTTACTGGCTAATATCTCCAAAAGAAGTAACCTGTTCTTTGCACTGAGCCTTTTATTAGTTAGACTCTGGTGCTTAGTAGGGTCACTGTTTTTGTTCTGTAATATAACTTTATTTTACCTGTTTATATGAAAAGTCATACACATTTCTACAGAAATTGGTTTCAGTATAGCTTTTGTAATAGTTCCTTAGTGATGCTTATTTCTTTCATACTCCTTTCTCTATCCTACTCTCTGTATCTGACAAGAATTTAATCATTTCTCTTTCACTATTTACTTATTTTTTGATACTATATTTACATTTCAAATGTTTCCCCTTTCCATGTTTCCCCTTTAGAAACCCCCTATCCCATCCCCCCTACCCCTGCCTCTATGAGGGTATTCCTCCACTTAGCCACCCACTCCCGTCTTCCTCATTGGCATTCCCTTATACTGGGGCATCTAACACTTTCAGACCCAAGGGCCTCTTCTCCCATTGATGGCAAACAAGACCCTCCTTTGCCACATATGTGGTCAGCACCATGTGTTCTTCCATATGCATTCTTTGCTTGGTGATCCAGTCTCTCGAAACACCAGGGGGCCTCACCAGTAGGCTCTGTTGCTCCCTCCCCATGGGGCTGCAAATTCCCTCAGCTCCTTGAGTCCTTTCTCCAACTCCTCCTCCTGGGACCCCATGCTCAGTCCAACACTTGGTGCAAATTGAATCATGGATATTCAGAACTTTTGGACTAATATCAGCTTATCAGTGAGTACATACTGTGTTTGTTCTTTTGTGACTGAGTTACCTCACTCAGGATAATATTTTCAAGTTCCACCCATTTGTCTGCGAATTTCATGAAGTCATTGCTTTTAATAGCTGAGTAGTATTCCATTGTGTAAATGTACCACATTTTCTGTATCCATTCATCTGTTGAGGGACATCTAGGTTGCTTTGAGCTTCTGGCTATTATAAACATGGCTGCTATTAACATAGTGCAGCATGTGTCCTTAATACATGTTGGAGAATCTTCTGGGTATATGCCCATGAGTGGTATATTCAGGTAGTATTCTGAGGCTCCACCAAACTGGTCTCCAGAGTGGTTGTACCAGCTTGCAATGCCACCAGCAATGGAGGAGTGTTCCTCTTTCTCCACATCCAAGCCAGCATCTGCTGTCAACTGAGTTTTTGATCTTAGCCATTATTACTGGTGTGAGGTGGAATCTCAGAGTTGTTTTGGTTTGCGTTTCCCTGATGACTACAGATGATGAACATTTCTTTAGGTGCTTCTCAGCCCTCTGAGTGTTCTTAGTTGAGAATTCTCTGTATAGCTCTGTTTCCCACATTTCGATAGGGTTATTTGGTTCTCAGGAGTCTAACTTCTTGAGTTCTTTGTATATATTGGATATTAGCCCTCTATCAGATGTAGGATAGGTAAAGATCTTTTCCCAATTTGTTGGCTGCCATTTTATTCTATTGACAGTGTCCTTTGTCTTACAGAAGCTTTATATTTCATGAGGTCCCATTTGTCGATTGTTGATCTTAGAGCACAAGTCATTGGTTTTCTGTTCAGGAACTTTTCCCCTGTGCCCATGTGTTTGAGATATTCCCCACTTTCTCTTCTATTAGATTCAGTGTATCTGGTTTCATGTGGAGGTCCTTGATCCACATGGACTTGAGCTTTGTAAGGGAGATAGGAATGGATCAATATGCATTCTTCTACATTTTGACCTCCAGTTGAACCTGCACCATTTGTTGAAAATGCTGTCTTTTTTCCACAAGATGGTTTTAGTTCCTCTGTCAAAGATCAAGTGACCATAGGTATGTGGGTTCATTTCTGTGTCTTCAATTCCAATCCATTGATCTACCTGCCTGTCACTGTACCAATACCATGCAGTTTTTATCACTACTCCTCTGTAGTATAGCTTGAGGTCAGGGATGATGATTCCCCCAGAAGTTCTTTTATTGTTGAGAATAGTTTTTGCTATCCTGGGTTTTTTGTTATTCCAAATGAATTTGAGAATTGCTTTTTCTACGTCTATGAAGAATTGAGTTGGAATTTTGGTGGGGATTGCATTGAATCTGTAGATTGCTTTCAGCAAGATGGCTATTTTTACTATGTTAATAATGCCAATCCATGAGCATGGGAGATCTTTCCATCTTCTGAGGTCTTCAATTTCTCTCTTCAGAGACTTGAAGTTCTTGTCATGCAGATCTTTCACTTGTTTGGTTAGAGTCACACCAAGATACTTTATATTGTTTGTGACAATTGTGAAAGGTGTTATTTCCCTAATTTCTTTCTCAGCCTGTTTATCCTTCAAATATAGGAAGGCTACTGATTTGTTTGAGTTAATGTTATATCTGGTCCCTTTGCTGAAGTTGTTTATCAGCTGTAGCAGTTCTCTCGTGGAGTTTTTCGGGTCACTTAATTATTCGATCATATCATCTGCAAATAGTGATATTTTGATTTCTTCCTTTCCAATTTGTATCCCTTTGATGTCCTTTTGTTGTGTAATTGCTCTAGCTAGAACTTCTAGTACTATACTGAATAGGTAGGGAGAGAGTGGACAGCTTTTTCTAGTCTCTGATTTTAGTGGGAATGCTTCAAGTTTCTCTCCATTTAGTTTGATGTTGGCTACTGGTTTGGTGTATATTGCTTTTACTATGTTTAGGTATAGACCTTGAACTCCTGATATTTCCAAGACTTCTATCATGAAGGGATTTTGAATTTTGCCAAATAGTTTTTCAGCATCTAATGAAATTACCAGGTGGTTTTATTTCTTTGAGTTTGTTTATGTAATGGATTATATTGATGAATTTCAGGGTAATGAGCCATACCTGCATCCCTGGAATGAAGCCAACTTGATTGTGATGTATAATCGTTTTGATGTGTTCTTCAATTTGGTTTGGGAGAAATATATTGAGAATTTTTGCATCAATATTCATAAGGTAAATTGGTCTGAAGTTTTCTTTTATTGTTGGGTCTTTGTGATGTTTTGGTATCAGTATAACTGTGGCCTCATAGAATGAATTGGGTAGTGTTCCTTCTGTTTCTATTTTGTGAAATAGATTGAAGAGAATTGGTATTAGGTCTTCTTTGAAGGTCTGATAGAATTCTGCACTGAACCCATCTGGTCCTGGGCTTTTTTTTTTTTTTTTTTTTTTTTTGATTGGGAGACTTTTAATGACTGCTTCTATTTTTTTTTTTTTAATTTTCATATTTTATTTACATTTCAAATGTTTCCCCCTTTTCAGATCTCCCCTTTGGAACCTCCCCATTCCCCCCACCCTCCCCCCTGTCACTATGTGGATATTCTCCAACCCACCCTGCCACCCACCCACCCACTCTTGTCTTTCCTCCTAGTCATTCTCCTATACTGGGGGATCTAACACCCTCAGGCCCAAGGGCCTCTTCTTCCCACTGATGGATAATAAGACCATCCTCTGCCACATTTGTGGCCAGCACCATGGGTCTCTCCATGTGTATTCTTTAGTTGGTGGATCAGTCTCCAGAAGTATTGGGGGGTCAGGCCAGTTGCTACTGTTGCTACCTCCCTTGGGCTGCACACTCCCTCAGCTCTTTCAGTCCTTTCTCCAAGCCCTCCATCTGGGACCTCACACTCAGTACTACTGTTGCTGCAAAGTGACTCTTGGGTATTTCAAACTTTTGGGCTAATAACCTCTTAACTGTGAGTATATACCATGTTCATTCTTTTGTGACTGTGTTACCTCGCTCAGGATGATATTTTCAAGATCCAACCATTTGTCTACGAATTTCATGAAGTCATTGTTTTTGATAGCTGAGTAGTATTCCATTCTGTAAATGTACCTCATTTTCTGTATCCATTCCTCTGTGGAGGGACATCTGGGTTGTTTCCAGCTTCTGGCTATTATAAATATGGCTGCTATGAACATAGTGGTACATGTGTCTTTATTACATGTTGGAACATCTTCTGGGTATATGCCCAGGAGTGGAATAGCTGGGTCCTCAGGTAGCATTATGTTCATTTTTATGGGGGCCCGCCAAACTGATTTCCAAAGAGGTTGTATCAACTTGCATTCCCTCCATTGCTGGTGGGAATGCTTCTATTTCTCTAGGGGTTATGGGACTGTTTAGATTGTTTATCTGATCTTGACTTAACTTTGGTAGTTTATTTCTGTCTAGAAACTTGTCCATTTCATCCAGATTTTCCAATTTTGTTGACTATAGGCTTTTGCAGTAGGATCTGATGATTTTTTGAATTTCCTCAGATTCTTTTGTTATATCTCCCTTTTCATTTCTGATTTTGTTAACTTGGATACTGTCTCTGTGCCCTTTGGTTAGTCTGGATAAGTGTTTATCTATCTTGTTGATCTTCTCAAAGAACCAGCTCTTGGTTTTGTTATTTCTGTGTACAGTTCTTTTTGTTTATACATTGTTGATTTCAGCGTTTAATTTGATTATTTCCTGCCTTCTACTCCTCTTGGGTGTTTTAGCTTCTTTTTGTTCTAGAACTTTCAGATATGCTGTTAAGCTGCTAGCACATACTCTCTGCAGTTCCTTTCTGGAGGCATTCAGAGCTATGAATTTTCCTCTTAACACTGCTTTCATTGTGTCCTATAGGTTTGGTTATGTTGTACTTTCATTTTCATTAAATTCTAGGAAGTCTTTAATTTCTTTCTTATTTCTTCCTTGACCAAGTAATCATTGAGTAGAGCATTGTTCAGCTTCCATGTGTATGTGGGCTTTCTGTTGTTGTTGTTGCCATTGAAGACCAGCCTTATTCTGTAGTGATCTGATTGGAGGCATGGGATCATGTCAATCTTCTTATATCTGTTTAGATTTGTTTTGTGACAAATTACATGATCAATTTTAGAGAAAGTACCATGAGGTTCCGAGAAGAAGGTATATTCTTTTGATTTAGGATGAAATGTTCTATAGATATCTGTTAAATCCATTTGGTTCATAACTTCTGTTAGTGCCACTGTGTCTCTGTTTAGTTTGTGTCCTCCATTGTTGAGAGTGGGGTGTTGAAGTCTCCCACTATTATTGTGTGAAGGGTAACATGTGCTATGAGTTTTAGTAAACTTTCTTTTATGAATGTGGTTGCCCTTGCATTTGGAGCATATATGTTCAAACTGAGAGTTCTTCTTGGTAGATTTTTCCTTTGATGAGGATGACATGCCTTTACTTATCTTTTTTGATGACTTTTGCTTGAAAGTTGATTTTATCCGATATTAGAATGGCTACTCCTGCCTGTTTCTTGGGAACATTTGCCTGGAAAATTGTTTTCCAGCCCTTTACTCTGAGGTAGTGTTTGTCTTTAACACAGAGGTGCATTTCCTGCATGCAGCAAAATGCTGGGTCCTGTTTATGTATCCAGTCTGTTAGCCTATGTCTTTTTAATTGGGTAATTGAGTCCATTGATGTTAAGATATATTAAGAAATAATTATTGTTGCTTCCTGTTATTTTTGATGCTATTTTTATGTTTGTGTTCATCTTATTTTAGGTTTGTTCAAAGATTACTTTCTTCCTTTTTCTAGGATGTAGTTTCCTTCCTTGTGTTGGCACTTTCCATCTATTATCCTTTGTAGGGCTGGGTTTGTGAAAAGATTTGTGTAAATTTGGTTTTGTCATGGAATATCTTGGTTTCACCATCTATGATAATTGAGAGTTGTGCTGGGTATAGAAGCCTGGGCTGACACTTGTGTTCTCTTAGGGTCTGTGTGAGATCTGTCCAGGATCTTCTAGCTTTGATAGTCTCTGGTGAGAAGTCTGGTGTGATTCTGATAGGTCTGTCATTTATATGTTACTTGACATTTTTCCCTTACTACTTTAACTATTCTTCCTTGTTTTGTGCATTTGATGTTGTGACTGTTAAGAAATGGGAGGAATTTCTTTTCTGGTCCAATCTATTTGGAGTTCTGTAGGCTTCTTGAATGTTTATGTTCATCTCTTCTTTAGGTTAGGGAAATTTTCTTCTTTAATTTTGTTGAAGGTATTTACTGGCCCTTTAAGTTGGGAATCTTCACTCTTTTCTATACCTATTATCCTTAGGTTTGGACTTCTCATTATGTCCTGGATTTCCTGGATGTTTTGGGTTAGGAGCTTTTTGTATTTTGCATTTTCTTTGACTGTTGTGCCAGTGTTTTCTATGGTATCTTCTGCACCTGAGATTCTCTCTTCTATCTCTTGTATTGTGTTGTTGATGCATTCATCTATGACTCCTGATCTCTTTCCTAGGGTTTCTATCTCCAGAGTTGTCTCCCTTTGTGATTTCTTTATTGTTTCTATTTCCATTTTTAAATCTTGGATGGTTTTGTTCATTTCCTTTGCCTGTTTGATTGTCTTTTCCTATATTTCCTCTTTAAGGTCTTCTAGCTGTTTACCTGTGTTCTCTTGTATTTCTTTAAGAGCATTATTTATTTCTTTCTTAAAATCTTCTATCATCATCATGAGAATTGATTTTAAATCTGAGTCTTGCTTTTCTCATGTGTTGAGGTATCCAGGGCTCGCTGTGGTGGGAAAACTGAGTTCTATTGATGCCAAGTTGCCTTGGTTTCTGTTCCTTAGGTTCTTGCCCTTGCCTTTCACCATCTGGTTAACTCTGGTGTTGCTGGTCTTGCTCTCTGACTGTGGCTTGCCCTTTCTGCAAGCCTTTGTGTCAGTACTCCTTGGAGACCAGCTCTATTTGGAGAGGAATTTGGGTTTGGAGAGCTGTGGTACAGGGTCAGCTCTGGGGTGCAGACAAAAAGCAGAATGATCCTGTCCCCAGCTGTTCCTTGGTTCTTGTGTCCTGATGGCTCTGCAAGGGTCCCTCTTGATCGAAGAATTTGAACAGAAGTGGTGGTCTTCCTTTCCCCGAAAGTATTTTGGCACTCCTAGAGGCCAGCTCTCTCCTGGCACTGAGCATGGATCCCTGTGTCACAGGATCAGCTCCCTGGCTGCAGAAGAAACCAGAAGGCCACTCCTCAGTCCCTGTGTCATGAGGGTTCTGGGTGGGTCCCTATGAGCTGATGTGCTGGCCTTACCCTTGCTCACAGGCTTGTCCACATTTCTGGGATGGTAGCTCTTTCCCTGGGCTTTTTGGGTATGGATCCATGTGGCACAGACTACAGGCATAAACCAGAAGGCTCCTTTCCCAGCCTGTTCTTTGGTCCCTGTGTCCTGAGGATTCCTGGCAGGTCCTGCTGAGCAGTGGTGCTCATCTTACCTCCACTCACAGTTTTGTCCACACTCCTGGGATGCTAGCTTTCTCCTGGCACTATTTGGCTATGAAGTTCTGTGGCATAGAATGAGGTCCCCAGCTGCAGAAGGAAACCCCATTATTTACTTCTTAACCTTCTTTATCAGTGTATTTTATCCCCACATTAAAAGGATCCCCCCATATACCTTACCAATTCCCTGATCTTTATGGTCACTACAAATGAAAACTAACATCTGATAGTTCAAAGCTAACATCCACAGATGAGAGAAAGCATTCAACATTTGTCTTTTGGGGTCTCAGTTCCCTTTCTAAGAATGATTGTTTCCAGCTCCATGCATTCTTATGTCTGCTAATTTCAACATTTTTCTTAATAACCAAATAGTATTCAATGATGCAAATATATCACAATTACAATGTCCATCCATCCCTTGATTAGGTATAATGCAGATTTGGTAACATGTTTTTATCATATTTCCATCATTTTCTACTAATTTTCACTTAATTTTTGATCCACAATTGATCTCCTCCATTTTCATATATGCTCAGTTTCTGTTTTTTGTTCCTTATACTTGCACGAACTTCTAAGGCTCAGCACTCATATGTTGTCTTTCTTTCTTTGCTACTTTACTGAAGAGCCCACAGTTTTAAGGTGATTTGATGTTTTAAAGTGTCCATTTTAAACTCTTAAACAGTGGACAAGTTCAAATGAGAAAAGAAGTGAAAATTTAAATAAAACATCCGTAGGAAATAAATTAAGTGCAGGTGCTTTTCAAAAAGTACTGTTCTAGATTAATAATAGGGCATGGTATCATCTGCTAGCTCATCTTTGTTCTTATTGATATTGGGCCACACTCAGGATCCTCAAGGTTCAACAAGGTGCTTATTTCACTTTTATCTGCCTTAAAATGGAATACTTTTACCATGTTTATTCTATCTGAAAATTAGAGTCCTTTAAAAATGTCAACAACATGGTCACATTTACCTCCAAGATTATATAATATATCTGCATACTTACTAGAATTTCAGATGTCTCCAAATTTTCTTCCTATGTAACCAACAACAGAATATGATCTTAATTTCAGCTGTTTTCCTCTCAGTCAAGCTCTTCTTTATATTCTTAAAATGTTATAAATAAATGGATCATGAGCCAGAGAGGTAATTTTACAGAGATGGGAAAAACAATTCTTATTTCCCAGTCAAATACTCATTGTTCATAAACAGACTGGTGGGATAGTTCTTTATCAACATTTCCCTTTCCTTTCTGTACCTTTCAAACCTCCATTAAGTCATATGATTTTTTTGTGCTTTGTTACTGTGCAGACAAATATGAGAAAAGAAGAGAGAAATAAGTAATATACATAGTATGAATCATTTAAGAATCTGAAGACTTCAAAGTCAAAGTTTTCTAGTCTATAAGGCCACTTGATGTCTCTAGATTTCTTGAGATGATTTTATCTCATTGGTTCAGTAAAGCTTCTGACTTCATGTGTGATATCAAGTGAATATAGTCTTTGCGTCCAGCTGTCTTTGAATATCTGTGTTGGCCAATATATAGAGAAAAAGGCTTAATATACTTTACAGAATTTTAGTGTACTTAAGATGTACCAGATGGTTTTTACTTTTTTAGTAATAAGAGCACCATTGATAGAATTTTATACTGTGTTCCAATTACTGTGCTTGACTTTTGGGTGTTGTTTTAAAATCAAGACAATGCTATTGCTTAGTAATTATTATGTTAATAGGTTGAAAATTGAGGCAAACAGAATTGGCTGTAATCCTAGTCATTCAAGGAATATATATATATATATATATATATATATATATATATATATATATATTCTGTTTAACTACATGCCTCTGCATCTTCTACCACTGCTTCTTTCAGAGATTTTGAAGTATAGTATAGAAAATATGAATGAAGCTTTCAATATAGAAGGCCTAACTTGATGGCTCTAAAGATTTCCTATTGATTTATAAGTTCCATGTTTCATATAATTCTAAAATGAAAGAATAAAGTGAAAGAATAAAATTATGCAGCTGTGTTGTCTGAGATTCAGACAAGTGATCATTCCCGCATCTATCCTGCATTGTAAACATGTCTGACTCAGTGAAGATCCTAGTTTAGAAAATTAAAGGAGCTCTATTGGAGTCAAACTAATCTCAATATTCTTGGGGAGCAAATATTAGCTCTTTCCCTAGAAAGGCATGCTTATCTGTGCTACCAGGAGGCCTAGAGTGGCTCATTATTAACAAGGGAATGTGTTTGTATTTCCCTACCTCTATTCACTACTGCTCAGTCTGTAAAGTGCCATCTATTAATTCAATTCATAAAATATCAGTCTAAATAAAAAATATGCCAGCAGTGCTCTAATCTTTTATACTGAACCTGAAAATGAGAATGTTGAATCCATGCTTCATCCTATTGAATCCTGTTTCTGCTAAATGGGCACTTTCCAAATTGTGTGATAACCTCTGGATTGAAGTATATTTTTCTAAAAATTATAGGCTATGATTGTACGGTTTCAATTTTCTCATGGTGGTTCATGCCTTGGACTTCCACTATTGTGCTATAGAAGCTCAGCAGTTTCCAACTCCTAAATCATGCATCCCAAAGTGAAGAAAGATGAAGAAAGCTTTGGGCTGAACAGAACTTCTAAAGTCAGCTCATTTTATCCTTAACCTGAGTCATTTCAAACATCTCCACCCAAACTGTCTTTCAAGTCCTGCCTTTATATTTCTAGTTCTAGAAACTCAGTTTAGAGTATCTTCCTTGTGTTGCCTGAATTTCAGCTTTCTGTAGCTTCAGTGTTTTATAGCTATGTTTCCTGGAACCTTATGGATACTTTATTTTCCCTCATTGTTCCCGTCCAAAATCAGAGCTCCAGTACATTCAATGATTCACAGGAATCATGAGCTCTCACTTATGCACCACTCTGCTGATTCTCTCTCTCTCTCTCTCTCTCTCAACCCACTAAAGGTTCTCCATGTCATTTAAGAGAATCTCAGCAGATCTTCAAACAAAACATCTCTTGGACAATACAGAAAACAGAGTAATGTCACATTTTTGTGTTTTGAAAATAAATACCTCTGCCAATATACTTTAAAATGGAATTCCCTTTTTTATTTCTCTCCCCTTTAAAAACCTTCCCATATTAACTTACAAATATGTATACTCCTCTGCTTTTTCTCTGCTAGAAATCAGGCCACACCCCTCCACAGTCTTTTCCTAGACAGATAAAAAGTTGTCATGTCCTCCCTCACACTTTCACATGCAGAATAAATTGATTGTCTCATCTAGTGACCTCTTCCTTAACTCCTAACACTATATCAAAGCCAATTGCTAATTCATATGATGTGGAAATTACACTCCTATACCCGTGAAAATTTGTGAATAAAAGAAATGCAACTTGTTCTCAAGTTTTGAAGGAAAATGAGGGACCTACTGGCTCCTGCCTTTTCCTTCAAGGTCCCCAATCACTCCTATGGTTCTCATAAAATTTTCTCTTCATTGCCCTCTGTCTTAGTCAGGGTTTCTATTTCTAGACAAATATCATGACCAAGAAGCAAATTGGGGAGGAATGGGTTTATTGAGCTTACACTTCCATGCTGCTGTTCATCACAAAAGGAAGTCAGGACTGGAACTCAAGCAGGTCAGGAAGCAGTAGCTGATGCAGAGGCCATGGAGCAATGTTTCTTACTGGCTTTCTTCTCCCGGCTTGCTCAGCTGGCTTTCTTATAGAGCCCAAGACCATCATCCCAGAGATGGTACCACCCACAATGGGCCCTCCCGCTTGATCACTAATTGACAAAATGCCTTACAGCTGGATCTCATGGAGTCATTTTCTTAACTGAAATTCCTTTCTCTGTGATAACTCCAGTTTGCGTCAAGTTGACACAAAACCAGCCAGTACATTCTCACACTTGGAAGCCTTAAAATGGTTGCTAATGTCTACATCTCTTCCGTTTCACAACTAAGAAAGACAAGGTCCACAGAGAAAAAGATGTGCCTTAGTTAGAATTATAGCTAAAAACTGCAACCCAGCTATCTTATGGCTAAGCAGTAACCCAAAATTCTGTAGTTAATACAAGGTACTTCAAAATAAGTCATTTTTCTCTAATAATACACATCCATGCATTAATATCTTCCCCTTTCCTTCACTTCCTCATTGTATCATTACTCCTTTCATCCTTCCTCTGTTTCTGTCCTTGCTCTTCTTCTTACCTTTTTAATCTTTTTCTGCCTTTCTGTGTCTTCTTTACTTCCTCTAGCATATTCTCAGCACCTTCAATGCATCAGATGTTGTTTACAGTAATATATAAGATGCAGTTTATGTAAAGAATGGGTTCATGGTCTCTGAAAACAATGACCATGTAGACAAACATTTACAAAAATGCACTCTTATCAAGATATCAAGGTCAGTGATTAATTCAGAATGAAAGAATGGTGAAAGATTTTTCAGAAGGATTTGAGTCACCTCACAGTGAGAAAACAGAAGTTTGCCAAAAATGTATTCTAGATAAGATGAACATTGTGGGGGAAAAAAAACATAGCCATGCTTAGATAAGTAAATAATAAAGCATGCTTGATACATAGGATATCACAGACAATGGTGAAGGAAAATTTAAAAGACATAAAATTAAAAACTAAATTAGTGTTGACCTCACATGACAGATTAAGTACTTAGAATTTGGCCAGGTATAACCCCTACCAACTAAGGACCTTGTAGAGTCATGCACATCATGAAGATAGCAACACCCACCCACCAAACCAAAAATGCAGCATTAAAGAAAATGGTGCAGAACCAAATACAAGGAGAATAATCTACCTTGAAAATTCCAACTTGAACTTGAGGATCAACACAAAAATATACCTCCTACCTCTCCAAGATCCATTGTCTGAAACTTTGAGGTAAACAGAGCTTATTCAATGTAAAGTTACTGGACTTACCAAACCATAAAGCATGATAAACAGAAGAGGACCAGCAAGATGTGTGCTGGATCTTGAAAGTATCTGTTCAGTTAGCCAGTAGTGGATTTTCAAAATGCTAAGGATAGGAGAAATTAGATCACTTAGTGAATGTCAGTGAGAAATTTTAAAAATATATATGAAAATTGTGAGAACTATGAGACACCAAGAGAAGAACTGACATTTGAATTATGTACATAGAAGAATAATACATTAACAATGGTATAAAAATATCTTCAGTAAGACAATAGAAGAAATTTTCTTAAACCTAGAAAAAGAGCAGTCAGTCCAAGTACATGAGACCAACAGAGCAACAAACAGACAGACCAGAAAACAAATCCTCACAGCATATTAAAGTACAAAAAATAAAAATACAGAATAAATAGAACATCTAAGACAGAAAGGTAAAGTAAATTTAGTGGTAGGGACATCAGAATAGCATCAGATTTTTTGGCAGAAATCTATAAGATTAAAACTTTCTGTAAAATATGTATTGCAAGTGTTTTTATTTATTTTAATTAAAAATAGATATCCAAGACATTCTGATTACAGTTTTTCCTCCCTCAGCTCATTCTGGATCCTCCCCATTTCATCTCCCACACAAATCTACATCCTTTAGTCTGTCTCTCATTAGAAAACAAATACCCATGTTGTTGTTGTTGTTGTTGTTAAAACAAACCAGAATAGAACAAAAGAAATGAACAAACAGGAAAAAAGCAGCCAATAAAAAAGCACAGAAAACACATACAGACAGAGACACACAGAGAGAAATCCCCTAAAGACATAAAACTGAAAACCATAATATGTATGCGAAAGACCTCCAAGGTAAAAAAAAAACCCAAATGCCCAGACAAAGCATTGTGATAAATAACATTCAAAAGGACACGTAGTTAGCTTTGTCTTGGCCATTTATGCAGGGCATGAGGCCTGCCTTTAAGAGTGTTTGTATATCCAGTGAGACTTTATTAGGGAAAATTAAATTTTACTTTGCAGGCAGTTAGCAGTGGAAAAGATCTGGTTTAGGCATGAGGCTGTGTCAACTTCCCCTCTCAGTGCTGGGACCTAATCTAGCTTAGACCCTTGTACATGCTGCCACAGCGTCTGTTAGTTCATATGTGCATTGGTCATGCTGTGTTTAAAGGACCTCATTTAATTGGTGTCCTTCATCCCCTCTTGTTCTTACAATCTTACTGCCTCTATTTCTATGGGTTTCCCTGAACCCTGAGGGAAGGAAGTTAATGAAGACAGACCCATTAGGACTGAGTGTTTCAAGATTTCTCACTAGTTTCACATTGTTCAGCTGTGGATCTCTTTCTTTCTTCCCATCTACTTGAGAAGGAAGCTTTTCTGGAAATGGCTGAGCATGATACTGATATATGAGTAAAGTAGAATGTTATTAGGAGTCATTTTATTCCTATGTTCCTTTAGCAGATCAGTAGTATTTGGTTTTGTTGTTTCGATCTATGACTTATCTAGTCTTAGGTTATTGATCACCTGGGCAGTGTCAAGAATGGGATCTGTCTTATGGAGTGAGCACCTTAATTTCTATTAGATAGTACTCAGTCACTCTCACAGGCTCATGCCACCATTGTACCAGCATAGCTTGCTGGCAGGTCACCATTGTAGATTAAAGTATTTGTGACTGAGTTAGTTATTTACATGTCTCCTTAGGTAATATTCAGAGTACTTTCCAGTAGCACAAACACTAGTCAGTAGAGGGGAAGGTTCTCTGTAGGCACAAGTTCAACTTCTCCATCTTCAGTGAGTTGTATAGGAGTTTATTCCAGCAATAGGGCATAACCATCAGGTTGTGGAGTACAACCAATAACCTTGGTAATACCCTGAGATATTTTGGGTCCCTTTGGCCAAAAGTCAATTAGAGGTAACCCATTGCTGGAACTGGAGGTTTGATTTTGCTATGAGAGATGTCTAGTTGGGTTTTTGTATACCCCATTATTTGGTGTTTGTATTTAGATTTCTTTCATCTATGTATATATTTTAAGATGTTTCTTTATATTAGGTTTCCAAAGGACCCATCAAATGACTCATAGTTTTAGCTGTTCCTCTTCATACGCTCTACTTTTCCCACCTCTTGTTTCCCTTTCTCTGTTTGATGCTTCCATTCTACTTCCAACCTAGTCCAACTTTAACAGTCTACTGAAATTTCCCTTTCTACGGAGGACTGTTCCTCCCCTAATATTCCCTTACTCAATAAATAACCTTTCTAGTTATATATACTGTAGCCTACTTGCTTAAATAGCTAATATCCTCATGTGACTGAATACATACTGTATTTGTCTTTGGCTATCTTCGCTACTACATTCAGGATATTTTTTTCTAGCTCAGTCCAAATATCTACAAATTTATTTTTTAAATAACTGAATAATATTACATTATGTAAATGTACCATATTTTATTTGCCCATTCATCCATTGATGGACATCTAGGTTATTTCCAATTTCTGGCTCTTATGAATAGAGCAGCAATGAATATATTTGAGCATATTTGTTCATAGTTCGAAGTAGTATCCTCTCGGTATGTGTCCAAGAATAGTATAGCTGGATCTTGAGGGAGATCTATTACAAGCTTCCTGGGGATTTGCCACAATGATTTTCATAGTGGCTGTACATGTTTGCACTCCCAACAGCAATGGATTAGTTATTCTCCTTACTCCACATTCTTGTCAGCATGAACTGTCATTAGTTTTATTGCTCTTGGCCAAGCCCACTGGTATAAGATGAGCTCTCAATGTAGTTTTAAATTGCATTTTCCTGATGATTAACAAAATTAACATTTCTTTTTTAATTTATTGAATATTTTATTTATTTACATTTCAAATGACATTTCTTTAAGTGCATCTCAGACATCTGAATTTACTTTTTTGAGATGTCTCTTTGTAGATCTTTACACAAGTTTTTGTTGGATTATTTGCTTTCTTGATGCCTATTGTTTTTCAATTTTTAAAATATATTTTACATAGTAGCTCTCTATCAGAGGTGTAGTTGTAAGAGTATTTTCTCATTCTCTAGCCATCCATTTTGGATGAGTGATGCTGTCCTTTGCTCTGTAGAAACTTTCATTTGCTTGGTTAGAGTTACTCTAAGATATTTTATTTTCTGAGGCTATTGGAGAAGGTGTTGTTTTTCTCATCTTTTTCTCAGTTCATTTGTTGTTTGTACATAGGAAATCTAATCATCTTTGTATGTTAATTTTGTACACTGCCACTTTTCTGAAAGTGATTTTTGGCTGTAGGAGTTTCCTAGTGGTATTTTTAGGATCATTTATATATAAAATTATAGCATCTGCAAATAAAGATACTGGACTTTTTCTTTACTGTTCCTAAGCTCTTGAGCTCTTAGAGTTAATTGTCTTGTTATTCTAGCTAAGATTTCAAGTACTATATTAAGTAGGTATGAAGAGAGTGGACAACCTTGTATTGTTCCTTATTTTAATGGATATGTTTCAAGTTTATCTTCATTTAGGTTGTGAGTTTTCTATAAATTGATGTTATTATGTTGAGGCATGTTCCCTATATCCCTAGTCTTTCCAGGATGTTTATAATGAAAGGGTGTTGGATTTTGTCAAAGACCTTTTCATTAGCTAATGAGATCATCATGAGATTTTGTGTTTCAGTCTTTCTCTGTTGGATAACATTTATTAGTTTGCTTATGTTGAACTTTTCCTGCAACTTTTAGATGAAGCCTTCTCATCATTGTAGATGTATTATAATTTTGGTGTGTTTTTTTTTATTCCATTTGGGAGTATTTTATTGGGAAGTTTTACAGTGACATCCAAAAGGGAACTTGGTTTATAGTTCTCTTTCATTCTTGGGTCTTTATGTGGTTTAAACATCAGGGCAAATGTGGTCTCATGAACATAACTGGGCAATGTTCTTTCTGCTTCTATTTTACAGACTGATTTAAGGAATATCGGTACTAATTATTTTTGGAAAGTCTGGTAGAATTCTGGTCTAAGAACATCTGACCCTGAACTTTGTTGTTGTTGTTTTTGTTGTTGTTTTAATTATTCCATTCAATTACATCTCAAATGATATCCCATTTCCCGGTTACCCCTCCACCAACTCTCCATCCTACACCTACCCTCTCCTCCCCTTTACCTGTATGAGGGTGCACCCCCATCCACCTACACTCTCCTGCCCCTCTGCTCCAGCATCTCCCTATGCTGGGGCATCAAATTTCCCTGGGACCAAGGGCCTCCCCTCCCATTGCTGTAAAGCAAGGCCATCCTCTGCTAAATATGTATCTGGAGTCATAGATCCCTCCAGGTACACTCCTTGGTTGGTGTTCTAGTCTCTGGGAGAACTGGGTGGTCAGACCAGCCTATGTTGTTCTTTCAGTGGGGTTGCAATCCCCCTCCACTCGTACAATCTTTCTGCCAGTTCCCCTACCAGGTTCTCTGAGCTCAGTCTGATGGTTGGCTCCAAGCATCCACATCTTCATTGGTCAGTTGCTGGCCAGACCTCCCAAAGAGCAGTAATACCAGGTTTCTGTCAGCTAGTGCCTCTTAGCAATGGCAACAGTGTCGGGTTTGGTGTCTGTAGACATGATGGATCCCCAGGAGGGGTAGTTTCCAGGATTTTTGTCCCTGTTCTTCCTTTGAACAGGAACATTTCTGGGTTGGAAGCTTTGAGATGTGTGGGTGACTCCATCCCTCAACCAGAGGCTGTGCCTAACTACTGGATGTGGTCTCTACAGATTTTATCTCCCTCTTCACTTCATATTTTGAATAAAGTCATCCCCTTTGGGTCCTGACAGCCTCACATTTCCCTGGTGTCTGGGATCTTCCAGTGGCTATCCCCAGTTACTCAACCCCCCTGCTACATATTTTTATTCAATTTCCTGAACTCTCTCACATCTTGAGTTCCTGATACTGCCACCCTTATCCCCTCCCACAGGTCTACCTTGCCTTCTACCTCCCACGACCATCCTCTTCCCCTTCCCCCCAATGCAGGACTGAAGCATCCACACCCTTGTCTTCCTTCTTTCAAAACTCCATATGGTCTGTAGGTTATATCATGGGCATTGTGAGCTTTTGGGTTAATATCCACTTATCAATGAGTATATACCGTATGTGTTCTTTTGTGTCTGGGTTACTTCACTCAGAATATTTTCTAGTTACATTTCATGAAGTCATTGTTTTTAATAGCTGAGTAGTACTCCATTCTGTAAATATACCACATTTTCTGTATTCATTCCTCTGTTGAAGGACATCTGGTTTCTTTCTAGCTTCTGGCTATTATAAATAAGGCTTCTATGAACATAGTGAAGCATGTGTCCTTGTTATATGTTGGAGCATCTTTTGGGTGTATGCCCAAGAGTGGTATAGCTGGGTCTGCAGTTAGTACTATGTCCAATTTTTTTATTTTTGAGGAACCACCAGAGGTATTTTCCAGAGTGGCTGTACAGCTTGCAATCCCACCAGCAGTGGAGGAGTGTTCCTCTTTCTCAGCATCCTCTACAATATCTGCTGTCACCTGAATTTTTGATCTTAGCCATTCTGACTTGTGTGAGGTGAAATCTCAGTGTTGTTTTGATTTGCACTTACCTGAAGACTAAGGATGTTGAACATTTCTTTCGGTGCTTTTCGGCCATTCTATATTCCTCAAAAGAGAATTTTCTATTTAGCTCTGGACCCCATTTTTTAATAGGGTTATTTGTTTTTCTGGAGTCTAACTTTTTGAGTTCTTTGTATATTTTGGATATTAGTCCTCTATCAAATGTAGGATTTTTGAAGATCATTTCCCAATCTGTTGGTTGCCATTTTATCCTTTTGATAGTGACCTTTGCCTTACAGAATCTTTGCAATTTTATGAGGTCCCATTTGTTAATTGATGATATTAAAGCATAAGCCATTGGTGTTCTGTTCAGGAAATGTTCCCCTGTGCCCAAGTATTCTAGGCTGTTCCTTACTTTCGCTTCTGTTAGATTCAGTGCATCTGTTTTTATGTGGAGGTCCTTGGTCCACTTGGACTTGAGCTTTGTACAAGGAGGTAAGATTGGATCAATTTTCATTCTTCTCCATGCAGACCACCAGATGAACCAGCACCATTTGTTGAAGATGCTGTCTTTTTTCCACTGGATGGTTTTAGCTCTTCTGTCAAAGATCAAGTGACCATAAGTGTGTGGGTTCATTTCTCGGTCTTCTGTTCTATTCCATTGATCTACCTGCCTGTCACTGTACCAATACCATGCAGTTTTTATCACTACTGCTCTGTAGTACAGCTTGAGTTCAGAGATGGTGATTTCCCTAGAAGTTCTTTTATTCCGGAGAATAGTTTTTGCTATCCTGGGTTTTTGTTTTTTCATATGAATTTAAGAATTGCTCTTTCTTACTCTATGAAGAATTGAGTTAGAGTTTTGATGGAGATTACATTGAATTTGCAGATTGCTTTCAGTAAGATGGCCATTTTTACTATATTTATTCTGCTAATCCATGAGCATGGGAGATCTTTCCATCTTCTGAGGTCTTTGATTTCTTTCTTCAGGGATTTGAAGTTCTTGTCATATAGATCTTTCACTTGCTTAGTTAGAGTCACAATAAGTTATTTTATATTACTTGTGACTGTTATGAAGGGTGTTGTTTCCCTCATTTCTTTCTCAGCCTTTTTGTCCTTTGAGTTGAGAAAGGATACTGAATTTTTAAAGCCAATTTTATATCCAGCCATTTTGCTTGAGTCATTTAACAGCTGTAGGAGCTCTCTGGTAGAATATTTGGGGTCACTATCACGTACTATCATATCATTAGCAAATAGTGATATCTTGACTTCTTTCCTCCCAGTTTGTATCCCGTTGATCTTTTTTTTTTGTCTAATTGCTCTGGCTAGAACTTCAAGTACTATATTGAATAGGTAGGGAGAAAGTGGGCAGCCTTGTCTAGTCTCTGATTTTAATGGTATTGCTTTGAGTTTCGCTCCATTTAGTTTGCTTTATATTGCCTTATTATATTCAGGTATGTACCTTGAATTCCTATTCTCTCTAATACTTTTAACATGAATGTGTGTTGCATTTTATCAAAGGCTTTTACAGCATCTAATGAGATGATCATGTGGGATTTTTTTTTTTTAGTTTGCTTTTATAGTGGATTACATTGACAGATTTCTGTATATTGAACCATCTTTGCATTCCTGAGCTTAACCCTACTTGATCATGGTGGGTGATTGTTTTGATGTGTTCTTGGATTCAGTTTGCAAGAATTTTATTGAGTATTTTTGCATAGATATTCATCTATAGTTCTCTTTCTTTGTTGGGTCTTTTTGTTGTTTTGGTATCAGTGTAACTGTGGCTTCATAGAAAGAATTGGATAGCATTCTTTCTGTTCCTATTTTATAGAATAGTTTGAGAAGTATTGGTATTAGATCTTTGAATGTCTGATAGAATTCTGCACTAAAACCAACTGGTCCTGGCCTTTTTTTTTTTTTTTTTTTTTGGTTGGGAGACTTCTAATGTATACTTCTATTTTCTTGGGGCTTATGGGGCTGTTTAGATGGTTTATTTGATCCTGATTTAACTTCCGTACCTGGTATCTATATAGAAAATCATCCATTTCATCCAGGTTTTCCAGTGTTATTGAGTATAGACTTTTGTAGTAGGATCTGATTATTTTTTTTTAATTCCTTAGTTTCTGTTGTTATGTCTCCATTTTCCTTCTTGATTTTGTTAATTTGGATACTTTCTCTTTGCCCTCTGGTTAGTCTGGCTAAGGGTTTATCTATCTTGTTGATTTTGTCAAAGAACCAGCTCCTAGTTTTGTTGATTCTTTGTATAGTTCTCTTTGTTTCTACTTGTTGGTTTCACCCCTGAGTTTGATAATTTCCAGCAGTCTATTCCACTTGGGTGTATTTGTTTCTTTTTATTCTAGAGCTTTCAAATGAACTGTTAAGCTGCCAGTGTATGCTCTCTCCAGTTTCTTTATGGAGGCACTCAGGGCTATGAGTTTTCATCTTAGCATTGCTTTCATTGTGTCCCATAAGTTTGTGTAAGGTGGAATCTCAGTGTCATTTTGATTTGCATTTCCCTGATAACTAAGGATGTTGAACATTTCTTTATTTGCTTCTCGGCCATTTTCCTCAGTTGAGAATTCTTGATTTAGTTCTATACCTCATTGTTTATTTAGGTTATTTGGCTTTTTGCAGAATTGTTTCTTGAATATATATATATGATATTAGCCCTCTATCAGATGTGGGGGTGCTGAAGATAGTTTCCCAATCTGTAGGTTGCCGATTTGTCCTATTGACTGTGTCTTTTGCCTTATAGAAGCTTTTAAAATTCATGAGGTCTCACTTATAAATTGTTGATCTCAGGGCCTGAGCCATTTGAGTTCTGTTTACAAAATTTCCTCCTGGGTCAATGAGTTTGAGGCTCTTTCCTACTTTCTAGTCTTTTCAATACAGTGTATCTGGTTTTATGTTGAGGTCCTTGATTGACTTGGAATTGAGATTGGTTAAAGTGATAACTATGGGTGTAATTTCATTTTTTCTACAAACAGGCTGCCAGTTGGGCCAGGCCCATTCATTGAAGATACTTTCTGTTTTTACTGTATGTTTTTGGCTTCTCTGTCAAGGATCAAGTGTCCATAATTGTGAGTTAATTTCTGGGTCTTCAATTCTATTCCATTGGTCAACCTGTCTGTCTCTGTACCAATACCATGTGGTTTTTATCACTATTGCTCTACAGGGATGGTTATTCCCTTAGAAGTTCTTTTATTATTAAGAATTATTTGCACTATCCTGGGGTTTTGGGTTTTTTTTTCCATATGAAATTGAGAATTGCTCTTTCAAAGTCTATGAGTAACTGCCTTAGAATCTTGAAGGAGATTGCAGTTAATCTGTAGATTGCTTCTGGCCAGATGTCCATTTTTACTATGTTAATTCTAGCAATCCTTGAGAATAGATCTTTTTCTCTTCTAAGGTGTCTTCAATTTCTTTCTCCAAGGATTTGAAGTTCTTATTGTACAGATCTTTCACTTGCTTGGTAAGAGTTATACCAAGATATTTTATATTATTTGTAGCTATTGTGAAGGGTGTTATTTTCATAATTCTTTCTCAGACTGAATATATATATATATATATATATATATATATATATATATATATATATATATTGAAAGGCTACTGATTTATTTGAGTTAATTTTATATCCAGCCATTTTGCTGAAGTTGTTTATCAGCTGTAGTAATTCTCTGGTAGATTTTTTTGCCTGGGTCTGTTATGTATACTATTATATAATCTGCACATAGTAATACTTTGACTTCCTCTTTTCCAATTTGTACCCCTTGATCTCCTTTTGTTGTCTTATTGACCTAGCTAGAACTTCAAGTACTGTATTGAATAGATATGGGAAGGGTGAACGGCCTTTTCTTATTCCAGATTTTAGTGAGATTGCTTCATGTTTCTCTTCATTTAATTTCAAATTGGCTGATGGTTTACTGCATATTGATTTTATTATGTTTAGGTATGGGCCTTGAATTCTTGATCTCTCCACTACTTGATTGAGATGAATGATGGTTTTGATATGTTCTTGGATTTGGTGTGCCAGAATTTTATTGAGTATTTTTGCATCAATATTCATTAGCGAAATTGGTCTAAAGTTTTCTTTCTTTGTTTGGTCTTTGTGTAGTTTAGGTAACAGAGTAACTGTGGCTGCATAGAATGAATTAGGAAGTGTTCCTTCTCTTAGCTCTTCTTTGAAAGTCTTGTTGAAATCTGCACTGAAGTCATCTAGCCTTGAGCTTTTTTCGGTTGGGAGGTTTTTAATGACTTCTTCTATTTCCTTATGGGATATGGGACTGTTAGATAGTATACTTGCTCTTGATTTAACTTTTATGCATGGTATCTATGGAGTTTTGTTAAGTAAAGGCTTTTGTACCATGATCTGGTGATTATGCTTTTTAATTTCCTCAGTTTCTGTTGTTATGTCTTCCTTTTCATTTTTAATTTTGTTAGTTTGGATACTGTCTCTGTGCACTTTAGTTTGGCTACGGGTTTATCTATCTTGTTGATTTCCCCAAAGAACCAACTTTTGTTGATTCTTTGTATAGTTCTTTTTGTCTCTACTTAGTTGACTTCTGCCCTGAGGTGATTATTTCCTGCTGTCTCCTCTTCCTTGGTGTGCTTCCTTCTTTTTGTTCTAGAACTTTCATGTGTGGTGTTAAGTTGTTAGTGTAGGATCTCTTCAGTTTCTTCATGAGTGCACTTAGTGCTATGCATTTTCCTCTTAGCACTGCTTTCATTGTGTCCCATAAGTTTGGGCATGCTGTGTCTTCACTTTCATTGAATTCTAGAAAGTCTTTCATTTCTTTTTTTTTTGTCCCTGGTCAAGTTATCTTTGGGTAGAGAGTTGTTCAGTTTCCATGGGCATATGGGCTTTCTGTTGTTTTTGATGTTATTGAAGTCTAGGCTTAGTCTGAGGAGATCTGATTGGATGTCTGAGATTATTTCAATCTTCTTGTATCTGTTGAGGCTTGTTTTTGACCAATTATATGTTCAATCTTGGAGAAAGTACTATGGGATGCTGAGAAGAAGGTATGTTCTTTTGTTTTATGGTGAAATGTTCTGTATATATCTGTTAAATACATTTGATTCATAACTTCTATTAGCTTCAATGTTTCTCTGTTTTGTTTCTCTTTCAATAACCTGTCCATTGTTGAGAGTGAGTTGTTGTGGTCTCCCAGTATTATTGTTTGAGGGTCAATGTGTGCTTTGAGCTTCAGTTAAGTTTTTTTTATGAATGTAGGTACCCTTGCATTTAAGGTGTAAATGTTCAGAAATGAGATTTCATATTGTTGGTTATTTTCTTTGATAACTATAAAGTGTTCTTCTCCATCTTGTTTGATAACATTTGGTTAATAGTCTATTTTATTAGATATTGGAATGGAAATTCCCACTTGTTTCTTGGAAGCATTTGCTTAAAAATTTTTTTCCATCCTTTTACTCTGAGGGATTGTCCATCTTCGTCATTGAGATGTGTTTCTCAAATGCAGCAAGATGCTGGATCCTGCTTGCATATCCAGTCTGTTAACTTATGTCATTTATTGGTGAATAGAGTCCATTGATGGTGAGAGATATTAAAGACATATGATTGTTTGTTTCTATTATTTTTGTGTTGGAGGTAGAATTATATGTGTGTAATTCTTTCCTTTCTGGTTTGCTGGAAGATTATTTTTTATTCCTTTGGTGTAGATATTCCCCTTGTGTAGGAGTTTTCCTTCTAGAATCCTCTGTAGGGCTAGGATATATATATATAATTTGGTTTTGTGATGGAATTTTTGGTTTCTTCATCTATGATGATTAAGAGTTTTGCTGGGTATAGTAGCCTGGGCTGGCATTTGTGTTCTCTTAGGGTCTATACAACATCTGTCTGGGGTATTCTGGCTTTTAGAGTCTCTGGTAAGTCTGGTTTAATTCTTCTTTTTTTTTCATATTTTATTTACATTTCAAATGCTTCCCCCTTTACAGATCTCCCCTTCGGAACCTCCCCATTCCCTCCCCCTCCCCTGCCTCTATGGGGGTATTCCCTCACCCACCCACCCACCCACCCACTCTCGTCTTCCCAATAGGTCTTTATATGGTACTTAACTTTTTTCCCTTACAGCTTTTAATATTCTTTCATTGCTCTGTGCATTTAGTGTTTTGATTATTATATGATGGGAGCATTTTCTTTTCTGTTTCAATCTATTTGGTATTCTGAGGCCTTCTTGTACATTTATGACCATCTCTTTCGTTATGTTGGGGAAGTTTTCTATAATTTTTCGAGTGTATTTTCTTGCCCTTTAAACTGGGAATCTTTTCTCTCTTCTATTCCTATTATTCTTAGGTTTGTCCTTTGTTTCTTTTCATTTTGTCCTGCATTTCCTGGATGGTTTGGGTTACAAGGTTTTTATGCTTTGTATTTTCTTTGACAGTTGTATCAATGTCTTCTATGGTATCTCTTATACCTGTGATTTTCTCTTCTATCTCTTATATTCTGTTGGTGATGCTCGCAACTGTAGATCCTGACCTCTTTCCTAGGTTTTTGCATTTCCAGGCTTGACTCTATTCATGATTCTTTATTGTTTCTACTTCCATTTTTAGGTCTTGCACTGCTTTGTTCAATTCCTTCACATGTTTGATTGTGTTTTCTTGTATTTCTTTGAGGGGTTTATTGGTTTCCTCTTTAAGGGCTTCTAACTGTTTAACTTTGTTTTCCTGCATTTCTTTAAATGGATTATTGATATCCTCCCTAAAAATCTGTATATCTTCATGAGGTGAGATTTTAAGTCAGCTTCATAATTTCAGGTGCATTGGTGTACAGGTTTGTTGTGGAGGGAGAGCTAGGTTCTGATGGTGTCAAAGGATATTGGCTTCTGTTGCGTATGATCTTACACTTGACTCTCACCATCTGGTCATCTCTGGTATTAGATGGTCTGGATGTCTCTATCTAGAGCCTGCCTCCTGTGTCCCTTTGTTGCAGCAGATCTCCTAGATGATCTGTGGCCCAAACTGTAGCCGATCTCCTGGGAGACTTACATACTGTCATTGGTACAGCAAATCTTCTTGGAGCCCTGAAGACTGTTGCCTTGGCTGCAGCAGATGTCCAGGGATCTCTGAAGATTATTGCCCTGGCTGCAACAGATCTCCTGGGAGCCCTGTAGACTATTGCCATGGCCGATCTCCTGGTAGCCCTGTGGACTGTGTAGTGTTGAGAGAGAGGGAAAGACAGGCTGATATGTCCCAAAGCAGGTACAGACTGGAAGGGTGAGGGTGTTCATGAATAGGGAGAAAGAGTCCAGTGTCACTGGGGGTCTCAGCTGCTGCTATTGTTTGGGTGGCTACCCTACCTGTTGCTTTGGCTACAGCAGATCTCCTTGAAGTCATGTAGACTGTTCAGTATTGAGAGAGAGGGGATGACAGTTAGTTAAGGTCATTTTCTTATGCTTCAGTTACGTTAAGATATTCAGGGCTTGCTGTATTTTTAAGGTGTCATATTCTCCTGTTTTTGGTTCATTGTATTCTTTTAAGGGTCTTTAGCCATATTAGTAGGGGAGTTAAACTCGATAGTCCAGGTGTGTCAGGTATCTGATGTTTATCCTTTGGCTGTATGGCTCTGGATCAGTAGGTCTATATGGTTCAGGAGTCTCAGGTCTGATGAAGGTGGGCAGAGGAGTAGGGAATGGAGGTCCACCTGGATTAGCAAACTGCTCAGGGCAGCTGGAGGCACCCCAGAGGACTCAGTTAGAAGGGAAGGTGGGTGGGGGAAGGGAAGGTAACTTGTGTGGTTCAGGATCCATAGCTCTGATGAAGGTGGGTGCAGGTCTGATGAAAGTGGGCATAGAAGTGGTGGGAGAATGGAGGCCTGCTGGGGATAGCAAGCTGCTTAAGGCAGATGGGAGTACCCCTAGAGGACTTAGCCTCTGGAAAGAATATTAGTGGTGGATATCTGTGAAGAAATGGAAAGGAGAAAAAGGTGTTGAACTTGGTAAAAATGTGTTATGTGCATGTATGATGGTTTGAATAAGAATCTACCACATAGGTGCATACATTTCCATAGTTGGCTCCCAGATGGTGGAACTATTAGGAAGAATTAGTAGGTGTGGTCTTGTTAGGGGACATTTGTCCCTGGGGAAAGAGATTTCAAAAGACATGGGTGATTCCTTTTGTTCTCTCTCTGTCTCATTTTTGTGGATCAGTGCATAAACCTCAGCTGTTTTTTGTCCCAGCCATCATGAATTCTAACTGTCTGAAACGGTGAGATATATTAAATATTTTCTTCTGTAAGTTGTCTTGGTCATGGTAATTTTTCAAAGCAATAAAAAAGTAACTAAGACAACATATATGTTGTCTTACATTCTCAAAAATTAAAAACCACAGAATTCAGTGCAGCAGAATAAAGTTTTAAAATTGTGGTCAGATTGTGCTATAAATTTACCATTATTCTAAACTCAGGACTTATTTTGCCTTAACCACAAAAAATCCTTTTTAATTTTATTGGTTTCTCTCTCTCTCTCTCTCTCTCTCTCTCTCTCTCTCTCTCTGTATGTGTGTATGTATGTATGTGTACGTTTCTATGTAGTCACCAGAAGTCAAAATAAATTGTTATTCTTCAGAAGATTCCCACATTATTTTTTTGAGACAGACTCATTTGCTGGGACTTGAGGCTTGATGTTTAATACAAAAGCTTGGCACACAAACCCCAGGGATCTGCCTGTATCCTATTTCCCAGTGATATAATTAAAACTGCATTTCATCATGACCAGATTAGTTTTTAAAATTTGAATTATGTAAATATAACTCATGTTCTCATGCTTTGTGGCAGTTAATTTACCAACAATGCTATCTTTCTAGCCTGCAACAAAATATTTTGTCCATATTTTCATATACTATGCCACTGTGCTACATACAAATGAGGTTTGTAAATATTAGGTTGAAGATTATAAGTCTGATTTTGAAGATTTCAGTTGCTATTTGGATATGGCTTTCCTTATAGCTTCTGCTATTTTGACCATTCTTCCTTTTTACCAACCCGAATATGTGACACAGTAGGTAATGTTATATTCAATGTATGCTTGGAAATAGATGAAATATAGAGAGGGTTAATTAACATTAAAGGCATTGTGAAAAGCCATAGAGAAAGCTACTGCTGTAGAAGCTGTGTGTGTGTGTGTGTGTGTGTGTGTGTGTGTGTATGTGTGTGTTTCAGTCTGCCTGTCTATCTGTCTTAGTTAGGGTTATTATTGGTATAATGAAACACCATGACTAAAGTAACTTGGGAAGGAAAGGGCTCATTTAGCTTACAAGTCCATAGAATAGTCTATTATTAAAGGAAGTCTTGACAGAAACTTAAGCAGGCAATAACCAGAAGGCAGGAACTGGTGCAGAGACCATGGATGGGTGCTGCCTATTGGCTTTCATTCCATAACCTGCTCAGTCTGCTTTGTTAGAGAATCTAAGACCACCAGTCTGGGAGTGGTACCACCTACATTATGCTTGGTCTGTCCCTATCCATTACTAGTTGAGAAAATACTCTACAGGTTTCCCTATAGTCTGATATTATGGAGACTTTTTCTCAACTGAGGGTCCCTCCTCTCTGATGACTCTAGCTGTGTCAAGTTGACATAACTAGCCAGCACAAATGATCCTTTGTGAAGACTAAGTCAATTTTATCTAAGAGTATAGTCCCTTGTAAGTTGACAATAATGCCTTTAGGACAGTCACACATCCAATAATAATTTTGCCACAAAAAGTTAGTCTTGATGTTTTTTTTTGTTTTTTTTTTTTTTTTAATTAAGGGACACAAAGACACAAATTTGAATGAATTGAAAAGGTTGAATAGATACTGAAAGATTTTGTTGAGGGAGGTTGAATATGATCAAAACACATGTATAATTTTTTCAAATGTCTAATATTTTTAATTTGAGAAAAGACAAAAATAATGCTGGCAAATGTATAGAGAAAATGACTTTTTGACATGGATGTAAATTTCTATAGCAATTATGTGAAACAGAATCAAAGTTATTAAAATCTAAAGTTAGAATTTACATATAATAAAGAAATTCTACCTCCGTGTATTTATGCAAAAGAATGAAAATCACCATATCAGTGAGTTATCACCCGAATATTTACTGCAAACCATTTTCAGTAGTTAACATGTAGAATCAACCAAGGTGTCAATCATAAAATAGATAAAAAAAAAATGTGCTACCTAATACTCAAGAGAGTAGTGATGTTCAGCTAGGAAAAATGTGAAATTCTGTCATTTGTAACATGCATAGAGCTAAAAGATATTAAGTGAAATTATTCAGGCACAAAAATGACAGAATTGCCTGATCTTATTTTGCTAAGCTTAAAAACATTGATTTCAGAGAAGAGAGTATATTGTTCAGTCATTAGAGCTCAGGAAAAAGAGAGAGTAGGTGAGGACAAAATAAACATGTATAATGAGTACTAAAATATAATTGCATAGGAGAAATTAGTTCTGTCATTCTATGGCACAACAGGTTAGGGACATTCTACAATAATCTGTGATTAATCTTAAAGTAAGAAGAGCATAATTAATTCAAACCTCTAAAACACCTTCCAGAATATTTCACTGCCTCTCATCTGGTGCTAATTAGTCCCATCTCCCCACTAGTTCCCAATTTTGCTTTTTTGCTCCCATGAAGCAGAGTTTCCCACTGAGTCTGTTGTAAATAGTATACTTAGCAGGCATAGTAGGCCAAGCAAAATGTAGCAATTTGAAAGCAAGGAAAGGATTCTAGAAAATCATGTTGGTAAAAGAAGGTGATGGCTGTTACTCTGATAAAATGTGGGAGTTTATGAGAGAAAAGGTATGAATCTCCATCGTGTTGGTGTTCAGTGACTACAGATGGAAATATCACTCTAAGTGCAGAGTTGCCACTGTCAAGACTAGATTCTACATGGACGATTAGATATTGAATAAACCATAGCAAAATCACTTAGCAATGCTGCCATCCCCAAACCTCTAGAGGTCATGTCCATTTATATATTAAAATAAGGCATTATTTGATATCTGAGGACATGTGTTAAATACAGTTTAGTATTAGACCTCTACCATGTTTTTCTTTTACTGATTTGCTAGTTACTCTTATGTTTCTGTGATCAAATACTATTAGCAAAAGCAACCTAAGGGAGAAGCCTTATTTTGGCATATGGTTTTAGAGGAAGGGTCAATAATTAAAAGAAAAGTAGCATGGATGCAACACTTTGTCAAATATCACAAAAAAAAATCCTGTATTCTAGTTGGTTTTACAGTACTCATTTCCCTCTAAAACATCTTGGGCTTGGTCTCTGCTGTCCACACTACCCTCAGAACTAATGTCTTCCAAGTTATTCTAGGTTAATTTCTGTGCCAAAACCTAAGCAACTGTGAGATTGACCTGACTGGATCATCAGGGGAATGACAACATGTTAAAAACACTACAGAAAATATGGGATTTGGTGAGTTATGCACTCTGATGGAGATGCACCATCAATAGCCCAGAAACTAAGATCATTAATTATATGAAGCTCAAATTAGGAGGAAACAGATTAGCTAATCTTAATAGGAGATCTTAGTAGAAGATCAGTCTAAGGTTGAGGTCATGGGAAGGAGGAAGCTTCAGTTGATAGTTTCAGCATACACTAGGTTTATCTGAAGGTCAACCTTCAACATGCACAAACATCCATATCTGACCAAAGGAAAGCTTTGCCATTTCCAGGGATCAGAGGGGTTGGATTCCTTGACATGATCATGATCATATCAAGCATACAGATTCACTCAGGCTTCCCACATCCCTGCTTAAAATATTTAACCTCTTTTTTATTTCAAAATTCCAAAGTCTTCCACATTTCTCTCAAAACTTCCACATGTGTAGGTTCTTCTAAGCATCAATTCCACATTTCTAGTTACCAATCCAAACATAAGTTACTTTTTGTTACAGCAAAATGGTTGGAAAGGCATGATAGCAGGAACAGGGTATTGTGGGATCACATCTCAACCACATGCAGAAATCAGCAAAAGTTAATTGGAAAATAGGTGAGAGTATAAATTCCTAGAGCCCATTTCCATGCATGATATACTTCTACTTGCATAGCTAAACATAACAATACAACTGGGATATATATATATATATATATATATATATTTCAAATCACCACAATGACTTTAGAAGGGATACCAAGTCTGATATGGCAATATAGCCCATAAGTAATATACAAAGAGGAATAAATACATAGAAAATAAACTAATTAAATAATATGGATAATAGAGGTTTCTAGATTCAGTACATTTGCTGTTTAACCATTTACACTTAGCATCTTATTTACAGTATAAAAAGCACCATTCTCTCTTCCTAAAGGAAATAACTAGGATAATCCATGTTTTGACTTCAAATCCAGTTTTCATCGCTGTTTCTAAATCAGCTATCACCTCTCTTCTATAAAATGTTTGATATAGGAGACATTTAAATATTATAATGTAAGGAAAAGTAATCAAAATGTTTGTCAAAACCATAATATAATCATGGTCTTACAAAGTGGATACTATTCATTCACTTCTTATATTCTGGGCCTATTATGTTTGTAATTTTTTTCAGAGGCAAGGCTGATAGCTCTGAAAGTTTAGTATATTACATTATAAATTATGCATACTTAAAGTTCTATAAAATTTTATTATTGTAGGAGTGCTTTGCTTACATCTATGTCTGTATACCAGTTGCATGAATGTGCCCACAGAGGCCAGAAAAATGGACTGGAATCTCCTGTAATTGGCATAAAAGATGATTGTGATCCACTGTGTAAGTGCTGAGAGTCAAATATAGGTCCTCTGGACTAGCAGCTAGTCCTCTTAACCACTTTGTCATCTGCTTAACACCCATTTTCCACATGATTACTGAAGAGATAGTGAACTCTTTCCAGAGAAGTAAACCTAATTCCTGGAATATGCTACAGCATATAGTAATTGCTCCTCTTAAAATATTTTAGATATCACAGCTGCAGCTCAGGGGTAAAGCACTTGACTAGCACACAGTTTTGTCTGAGTGTGTGTTTTGTCAGTATTCTCCAGAGAAAAGGAACAAATAACACACACACACACACACACACACACACGGTTTATTTTAAAGTACTGGATTGCATTATTATTATTATGACTGGTAGCTAGTAAGTCCTAGTTTGCATGATAGATTGGTAGATTGGAAAATTCAGGTAGGAGCTAAAACTGCAGTATGAAATTAGAAATTATTGTTTAGAAAATTTGATTTTTTCATCTTAAGACACCTTGTGGAATGGATAAGGCCCATACACATTATTGAGTGCAATTTGTTTTGTTTTGTTGTGTTTTGTCTTAAAGCTAATTCTAGCAAAGACTCCTAGTAATGGAACATATGTAGCCTAACCAGCCAACTACTATAGCCAGGCAACTTCCAGTGGTGGAAATGGTGCACTGATGCAACAAAAAATCCTTGAACCTACAATCAATCCTGGCTGCAAGATGTTTTGGGATTTAGGAGGCACAGAATGTGTGGGAGTGGCCCACCAATGACTGGTCTAAGTTGAGTGCCACACCAAAAAAGTGAACTCACAACTGACAATGCCTAGGTGGCCAGTAATTGAAAGCTGGATAGCCCAGAGACCTAAGGTAGAAAAAAAATCAATAAAGTGATTCTTAATGATATTCTACTATACTCATAAATTGGTACCAGTCCAAATAACCATCATTACAGAAGCTTCCTTCAGCAGCCAACAGGAGCAGATGCAGAGACCCACCATTAAACATTTGGCAGAGAAACCCAAATTGGAGATCTCTACTGGATCCTGGGAGCTTGGGAAATTCATAGAAGAGGGGAAGGAAGAATTATAAGGTCTAGCGGTGTCTAGTAAAACAAGAGAATATGGCCTACAGAATCCACTAAACAGGTTTCATGGCTCAAAGAGACTGAAGTGACAATCATGGAGCCTGCATGGGTCTGGACTGTATGGATATATGTTATGGTTGCTAGATTGATGTTTCTCTGGGACTCCTCATAGTTGGAGTGGAGATATCTTTGACTCTTTGGCCTAATCTTGGGACCTTCCCCCTCCCTGATATGAGGGTTTGTGCCTCATCTTATTGTAAGTTGTTATGTTGTGTTTGGTTGATAATCCTGGGAGGCCTGCTCTTCTGTGAAGGGAAATGGAAAAGATGTGGATCTTGGGGATAGGGTAGATGAGAGAAGAGAGGGGAAACTGCATTCTGGATGTAGTATATGAGATAATAATAATTAAAAAAGGATTTTCCTATCTATCTATGCACAATCTATCTGCTTATTTATTTTAGTCACATGTTTATTCATTCATTTATATAAGTGTTTTGAACACACACACACACACACACACACACACACACACACACACACGTGATGTTTATGTGCCTGGTGCTCACAAAAGGCAGAAGAGTCACATACTCTGCAGTTGGAGTTATAGAGGGTTGTGAGCAACACTGAGGGTACTGTGAACAAAACATGTCATGACCGAGTTGATTTTATTCCAGAGATTTGAGGATGGTTCCAAATATACAAATTGACAAATGAAATATATAACATAAATATTTTCAGAAATACATATCAAATGGTCAAATGCAAATATAATTAGAAATCCAATATCCATGGATGATAAAATTCCTGGAAAGAAATGGAATGGAAGGAACATGCATCAACCTAATAAAAGCTATATATGTTATACCCATAGCTAGCAACATTATAAATGAGAAAAATAATTCTATGAAAGTTAGGGAAAGAGCTAGAAAGATGGCTCTACTGTTCATAGTACTTAGTCCTGTTCCAAAGGACATGAGTTCAGCTCCCAGTACCCACATTGTGAGGATCTCAACATCAGCTCTAACATCCTTTTTTGATTGCCACAAAAATCTGCACACCTGTGCACATATATTTAGACAGAAGTATTTATACATATACATAATTAAAAATAATGAAAACTAATTTAAATAAGAAACAACAGAAGACTGTCTATTTTCTTCATTCATATTTAATACAGTGCTCAAGTTCTTAGGTATATCAATAAGATTAGGGAAGAATATAAAATGGATAGAAATAAATAAAAGAAGAACTAGACATACTCTTTAGTGGGATGTTTTTGGTTTTGTTTTTTCTGTTTTCCAAACACAAGACTGGGTCTCTTTGTGTAGTCCTGGCTATCCTGGAACTCACTTTGTAGACCAGTCTGGCATTAAACTCAGAGATCAGCCTGCCTTTGCCTCACAATGCTGTGATTAAAGGCATGTATCACGAAGCCAAGGTATAAAAGTGCTCTTATTGTAGATTATACAGTTCTATACATATAAAACACTGCATTCTTAGAACTGATAAGCACTTTCTGAAAATAGACATAGAAATTAACAGTAAAATAAGTAGCTATTGTAAACACCAATGATAAACTCAATGAATGAGGAAACAGAAACAATATCAATCACAACTGTCTTAAAAGAATAAAAATCTAGTGGTAACTTAGCAAAAGAGAAGTATCTCTAAAATTAAAACTTCAAAACACTGAAGAAAGAAATTGAGAAGACATACTAACTGGAATCTTTTCCCTTGTTCATGGACTGAAGAAGAAAGTGTAAAAATGGCCACCCTATCTAAATATATCCAGTGCAAGAAAAATCTAAGTCCCAATGTCTTCCTTCTCAGATATTAAATAAAATAGTATAAAACATTCATATGGAAGCACAATAGAATCCAGATAGCCAAAAGATTTTGGATTTAAAAATGTAGGACGCATTACCACGCTTAATCTCAAGTTATACTTAAGCATGATAGTACTGGCACAAAATACACATATAGACAATGAAAATACAATGCAGATCTAATTTTATGTATATGCAGTTACAACTACCTTAATTTTGGTAAAGACATAAAAATGCACACTATAGGAAATAAAGCATTTTCAACAAATGGTGCTGGGAAAACTGGATGTCTATAGGCAAAAGTCTGAAAATATATTTTTATCCATTACCCTGTCAAAAAAATATCTCTCAAAGACCAAAATCTCAATGTAAAACTTGAAATTCTGAAACAAATACAAGAAACATTATTATTTATGAAGCAAGATATAAGCATAGATAAGGGCACTGTAAATAAGATTCTAAATAAGAACATAAGATGTTCTATATACAACATCAAGGAAATGCAATAAGTCCAAACATACATAAATGGATACATGTATACTTAAAATGTGGTCATAAATACAAAATGATTTATTTTGCATTTTTTATTTTATTATATTTGTTTTGGATATTTACTTTATTAACATATCAAATGTTTTCCCCTTTCCAGGTCTCCCATTCAGAAACCTCCTATCCTATCCCCCTCTCCTGTCTCTATCAGGGTGCTCCCCCACCTATCCACCCACTCTCATCTTCCCTCCTTAGCATTCCCCTATACTGGGGCATCTAACACTCTCAGACCCAAGGGTCTCTCTTCCCACTGATGTCCAACAAGACCCTCCTCTGCCACATATGTGGCCAGCACCATGGGTCCCTCCATGTGTATTCTTTGGTTGGTGATCCAGTCTCTGGGAGCTCCAGGGGGTCTTGCCAGTTGACACTGTTGCTCCCACCAGGGGAAAAAAACCCCTCAGCTCCTTAAGTTCCTTCTTCAACTCCTCCATCCGGGACCCCATGCTTAGTCCAATGGTTGGCTGTGAGCATTTGTCTCTGTATTTGTCAGGCTCTGCCTGAGCTTCTCAGCAAGCACTTCCCAGCATCCACAATAATGTCTGGGTTTGGTGGCTGTATATGGGATGTTTTCTCAGGTGGGACCGTCTCTGGATGGCCTTTCCGTCAGTCTCCGCTCCACACTTTGTCTCCAAATTTCCTCCTGTGAGTATTTTGTTCACCTTTCTAAGAAACCCTGAAGCATCCACATTTTGTTCTTCCTTCTTACGCTCCATATGGTCTGTGAATTGAATCTTGGGTATTCTGAACTTTTGGGCTAATATCCACTTATCAGTGAGTACATATCATGTTTGTTCTACAAAATGAAATTTTATTTAGATGTAAATAAAAATTAAATCATGAAATCTCAAATAAATGAATGGAATTGAAAAAAAAATTGTACTGAGTGAGGTAACTCAGACTCATAGAGATAGGCATCAAATATTCACTGACAAATGTAAATCATTTCTTCAACTCTTTAGATTTATGTGCTTTGTGTGGAGTACCTGTGAAATCTAGAAGACTAGAAAGGAGGTATTGAGAATAATTTTCTTAAAAGAGAGAGTTTAATATCATAGATATTATGAAAGTAAATAGGGGTAATTCTGGTGGTATAAATGTTTGAGCACAGACAGATAGTGAGGAAATGTAAGGAGTAATGGGTTAAATATAAAAAAAAAGTATATTAAATACAGTGTGGAAATTTACTATGTTATGAGCTAACTGTGGCAGTGTCATTGAGAATGGCCCCCATTAATTCATATATTGGACCACTTATCTCACTATTCATAGAACAGGTTTGGAATAATTAACAAGGATGGCACCTTGGGGAGGTGAGTCCAGCCTTTTCCTAGTTATCATTCTTCCTCTCTGCTTCATGTTTATAGATAAGATGTAAGATTTCAGGTATTACTCCAGTGTCATATCTGCCTGTCTTCTGCAAGCTTTACTGCAATATTGGCTATACACTCAACTTCGGACATTGTAATGCCCCAAACTCTTTGTTCCATAATCACAGTATATCATCACAACAGTAGAAAAGTAGTTCAGACATAGACACCAGAAGTCGGTATTGCTTTGAAAAATCTGAGCATGTAGATTTTTTAAAAAAGGAATATCAAAGATTTGGGGGCTTTGGAATAAGTGAGAGGCTAAATGTTGCAAGCAGTGCTTACAAACCATTCTATTATGATCTTGGAAGACAATAGCTCTGAAAGCAATGTATAGTTTTGGAGCCCAGCTCAAAAGATTTCAAAGGAGAGCAATATTAGCAACTGGATAAGAAATCCTCTTGTGATAAATTGGTAAAGTATGTAACAACCTAAATGTGATAAGACTGATAGATAATGAAAATGAAGTATACATATAGAGTAGAATACTGTTAGTAGAAAAGAAAAATGAAATTATGAAATCAACAGATATATGGATAGGACTAGAAAAGGCCATATTGAATGAGCTAACACAGACTCAGAAAGACAAATGTTATCAAAGTCTCCCAGGACAAAATATTTTTACTTAAGTACTTAGTATGTTGTAACCACAGAAACCAGGAATGTGAAATGTAAACATTGCCAAGATGGGAGATTTAAGAGCCATATAGAAAGGAATGACATGGCACAAGTAATATGATCAAAGAAAAAGATAACACTATGGGTACATTAGTTGTACACATACCTTAGTGATAACTATTAGCTTTCTAATTGGACTTAAGTTCCACTCAACAAGATTGATACCATGACTGGTTCTGGAAACCTAGATATCTGCCCAGCCCTAGCAAAATTATGGTTATTGGAAGAGAATTTGCAGACACTATTTTATTAAACCAACACAATCCTTAACATCGTTCTATAAGAGTTTGTCCTTGTACCCACAGATAGTATAGGTTTCATTTTTCTGTCACAAGGAAACTTCACTTTGCAACACAGAGAGAACACTACAGAAAACCACAACCAATCAAAATGCAGAGTTATAGAGTCCAGTCCCAACGGATACATATACAAAACAACTCCCACACCTAAGGCTTACGGAACATTGTGGAAGTGGACGCAAAAAGATTATAAGGGATAGAGGATCAGGGAGTTTGCTACAAGATTGTGTCTGCTATTAAAGTCAGAAAGCACATCTGTAAAGGCTCACCAACATGACCAACTAAATGTGAGATGAACAAGGATGACACTGACAAAAGCAGAAATCCGGATAGGGAAAATCTCATGAAGCCCCAATTCTGCACGAAGAGCTACAGGCAGTTAAATAAATCTGGAAGTGGAAGAGGTGGTCTCCCAAGGAAAACACACTAATTCATTGTACAGTGCCAAACATTCAGCCCTGAAAACATGTATACAAGTAACATTGTATGGGCTCAATATGTATTTAGAGATCTTTATGTATGTACAAACATATATACATGCAATACAAATTAATGAACAGAAATATCATGAATTTGAAGGAGAGAAAGGAGGGTTATATGGGAGAGTAGAAAAGGAAGAAAGAAATATTGTAATTAAATTACATGCTTTATAATTTTTAGAAAGTTTTAAAACTGTGGTTGCTTTTTACCTCATTCACATAATGGGATTCTTGTTATTGTAAATCTTTTCAAAAGCCATAGCTTTTGAAGGTCCTTAGGCAATAGTACAGAAAAGTCACTATTCTTGCTTATCTAAACTGACATGCACCACACTGCCATCTAAACATCTATGCTTATGTCTATACATAAATATTATTTTCAGTGTTAATGAAAGAAACCTTTTTACAATCAATAATCCTAAATGTAAAAATTCCTGGCTGCTTAAGATAATGAGAATAAAAGAATATGAATACTCAGACCAAAAGTGTTCATGTATACCACCACTTCTAAAACTCAGGGAATATATTGGGAGAAGTGGTAAAAAGAATAGAGGTCTAGTAGAAATGAAGAAGGACTGTCAAACTCTACCTTTTTGGTAAGTCACAATCGTGAACATAGCAGATGTCACTGTTTGCAGTGGGCTTGAACACATTTGACTTGTCAATGGTCAGCCATGAATATAGGAGGGGCTTATGGAGCCATAACCCTCCTTCCTGAACTATTGAATACTAATAGACTGTAGAGATGACATTTTTCTTTAAATATGTGTACAATTGAGTTCACTTGGTTCTATAGGATAATTTCATATCAAAAACTGTTGCTCATAAAACAATACATAAAATGATGAGCATAGGGAAGGGATCTGTACAGAAAAGTGAGAGATCATTGGAATAGTAACACAATAAGAAAAAGTCTGAGGTGAAAGTAAATCAGAATGCATTGCTTTCATGTATGCTATGGGTGTCTACCACACTGTCAAAAACAAGTTCAATTAACTTTTTTCATTAGAATGAATCATGATTTAAAAAGTCACTTGGGTTTTTTGTTACTGTTCTTTTTGATTTTGAAAGTTAATTGCAAAGTATAATATCACCAAATCTGCTCTTTAAAATCTTTAAGATGAGTACTGTGGGGTCTGTCTGGGACAGCTTGCAGAAGTGAGTTGCAGGCTGAGCCCCATTGTCTAGCTATGGGTGCACTCTCTCTTACATCCTGAGGAGCCTTGTGGGGCCTCAAGAGCATCTTGTGTTCTAACCAGCTTGGAACCCTGCCCAACTAATCCCATCCCAGTCAGACAGAGCTCCTGCCACCCCAGTTGTTCTGCCTGAGATACAACTTACAAAGGTGAGTTGCACGAGGCCCCTTGAGCCCCATTGTCTAACTCTGCTATCACTCTTTGGTCCAGAGGACACTTGCAGGACCCCAAGAGCATCCTGCTTCCCCATGGAAACCTTTGGTACCCTGAGACTAACCAGCATGGAACCTGCCTTACCAATCCTATCCCAGTTGGATCTGCCCACCATCCAAGTTGGGTCTGCCTGGGGACACAGCCTTCAGAGTAGGGTTTGCCTGAGGCACAGCCAGCAGAGTCAAACACTCCAACATTCATTGTCTGGCCCACACTTCCCCTTACCTTTCCAGGAAGTCCTGCTGCCATCAAGATCATCCAGTCAACACCAGGAAAAGCTAGATGTCTAAAGGATTATGTAAGAACACAATCAACAAGACTCAGAGCAATATGGCACCACCAGAACTCCAGCCATCTTGCTACAATGAACCCAGGATATCCTAATAAAACTGAAGCACAAGAAGAGGATATAAAAATCCAGTCTTATAAAGATGATAGTGGTCTTTAAAGAGGACATTGTGGGAACAACTCTGTCACAGTGGAAAGAAGCCCCATGTGTCTGTCCCAGGCACTGCAGCTCTGGGTGGGAGAGAAGACACGTGGGAAGTGGCTGTGCATCTTCCCACACAGTCTGACTGGCAGATCGGGGCTGTGGGAAGCCTTTTCGGGCCCTACCAGTGGGTAAGGGAGGGGGCCATTCCCAGGGACTATGCAGCAGCCGTTTCCATGGATTTTCTAGCCCAGGGCACCACATTTGCCGCAGGGTGCTGCAGATGGGCTAGCAGGAGTACAGCTGGGGTTCCTGCCAGGACTGGGTTTCTGTGGCTTGGGGTGCTAGGCTAGCTGCTTAGACTTGGGTGAGTGTGTACCCTCTAGGAGCACTGGGAAGCCCTCAGCAAGAGATTAGATATGGCTCCTTAATCGAGGACCGGATCCCTTGCTTCCCATGGCGGGTCCAGATGAAGAGACATTCCATAATTCCATAATTCCATAATTTATTTTCATTGTGGAGAGTGGCATGGATGGGATTGTACACCACCAGGCCTTCTGGGAGAGGTGAGGCAGATATAGTAACTGGGAAGGGGTGTGGTTAAGCCTCTAGGTGTCTCATTAACATGGGGGTGGCTTGGGGCTGCATGGCCATGCCTCTACCTGGGGTGTGGCCACACCTCTACCTGAGGAAGAGTGGTATGGGACTGTGACCAGAGCCAAAAGCCTCCCGGGAGTGTTGGCATAATGTTTTCTGGTCCCTTGAGGATTGTTCTGCTGGGTTGCCCAGAGTTTTAAGCCTGTTCTCAACCAGGTGCCAGACTGCCTGCAACAGACCACTGCACCACAGGACATTAGTAAATCCCTTGAAGAAATACAGGAAAATATATTCAAACAGGTATAGGAATTAAAAGAAGAAACAAATGAATATTTTAAAATGTAGGAAAATGAAATCAAACCAGTAAAAGACATGAATAAAACTGTCCAAGACCTGAAAAGAAGAAAAGCAATAAAGAAAACACAAACTGAAGCAATCCTGGAGTTGGAAAACCTAGGAAAGAGAACAAGAACTACAAACATAAGCATTACCAACAGGATAGAGGAGACAGAAGAGAGAATATTGAGTGTAGAAGATATGATAGCAGCCTTATTTATAATAGCCATAAGCTGGAAAGAACCCAGATGTCCTTCAACAGAGGAATGGATACAGAAAATGTGGTACATTTACACAATGGAATACTAAGTTATTTAAAACAATGAATTAATGAATTCATGAAATTTTTAGGCATTTGGATGGAACTAGAAAATATCATCCTGAGTGAAATAACTCAGTCACAAAAGAACACATAAGGTATGGACTCACTGATAAGTGGATACTAGCCCAAAAGCTCAGAATACTCAAGATACAATTCACAGACCACATGAAGCTCAAAAAGAAGGAAGACCAAAGTGTGGGTGCTTTGATCCTTCTTAGAAAGGGGAATAATGTATTCATGGGAACAAATACAGAGACAAAGTGTAGAGCAGAGATGGAATGAAAGCCCATCCAGAGACACTTGGGGATCTATCCCACATATAGTCTCCAAACCCAGACACTATTGTGGATGCCAAGAAGTACTTACAGCAACAAACATCAACTACAGTTAAGAATTTCCTGGAAGTCCTACCTTTTCCCTTTAGCTTTCTTAAGGCCTAACCAAATCTAATTTTTCTACCTTTCCCCTCCCCCTTTAAAGATATTCCATACCCCTGTTCAGCTGGAAGAATTTATGAAGACTCTTCAGCCCAATTTCCTGGGTTTGGGGTGGACATAGTCCTATTTTACATTGGTAGAAATCTTTATAATTAATGCAAATTGAAGTTATAATTTTACATTGGTATGCAATTTATGAGTTAGTGCAGATTTAAGGTTTTCATTGGTGTGACTTTCTTATATTTGATACAACATTTATAATTAATATTGTTACTCTTTGGTAGGCGTTGTGCCTGTGCAACTATTCTAAGAATATGGGGGCTTGGAACCAGTTCTTCGAATAACTACCATTACAAACTGTTTTGAATGATTAAGTAATATGAGTTAAGGGCCAGATAGGAAAGGCATGATTCTGAGTTAATTAAAAAGGGGTGTTTTGAGATATTTAAGATAGAAATAGCTGAGAGTAGTCAAGGCAAAGCCCCCAGTTGAGGGATGGGGCCATCCACCCACCTCAAAAATATTAATCCAGAATTTCTCTTGTCACAAGGAAATGCAGGGACAAAGGATTGAACAGAAACTAAAGGAAAGGCCATCCAGAGACTGCCACACCTAGGGATCCATCCGATCTGCTGACAGCAAACCCAGACACTATTGCCAATGCCCAGAAGTGCTTACTGATAGGAGCCTGGTATATCTGTCTTCCAGAGAGACTCTGACAGAGCCAGACCAATACAGATGTGGATGTACACAGCCAAACATTGGACTAAGTGTGGGGACTCCAATGGGAAAGTTAGGGCAAGAACTGTAGGAGCTGAAAGGGTTTGCAGCCTCATAGGAAGAATAACAATACCAACCAAAAAGAACCCCAAAGTTCACAGGGACTAAACCACCAACCACAGGGCACATAGAGGGTACCCATGGCCCCAGCTGGATATGTAGCAGAGGATTGCATTATCTGGAATTACTGGGATGGGAGACCCTTGGTCCTGTGAAGATTTGATGACCCAGGATATGAGAATGCTATGCCAATGAAGCAGGAGTAGGTGGGTGGGTGAAGAAGCACCCTTATAGTGTCAGGGGTGATGGAGGAGGGGATAAGGGCTTGTAGAGCCCTTATAAGGGCTTGTAAGGGCTGGGAAGGGGGATAACATTTGAAATGTAAATAAATAAAATAACCAATAAAAAATTAAAAACAGAAAGCCAAGACAGCAATTGTTGTTCATTCTCTGATGCCTAGAAGGCTTAAGGCTTGACTGAAGTTCTGGCTGGATCCATCGGAAAGGTTGAATGAGGCAAGGTGACCTGGAATCCATGAAACAGTGAGTCTAAGCAGGTCAGATCAGCGTGTCTAAAGATCAATCTCACCAAAGCCATACACTCTGCAATATACAAATTTCAAAACAGAATTTAAGTACCATAAAGATATCTGTATGGATTGTGTTAGTTTCTGCATGGTGCACAGATCAGTTAAGGATGAAATTCTCCTCCTTGTTTGAGCATGTAAAAGACAGCTGTCTTTTTTATGAGCCAATTTTAATAATAACAAATCATAAGTCTTCATTTATGCTGTGTGAAGGATGGCACAAAAAATCTTTGCCTGTTTGATGCCAGGAATTTCAACCCAGAATTCCCATGGAGAGCCCATATTTGAAGAAAGTGAGTTATCCTGCAAGACTTCTTCAAAAATTCCCTAAAGCATTTTTTTTTTTTACAATCTACCTTCTATCTTCAAAAACATTTTGCTTACTATATAAACCTATTCCCAGGCTTTTGTCAAATCTGTCATGCCAGGGAAATATAACCCAAAATTCCCGTGGAGCCCATATTCAAAGAATATGAGTTGTCCTGCAAGACATCTTGAAAATCTTCCTAAAGCATCCAGAATAACTCTCAATCACCGTAGATGGAGAAACCAAGATATTATATGACAAAACCAAATTTAAACAATACCTTTCCACTAACCCATCCATAAAGAAGATACCAGAAGGAAAAACCCAATTCAATGAAGCCAACTACTCTCAAGAAAATACAAGAAATAAATAATCTCATAATAATAGAAGAGAAACACACACACACACCACCACCACCAACAACAACAACATCAAATAAAAGAAAGTAACAATCATTGGTCATTAATATCTCTCAACAGCAATGGACTCAATTTTCCAGTATAAAGACACAGGCTAACAGAATGGATGCATAAGCATAATCCATCTTTTGATGGTATACAAGAAACATATCTCATTAACAAAGGTAGTCATTATCTCACTATAAAAGTCTGGAAAATTATAGAAAGCTTTTTGAAGCAAATAGGTACAAGAAACAATTTGGAATACCTATTCTAATATCTAGTGAAATAAACTTTCAACCAAAAGCAATCAAAGGAAACAGGAAGGAACAGGTCATATTCATCAAGGGGAAAATCCACAAAGACGACATCTCAATTATGAACACTTATGCCTAAATGCAAGGGCACACACTTTCATAAAAGAAACATTACTAAACTTTAAATCACACATCAATAGTGGAAGACCACAACATCTTACTTTAACCAATGGACAAGTCATCAAGACAGAAACTAAACAGAAATAATAAAACTAACAGAGGTTATGATTCAAATGAATCTAGCAGATATTTATAGAGCATTTCACACAAACACAAGAATATACCTTCTTCTCAGTACTTCATGGAACCTTCTCCAAAATTGACCATATAATCAACCACAAAGCAAGCTGCAATAGATGACTGAAATAACCCTATGCATCTTATCAGATCACCATGGATTAAAACTGGACTTCAACAACAGAAGCAACAGAAAACATACATATTCTTTGAAACTGAACAGCTCTCTACTTAATGTACACTGGGTAAGAGAAGAAATAAAGAAATAAATGAAAGATTTTCCAGAATTCATTGAAAATGAGGACACAACTACACAAACTTATGAAATACTATGAAAGCAGTACTAAAAGGAAAGTTCATAGCACAAGGGCCCTTATTAACTGAGTCTCACACTAATGAATTAGAAGTAAGTCTAAAAACTCTAGAATAAAAAAACAAACACCAAGGAGTAGACAGCAGGAAATAATCAAACTCAGGGTTGAAATAAATTGATTAGAAACAAAGAGAACAATACAAGGAATCAATGAAACCAAACCTGGTTCCTTGAGAAAATCAACAAGATAGACAAGTCCTTAGTCAATTAAAAGGTAGAGAGATTATACACAAATTAACAAAATCAGAAATGAAAAGAGACATACAACAATATACACTGAGAAAATTCAAAGAATCACTATGTCTTCCTTCAAAAGCCTGTAATCCAAAAGTTGGAAAATCTAAATGAAATGTCTGAAATTTTAGACATATATCAATTACCATAGCTAAATCATGATCAGGTAAACTATCTGAGTAGACCTAAGGAAATAGAGATAGCCATTAAAAGACTCCTAACCAAAAAGCCCAGGTTCAGATGGTTTGAGTGAAGAATTATACCATCCCTTCAAAGAAGAGCTAATGCCAATACTCCTCCAAATCTTCCATAAAATAGAAACAAAAGGAACATTGGGAAACAGATGGAAATTTAAGGGTTCTTTGGAGAGTCATTTGTGTTGGATGGCATTTTGCTAGGCAAACATGTGAAGGAATGTTTTCCTGAAGTGGATAGAGGTGAAATAATAAAGCAGACTAGTGAATTAACCTTTCACTGAAGCAGACACAGAAGAGATGTTTTGCTAAAGCAAACACACGAAAGGACATGTGATGAAGGAGTTTTTTTTTTTTTTAAACAACTCGCATGCATTATTACACCTTACATCACATAATTAAGCTCCATTTGTCAAGACTCTGTAGACTTGGGATGATTTGATGCATGTGCTGAGGTAAGACCTGTGCTGAAAGGCAAGGCCCATGCTGCAGCAAGGCACATGGAGGGCATGTGATATTTGAAGGGATATAAATAGGACTCCACAGAGTGACAGAGAAAGAGATAGCTTGGCTTGCTGATACAGCTAGCTGTGCAATTCTTATGAGTCTCAAGTCTTCTCTGATCTTCATTTCCCTGAGAGAGGCACAGCTGACAACTTCTCCTCGTGCTCCTGTTGTTCCCTCCTCCTGACTCAGGTTGAGTCTGAGGCCTATGCCACCGCTGTTGCTAACCTGACTCTACTGAACTGTACAGTTGGTGTATTTATGAAATGTTTGCTAGTGGATCGAGCTGCTACTGCCTGCTGACCTGTGAACTGAACTGCTGATTTCCAGAAAACACAGAGTTGCTCCAAAGACCTTTCTAAACAGGTCCACTTCTGTGTCCATTCTTTTTCACTATCTCTGGTGGATGATGGGCTACAAGGGAGGTTAAAACATTTAAGAACCATGATTAAAAATAAGGTTTGAAAATAATTAAAGTTATATGAAACAATTCTATGAGGCCACAGCCACCCTGATACTTAAACCACACAAAAACTCAATAAAGAAAGAGAATTTCAGACCAAGTTCCATTATGAACATTGATGCAAAAATACTCAACACAATATTAGGAAACCAAATCCAAGAACATATTGAAGACATCTTCCAACATAATAAAGTAGGCTTCCTATCAGGGATGCAGGAGGTGGTTCAATATATGAAGAATATCCATCAACACAATCTACCAAATAAATACTCTGAAAAAAGAAAAAAAAACACAGATCATCTAAATAGATTCTGAAAAGCCTTTGTCAAAATTGAACACACCTTCATGTTAAAAGTCTTATATAGATCAGTGATACAAGGTACATACCTAAACACAATAATGGCAATATATAGCAATCCAATAGACAACATCAAATAAAATTGAAAGAAATTTCAAGAATTCTCTTTAAAATCACACACTAAATAAGTGCCCACTCTCCCCTTATGTATTTAATAATATAGTACTTGAAGTTATAGTTAGAGAAATGAGACAGCTAAAGGAGATCAAGGGGATACAAATTAGAAAAGAAGAATTCAAAGTATCACTATTTGCAGATAATTCCATAGTATATATAAGTGACTACAAAAATTTTACCAGAGAACTCTTACAGCTGACAAAATCTTTCAGCAAATTGGCTGGATTAAAAAAAAAATAACTCAAAGAAATCAGTAGTCCTCCTCTATACAAGTGATAAATGGGTTGTGAAAGAAGTTAGGGAGACAGTACCCTTCACAATGGCCACAAATAATATAAAATGCCTTGGTGTAATGTTAACCAAGCAGGTAAAAGATTTTTATGACAAGAATTCCATATCTCTGAAGAAAGAAATGAAGAAGATATCAGAAGATGGAAAGATCTCCCATGCTCATGGATTGATTGTATTAATATAGTAAAAAATGGCCATCTCACCAAAAACAATCTACAGATTTAATGCAATTCCCATCAAAATTCCAACACAATTCTTCACAGATCTTGAAAGAACAATTCTCAACTTCATATGGAAAACAAAAATACCTAGGATAGCCAAAACGATCTATAACAATAAAAGAACTTCTGGAGGTATCACTGTCCCAGACTTCAACCTGTATCACAGAGCAATAGTAACAAAAAATTGGGTTTTATTGGTATAGAAACAGACAGGTGGATAAATGGAATCAAAACCCCCAAAATAAACCCACACATTACGGACACACGATTTTTAACAAAGAAACCAAAACCATACAATGGAAAAGGGAAAAAATCTTCAACAAATGAAGTTGGGCTAACTGGATCCTGCATGTAGAAGAATACAAATCACCCAGCAGAAAACTAAAGTACAAATGGATCAAAGAAATCAATGTTAAACCAGATACATTAAATCTAATAAAGCAGACAGCTTTGAACTCACTGGTACAAGAGACAACTTTCTGAACACAACACCAATGGCTCAGGTACTAAGGTCAAGAATTAATAAATGGGACCTCATGAAAATTAAGTGTCTGTAAGGCAAAGGACAATGTTCCCTTGACAAAGATACCACTTGACCATCCTTTGTTTTTTCATATTAGTATAAAAAAATAGCCTACAGATTGCAAAAATATCTTTACCATCCCTACGTCAGAAAGAGGGCTAATAACTAAAATTTATAAAGTATTCAAGAAGTGAAACAGCAACAACACAAATAACCCAATTTAAAAAATAAGGTACATAGGAAAACAGAGAATTTGCAACAGAGGAATCTAGAACGCCTGAGAAACACCTAGAGAAATGTTCAACTTCCTTGGTCAACAGGGAAATGCAAATCAAAACAATTCTGAGATTCCACTTTACATCCATCCGAGAAAGGCTAAAATCAAAAACTCCAAGACCAGCACATGCTGCCAAGGTTGTGGAACAAGGGGGAATACTCTTCCATTGTTTGTAAGAGTGCAAAATTGTACAACTAATCTGGAAATCAATTTGGCAGTTTCTCAGATGACTGGAAATAGGTCTACCTCAAGATCCATCTATACTATGCCTAGCATATTCCCAAAAGTTGCTCCATCATCCCACAAGGACACTTGCTCAACTATATTCACAGCATTTTTATTTGTAATAGCCAGAAACTAGTAACAACCTAGGTGTCCCTCAACTGAAGAATGGATAAAGAAAATGTGGTTCATTTACACAATGGAATACTATTCAGCTATTAAAAACAAGGATGTTATGAATTTTGCAGGCAAATAGATAGAACCAGAAAATACCATCATGAGTGAGGTAACCCAAACCCTAAAGTACATGCATAGTATGTACTCACTTACTAGTGGATATTAGCCATAAAGTACATGATACTCATGCTATAATCAACAGACCTAAAGGAGTAAAATAACAAGGAGTGTCCAAAGGGAAGATGGTAGACTATTTCTCAGAAGGTGAAACAAAATGCATATCAGAGGTCAATGAAATAAGAAAACCTGGTGGAAGAGGGGAGCTGTAGAGCTCATATATATATGGAGAACAGCAGAGAGAGAAGGGAGTTTGGCAGTGTTTGTGGGGTAATCTCTAGGATGTGCCAGCTACCTGGAATTGGAGGAGGCCCCAGAGGGTCTATGGGGATGACTGTAGCTGAGACACCTAGCAGTGGGGCATATAGATCCTGATATGGCCACTTCTGATAGCCAGTCAGGACTCCTAATAGAGGGATAAGGACAGCAACCAGCTCATGAAATCTTGGACCCAAAATGTCTCCTACATATGAGATGTACAGGGACAAAGATAGAGCAGAGTCAGAGGAAATGACCAAACAATGACTGCCCCAAATTGAGACCCATCTTATAGGCAAGAACTAGTCCCTGACACTATCAATGATACTCTGCTATGCTTGCAGACAGGAACCTAGCATAACTGTTCTCTGAGAGGCTCCAGTCATCAACTAATGGAAAAAAATTCAGAGACTCACAGCCAAACATAAGATGGAGCTTGGGGGAGTCTTATGGAAGAGTTGGTAGAAGGACTGAGGGACCTGAAGAAGACAGGGACTTCACAGGAAGACCAACAGAGTCAACTAACCTGGACACTTGAGGGCTCCCAGAAACTGAATCATCAACCAAAGAGAAAAAAAAAGAAAACATGCTGGACGTAGGCCCCTTGTACATATGAAGAAGATGAGCAGCTGGTCTTCATGTGGATCCTCCAACAACTGGAGCAGTGGTTGTCCCTGAGACTTTTGCCTGCCTGTCTGTAGACCCTACATCCCTAAATGGCCTGCCTTATTTGGCCTCATTTGTAGAGAATGCACCTAGTCCAATAGCAACTTGAGGTGTGGGGTCTGGGGGTGGGAAGTGGGTGAGGGTGGTATGGGTGAAGTGTGACACCCAGTGGGGGCCTTTCCCTTCTCAAAAGAAAAGGGGAAGGTTGAATAGAAGAAGGACTTACCTGAGAAGATGGAAAGGAAGGGATTGTATTGGGTTATAATATAAACAAATAAATCAAAACAAAAAAATGAGTACTGTGGTTGTAGACACAGTAATATACTACACCTTTATGCCAAAGGCCATGGATTCTGTCCTCATATGGAAAAAATTTAAAAATTGTTCCAGACAATAAGCACCATGATATATGTATTTTTATATAATTAAAGTGTGGGTTAAAAGAGTTTTCTTTGTCAAGGTGATAGTACAAAATTGAAGCTTAAATTCAATAATTATTAAGAGACATTCATTGAGTGTATACAATATGCTACAAATTTTAGGTTCAATGTTAGGAAGTTAGTACTTTGTATAAAACAACTGATGCTTCCATAATTTATCCCAGATTATGTAGGAAAGAAGGCAGTCAGGACTTAAGCCTTAGTCAGTATCTTTACTTCCATTTATGGTCAATTTTAGTAGCATCTTGAAGGTTATGAGTTTTATAATGTTGGTCAGACACAGTAGATGAATAACCCCATTTAAATATAAAGCTCTTGAGAGTAATTCCAGAGTCATCTTTTATCATTTATTTTTTGTTAATTATAGAAATTCATTATATTTATCATTATCATTAATATTTTTAAATAATTTTGTTTAGGGATCCTACTAAATTACAATGCAATACTCTGAAAATATTGAATTTTAGATGAGAAAGAATATTAGAAAAGTTTGAATTAAATAATGATGAAGAGGGACATGTCAAACAGCACCATCTGGGGGAGGACTGGCCAGTTAGTAATCTAGCTAAATACATTTTAGGGAGCACAGAATGAAGGCTTTTACTTAATACACTAGAAAGTAGAAAATATTGGTTTGATATAAAAAATATTTTGTTTCTGATTCTTTTTATATATCTACTAGCTCAGTATCCTTGAATAAATGATATCCTTAACTTTTCCAATCATAAAGAAGTCTGAACCAGGATTATTAAATTTTCTGGATCCCAGGTGCTATATAAAAAGGATTAAATGTTATGAATCTACTCATAAAAAAATTAATTGTTTTCTAGATTTGGCCTCCCATTATCAATAATGTCCTCCCTCCATATCTGTGGGTATTCTAACTTCGGGATCAAATACATAACTCTCTTTGGGTCAACTGACAGTTTGAGTTTTACATACTGGCCAGAGAAAAGGTGGGCAAATTGAGTATATTGGGAGAAATTAGGGATTCTTTGCCTGGGAGTAAACAACTCTGAGAATTAGAGCACTTGCTTCTTTGCTCATTTGAAAACTGAGTCTTATATTGCAGATGTGCTCATATCTATACATTTATTTTAGTTTGACTGCCTCTATTAAAATGTATAAATAGCTATAATTTTTTTTTGCACTACAGGTGGCTTGGCAACCTAAACCTGACTAGAGTCAATGAAGAAACAAAATAAAAATTCAACGCAGACAAATGAACAAAGAAATGCTGGGATCAGGGATGCTTTGCAAACTCTGAAGGTGCAGAGCCAAATATTAATCAACCTGAAACTGAAGTGCTTTTATTATACCCAGCATAGTGGGGAGGGGTTAACTAGTATTGGTAGGAGGTCTCCATAGGTGAGCAGTCTTAGGCTGTAAATATTTGGAGTGAAAAAGCTATAGTTTCTAGTTTTTGCATACATTGGTCAATCATTCACAAACACTCTTACTTGGAACAAAGGAAAGATTTGTCATTTTCTGATGTGTCTAAGACATTGGTCCCTGCCATGGCTGTGCCTAGGTAAGTAATACACGCTCACTCAGCACTTCATCCACTCATGGATTCCTGCCCTCACCATAAAGTTCTTTGGCTTCTTTTGTCCAAGTAAATCATAGCCTATGAATAATGTTCTATGTCACCTGCAGTCTCAACAGTAACAACATCAACAACACCAAGACAAAATAAAACAAAACAAAAAAGTAAGCCACAGGCATAGAATTACTTCAATTTCCAGTTCTGGGAAGGATTAGCTTTGTATATCTTGGGTCTCTTTGTTAATATACTAAGTTTGGTAAGTAACCACAATTTCACAGAGCTATATTACATACTAGAATGAGAAGAGCAGAGGCTTTAATGCAATGTTTAACAGATCAACAGTCTAATCCAGTATACTAAGTTTTTGTTTCCTTCCCTAATAATTAAAAAAAAAAGTTCTAGTGTTTGGAGAGATGGATTCAAGTTTGATTCCTAGCACCCACAACCAGATAGGAGACAACCACCATTACTAGAGCTCCAAGAAATCCAATACCCTCTCCTGGGCTCCACAGGTACTCACCCACATTTCACAGACACATGACAAATAAATACATGTGAATACTAAAAAAGAACAGGTCAGGTCTCTGGGAAAGTCAGAATTAGCCTGTGGAAATAGAGGAAAGACAAAGATGTAGGCTGAAACACAGTAGCTAAGGAAATGTGGGTCCTGGAGAATAAAAAATGAAAAGTAAGTGGTGCTTTCAAATATTACACCAAATTTCTCCAACTCTAAAGCTGGCATTAAGCATATAAAATAGTTCATCTACTAAGTCTTCTCAAAAGTCTTTGGTTTTTATCTGACACATAAATGCCTAGTAATTGTTTATTATTATTTACATTTCAGAAAAGCAACTTTCTGAAGCAGAATTTGTCTATTACTAAACGTTTTGGCTAGTATACATAGCAACAGCCAAAAACTTTAAAAATCACTAACAGATCACCCACACACTTCAAAAGAACAAAAACAAACAAACAAACAAAACAAAAACCAAAAAAAAAAAAAACCACCAGGAATTTGCATTGAGCAAGAATCCATTAAATATTTTCTATAAGACAAGGAATACATGGGTATTTTTCAGTCTTTACTTTTTCTTTTGCACTTAATACACAATAATTGCTATTTAATAATTCAAATTTCTGTCAGAATTTTTGAAGTTTCCTTTCATAGAGATGCCCCAATTTATTTAGTGAAAATTCAGCCATTGTTTCATAGGTTTACAGAATACAAAGCCTTTGATATGAACCCTTCTGTATTTTGCAGTGCTTTTCTTAGAGGAAAACAAGAGCAATAGCAAAAATTCCTACACTGTTTTTAGAGGTTCTTGGAGACTAGTAACCAACATCTTGAAGGGAGGTTTCTGATAAAGTTTGCATTAAATAGCCCACGGGTCTTGTGGGCAGAATTACCACTGTGTGGCACAACTCCATCAAAAATATAAATAGTGTTTTAGATTATGTTTATAAAGCAATGTCCAGTTACTGCTTTTTCAAGCATCCTTAGTGTAATTTTTTATCTCCCTTTCTCCTTGTTCCTTTGTATTATTACATTCTTCCCTCTCCCTAGAGGACCCTTGGATATACCCCCTTTCTTCCCTTCTTTATATCACCTATGTCCTACTATCCCCTTTTCAGTGCACCTCTCTCCCATAGTCCCATTATTCTATTCTTGCTTCTGCATTAAATTCAAGATGTGTACCCAAATCTAAAGATCAGAGCTAGGATACATAAATAAGAGAGAATAACTAGTGCTTGTCTCTTTGAGACCAGGTTACCTCATTCAATATAATTTCTACTTTCATCCGTGTACTTCTAAGCATACTGATGAAACACCATTATGCAGATGTCAAGATTTTAAAATAACTTATTTTTAGGTAAACAATTACATGATTTGACCACTTCCCTTTCTTTGTTCCAACCGTTTTTATGTGCTTCTCCATTTGCTCTCCCCCCCACTCAAGGATTCTTTTTCTTTCTTTTGTTCCCCCCCTTATTTATTTATTTATTTATTTATTTATTTTCATATTTTATTTACATTTCAAATGTTTCCCCCTTTCCAGATCTCCCCTTTGGAACCTCCCCATTCCCTCCACCCTCCCCCTGCCACTATGGGGATATTCTCCAACCCACCCACCCACCCACTCACTCTCGTCTTCCCTCCTTGTCATTCTCCTATACTGAGGAATCTAACACCCTCAGGCCCAAGGGCCTCTTCTCCCCCGATGTCTAACAAGACCCTCCTCTGCCTCATTTGTGGCCAGCACCATGGGTCCCTCCATGTGTATTCTTTGGTTGGTGGATCAGTCTCCAGGAGTATTGGGGGATCAGGCCAGTTGCCATTGTTGCTACCTCCCTGGGGCTGCACACTCCCTCAGCTCCTTCAGTCCTTTCTCCAAGTCCTCCATCTGGGACCTCACACTCAGAACTACTGTTGCTGTGAAATGACTCTTGGGTATTTCAAACTTTTGGGCTAATAACCACTTATCAGTGAGTATATAGCATGTTCATTCTTTTGTGACTAGGTTACCTCGCTCAGGATGATATTTTCAAGTTCCATCCATTTGTCTGCGAATTTCAAGAAGTCATTGTTTTTAATAGCTGAGTAGTATTCCATATATATAATATATTCACATGCAACCTGCATAGCCTATTTAAATTTGCTTATATGTATATTATTTTAGGGCTTCTCACTTGGAACTGGATAATAAATTAAGGGGCTCCTCTCTGGGGATGTTCTACATTCTGAACTCTGGGAATGACTGATTTTCCCTCTCTCAGAGGTTTTAAGTTTTTCTTTGTCTAGGAATGAGGCCATGTGAAATTTCTCCCTCCCATAACAGTATGACTATTGATATTTTTATTGTTCAGACTTGTTTAGGCAGCTATATTGAAAACTTGTGTAAAGCTCCTCTGTCATTTCTAGGATACACTTTCACAGTAGAATTTCCATTTTTCTGCCTCTTACAATCTCTCTGCCTGTATTTCCACAATGTTTTCTGAGATTTGAGTGTAGGTCTTCTGTTGTAAATATATCCATGTGGATGAACACCGTTAAGTCAGTTCTTTGTCTTTTGACTGGTTACAGTCCTGTGTAATCCTTTATATCTGCTGGAAAGAGAACTAGATAAGGAAGAGAGCTACACTTATTTATGTGAATAAGTACTTAGAATGCAGTAACAAATTTTAGTCAATAAGAAAACCAGTGGTAGAAGCTCCTGTGAAATTCATGGTCTCGCCAGCTCCAGGAAACTGGGTATGTTTCTAGTAGCAGACAGAATTCCCTTTTGTTAAAGAGCCTTAAGTATAATTATACAGCTGGTGATTACTACCAAGATATAATTGTCACTATTGCACTTTTAGGAATATCTTGCCATGCTGATAATTGTTCAGGTTCATAAGTATCACAGCTGGGTAGGACTATTGACTCCTTTCCTCCCTTAACAGTATGTTGAATGCTTTCTGCTACTACAAAACATAGTCCTCAGGGAAGAGGAACTCAGATACAGCTCAAATTCTTCTAATTTCTATGTCATTGTGTGTGTTGTTTTCAGTAATAGAGAATTACTTTCAACCTCTGGTAAGCAACTAAGGTCAACAACAATAGCCTGTCATCTTAGGATACACTTGGATATCCCTGATCAGTAATTTAAAAGAGGATGTTTAATGACTAGTATTCTTTTTTTTATTTTCTTAGATAGTCTATGGCTTCTGGGAACATAGTTAGCCCAAGTGGAATAATTTCATTTTTTTTTCAAATGTCTGTAGTGTTATTTTCCTTTTCCATTTCTTTCCTTTTGTATTGACTTCTGTCCCACTCAAGTTGAAATCATTCTAGTTTTTCATACTTTAGCCTTCCTATGACTTGTGTCCTGGATTACCCTTTCTAGTGCTCCTTCCACCCTACTCTAGACACAGTCTCATTTTGATTTGCTGTTTTCTGTAGTTACTCCAGATTATATGCTCACATCTAAAGGTTCAGAACTAGGAACCACAGATGGCCCATTCTCTAGATTCAGTGGTCAGTGATTTTTTTAGCAGTGTTCAATAATGGATTTTGTTGCTACTGTTTCTACTCATTCAACCTTCCTACTGTTGCTTCTTCTTTAAAATTTTCAGAACTAGTCTTACTGTTGGGCTTTGTTTCTGTGACTATACTGTGTTGATCTGTGTGCTAATATTTTAGAGATGACATTTGACCAGATTTATGTACTTCTCTTGCATCTTGTTGAAGGACCAGAGTTCAGGCTCTGTATCCAGACTTGGAAAACAACAAGAACAAATATTAATTATGTATGTATATATTCACTTTGGCATATTTCATTTATATGTATATCTCATGTATAAAACTGATTCTTGATTTCTTCCATTGTGACATAAACCATGTATTGTCTTTTTCAATTATTCCATCATGGGTTACCTTTGCACAAGACAGGAAAAAGGAATCTTGACCAATAGCAGTTACCTTAAGTCCAGAGTTACTATAAAGGTTTAATGAGAAAAATTATTTAACATTCAATGTGGGTCTAATTTTCTTTTTCTCTTTATTTTCCATTTATTTTTTTGCAAGTGTTTATAAATTGAGGGTTAATAATTCAGGAGGTGCTTAATTTTGATTTCTCTTTTAAATAATTTTCCTTGAGTGTGCTATTTAGTGCTATGGTATCTTCTACCCATGGAGTAGTCTATTGTATCTCAGTGGGAACACAATAAAACCTTGCTTATTTGACTTTAAGTGAACAAATAATAAATAGGCTTCCTTCTTGTTCAGGTGACCCATTTCATAGACCATACTCTTGAGAACATAGGTTACTTTATTCTAATCACAATAATCATTTTGCCTTTTAAAAATGATTGCTACATATTGTCTGTTGTTTAGATTTCCTTACTTCTATCCAATCTTTAGACCACCATGTACTAAAGGTAAATATATTCTATAGTAAGGCTACTACAGCTTGGAGAAACTCTGTCATGGTTAGTTTATTCAGGCATAGGATTCTCTATGGCCATTTTTTTCTCACACTGAAACTAAAATATTAGGATTTTAGATAACTGTAAAGAAACTAAGATTATTTGATTCTAGAATTAGCAATTATCTCTATTGTGTAAATTCTGTAATAGTATTGAGAATAAAGAATACCATGAAACTATATAATCACAATGATGATCAAGAATAGAAAATTAAACAGCCATTAATACAACCAATCAGTGCATATGTATATCAAGCAATGTGCTAAATACTGAGAATAAATGATAAAATAGAGTCTTTAACATACCAGGCGGTGTAGGCCTTGGCAGGGTGGAGCATGGGGGCTAAGGAATCTCAGCCTAACAAGTGGCAGGGAACTCTATTTTATTCTAGAAAAAGTGATTCTTTGGGAGAACTGTTACCATCGGATATTTTTAGGAAACTGGTCTAGGTTCCCATTTACTAAATGAAGAATTAGACCCTTTATTTATTCCCTCTTATACCAGGAATACCACAGTTAATTTCTTTCTATACTTATTAGTTCTTTGACAATTTTCTACAATGTATTTTGATCATTTTCACTTAAATTTCTGATACATATCCTTCCTTATATACCCACTTTGTGTCTCTTCAATAAAAAAGCTGTCAACTCCAATTTGTGCTGCCTAATTTGTAGGCCTATGACTTACCTAGCCATAGGTTCTTGGCTCTAAATTAGAAATAAATATTCTTTGGATGCATGGTCTTCAACCAGCACATGGTGGATGAAGAAAGGACTACACATTCAGAGAAAACTGACGTTCCTAATATCTATCAAGTGATAATAACTTCCTGGTAAGGGTGAACTATGTGTCCATGCTGAGATTTGTTCTGTCATCAGTTTGCTGTCTGTATATGCTGTCATAACATCTGTGAGTTCATCTATGTACCTGATATGCTGTGTCCAGAAGACTTGTTTGTTTTTGTGTTTGTTATTATTGTTTTGTAGTAAGCAATTACCTCTGGCACTTATATTCTTTCTGCTCCATTATTTGTAATGATCCCTTGGGTATATGCTTGAATGTTATATACCTGGGTCATGTAGTAAATCTGTTTCAAGATTCTTAAGGAGCTTCCACATTGATTTACATAATGACCATAACAGTTTCTTCAATGAGTGGTAAAGAAATGTTTACTTTTTACCACATCCACCAAGACCATCATGTGTCATCCTTTGTTTTTACCTTAGTAAGGCATTATAACTAGAGTAAAATGAAATCTCAAAGTAGTTTTAATATGTGTTTCCTTGATGGATAAGGGAGTTATTTTTTTTTTAATGTTTCTTTCAAACAATTGTATTTCATTCAGGGAGAAGCAATTGTGATATAGACCTCCTATGTAGGGATGAACTTTCCATAGTATCTTATTCTCTGTACCTTGGTCAACTATGGGTCTCCTTTAATCACTATCTACTGCATATAGAAGTTACTCTGATGAGGACTGAGAGATATATGAATCTATCGGGATAGTAGAAAATCATTAGGAGTAGGTTTAATAATATGCTTATTTAAAAGCAGAAAAATTGTAGGCCTATGACTTATCTATCCATAGGTTCTTGGACCTAAATTAGAAGTAAATATGTATTTCTTTTTCTGAAATGAAGCTTAAATCCAATGAGAAAGTGTTGGTTGTTTTCATAATATTTGTGCCAAGTTTATATCTGTAGTTGTGTTTTGTCAAGCCACACATTATTGTAGTTTGCATGGTTCACAGTTTAGTGAGACTAGTGATTGATCTCCTTACTCCTCTGGTAGCATGCATAGAACATTCTAGCACTATGTAAGCTAGCCAGTAGGGAAGAAGGTTCTCAGTCAGCAACATTTATAACCTTTATGCCTTCTGATTCAACTATGTAGCATTTCTGCAACAGAGTCTTACTGTCAACTTGTGGAGGATAGCCAATAACCTTGACAGTAGCCTATACTGTTTGGGAATTGAAGGAACCTCCCTGAGCAACAATTCTAAAACAGGTAGCCTATTTCTGGCACTGGGGTTTTTAATTTTTATTGGTTATCCTGTGTTGTTCAGTCAGGGTACCTTGCTTTTAATTGTTTGTGTGTGTGTGTGTGTGTGTGTGTGTGTGTGTGTGTGTGTGTGTTTATTTAATTTTATAAGGTAGAATTACAGTAGTATATTTCCAAATCATATTTTCAAAGTATCCTTACTGCTATTTATCCTTCCCTGGGCCAATATTCTTTCTTCTTCTCTCTCTACTTCCCTCCATATGTCCCTCCCTCCTTCTGTACCTCTCTCCTCTCTCCCTCCCTGCCTGCCTCCCTCCCTTCCTTCTTTCCTTTCAACCCTAGCCATTCTAACTTGGGCAAAATGAAATTTCAAAGTAGTTTTAATTTGTTTTTCCCTGATGGATAAGGGAGTTAAATATTTAAAAAATATTTCTCATGCATTGATATTTCACTTATTTATGATTGTCCTATTTTTTCCATGACTTTTTTCTAACTAGGTTATTATTATGATGATGATGCATAATTTCACTTCCTTTTAATATTCTAGTTACAAACTTCTGTCAGATAAACAGCTACTAAAGAGGTTTTTTTTTTCATTTTGGAAATTGTCTCTTCACTGAAATTATACTCTTCTTTGCTTTACAGAATGTTTTTACTTTCATGAGGTTTCATTTATTGATTGTTGATCTTAATTCCTGTGATACTAAAGTCTTGTTCAGAAAATCATTTCCTGTCCCAATGAGTTTAAGCATATTCCCTACTTCTTTATCAGATTCTAGGTATCTTGTCTTATTTTGAATACCTTGATCCATTTGGAGTTAAATTTTGTGCAGTGAGAGAGAGATAAGGCTAAAGTTTTGTTCTTCCACATCTAGTTATTCATATTGACCAGCATCATTTGTTGAAGCTTCTTTCTTTTCTCCAGTTTGTATGCTTGGAAACTGTACAAGTATGAGCTAACATTTAGGTCCTTAATTCTATTCCATTTGTCGATAAGTCTGTTTTTATATCACAAATATGCTGCTTTATTACTAGAGCTTTGTAGAATAATTTGAGATTTGGGATGATGATACCTTCAGAAGATTTTTATTGCTTAGGATTATTCTGACTATTGTGAGCATTTTTCATTTCCATATAAAATTATAAGATATATTTTTTTCAATTTTTCTGAAGAACCATTTCAGACTTTTGAGGGGATTTTATTTACTCTGCAATACACTTCTAGTAGTACAGTAATTTTTACAACACTAATTCTGTCAATTCATAAGATGGGGAAGTCTTTCTGGTTTTGGTATCTTCTTCAATTTCACTGGACTTTCTTGCACTGTTTTGGTTAGATATATACAAAGATTATGTGTGTGTGTGTGTGTTTGTCTATCTGTCTGTTGTGAATATTGTTTCCTTGATATTTTAATGTGTTTGGTATCTGTATATAGAAAAACTACTGATATTTTGTGTCTTAATTTTGTGTCTTGCTATATTATTGAATGTGTCTATAAACTATAGGAATTCATGGTGAAATCTGTATGTTCTTTTATATATAAAGTCATATAATCTGCAACTAAGAATAATTTCCATTCTTTCTATTCATGTTTAAATTCACATGGTCTTTTCTGTCTTATTGTTCTAGCTAAGACTTTAATTAAGAACTACATTGTTCAAGCATGGGGAGAGTGGACATTCTTGTGTTGTTCTGGATTTTAGTGAAAATTCTCTGAGTATTACTTTTTATTTAGAATGATGTTGATTGATTGTGGTATATTGAATTTATTATGTTGACATATATCTTACATATCTGTAGATTTCTAGAACTTTTATTGTGAAAAGATGATGGATTTTGTTAAAGGACTTTTCTGTATGTGTTACTAATATTCCTTCCCAGGTTTATGCCTAAGAAGAAACTATCCCTCTTCCTAAAGTTCCAAAGACAAATCAAGGTACAATTTCATTAAAGTTTAGTCTGGGGGAAACAAATGAGTTTACTGGGCTTCCTTACAGAGCATACATGAGGTATTATTTACAGGAGTGTTGGCCCTCTTCCTATACTTGAAATTTTTTCCCTAGCACGGATGGCTTTCACATAGCTAAGCTGATGGATCACTCTCTCTAGTCTTCTTAGGCCTATATATACTCTAGCCTCTCCCCCAGACCACATGCAGAGTTCCCAGGTAGTAGGGAGCAGATACTAGATACTAGATACTCAGACAAGAATCTCATGCCATATTCTGCCTTGTATATGGGTATATGAACTATCTACAAATCCAACTGGGATAACCTTTTGCATGGAAGCACAGCTTAATTTCCCCAGATAGCAGTTGGTTGGTTCAGAGGACATTCACTTGAAAATCACCCCTTCCTCTGGTTCTTGCACTCTCTCTGCTGTTCCTCACTGATTTCTAAAATGGTCTTTGAACCTTGGAAAAGATTACACAGTTGTGTGACTTTATTTATCCTGCTTGAGCAATGGCCTGTATCTTCATGCTTTTCTATTCATTATTCCATATGCAGAATGTTGTGGCTGGTGACCTTCATTAGTGCCCTCTTGACTACCAAAAGCAAAAGCAGAGGAAATTGCAAAGAGAAATATATCCCCTGAATCCCCTGACTGTAGTAATAACCTTTGGACATAAACACCAATACTAGAAAAGCATCTTGGCAGGCATATTTTATCCTCAGAACAACAAAATCACAGTGACTTGTCCAATGGGGAATATACATTACTTTCCAGGGAGTTGTCCTGGTCTGCAATACTATCTATGCTCCCCACACTTTCCATCCACTCTACTTTAACCTTACCAGCCTTAAATCTAACTGGAAAGCTTTTGTTTGTGTATAGATAAATAAGGCTAATATTTCATCATCATGAATGTTATATTTAGCATATTGATAGTGCCACATGATTAATGTTTTATTAAGCAGGACTGTTAACAATAGTTTACCTCCAGGCATCTTCATAGTGCCTTGAGTTACTAGGAATGCCAGTCAACAGGGAAGACTTTCTAAATTAGTACCAACTTGAATTCTCCCTCACCCATGATCATAGCATGCAGTGTGTTTAGCAATAGGAACTTATCATCTAGTTCTAGAATGTAACCAACATCACTTACTTTATAATTTCGGGAGCCCCTGGAGACTCAGTGGTCAATAGATAATAGAAGAAACATCTACCTCTGACATTGGAGTTTTCACTTAATTATAGATATACCTATGTGTGATCCCCACTGAACTTAAGATCTTACTGATTTAATAGCCCATTAAAGGGCAGGGAGAAGTACTTCAGCACCAGATTGTTCTCAGCCAAGCTTCACACATTGGTGGTTCTGATGTAAGTATCCCTATCATAGCTTCTATGAAGATACTCATATATAACAGTGATTTGGTAATGCTCTTGATGGTAGCCTCCTCTGTTGTTCAATTTCAGGAAAATTTCTTATAATCCCTTATAAGATTTGTGGCAATGCTTACACAAATATTTGCATCATTTACTGGACCAGAAGGGTCCCTATGTAATCTATCTGCCAATCTTTCATGGAACAAATAGACTTATGCATGTATCCATCATTGGGAACAAATCTTATAGGAACAGGCATTACACTTCATGTCTGATTATTTTATTGGAATGCCAATAGCTTTGGCTATTTTGTATCCTGTGTTAGCTCGCCAGTGGCCAGAATTTATATGGAATCAGTAATCTTTTCAAGGGGTACCTGAAGTAGATGGCCTTTACCTCAACTTGGTGACACCTCAAGCTAGGCCCAGGGTCTATCTTCCTGGGGCCTGTGGATCCAGACATATAACTTTTAGCTTTTCCAGCACCATGTCTGCCTGCATGCCACTAATGTTTCCCACCGTGAATACAATGGACTAAACCTCTGAACTGTAAGCCAGCCCCAATTAAGTACTTTCTTTTTTATAAGAGTTGCTATGGTCATAGTGTCTTTTTTGCAGAAATACAAATCCACACTAACAAAGCAGCCATCTTAGCCTGACTTCCCTGGGGATCCAGAAGATGATGGGCTGCCATGTAATAAATCGCCAGCGATTAATACCTTTGTTGTACTTTGCTTTGTTCTCTATATTTTACCATACCTGTTGCTACTATAAGGCTCAGCCCATTACTTGTAAGTTTTCTGCTCCCATGGGGCCATCTTTAAGGTAAGGCATTTGAATAGTACCTTGCTGTTAGTCACTGGTCACTGCTACTATCAATACAATTCTTAGATCAGCCTACTGGCTTTTTCCTTCTCCTCTTTCTAGCTACATATTATCTGTATTCATATGTATCATTGCCATTACCTACACCTCTATGGACCTCTAGTTGGTACCATCCAGTCATGAGAATGAATTGGGGAGATGTTTTCTAGAACTCATTCAGGTTTGATGATAGGGTCAATTATGGGGAGGGTGACTTGAAACAACACTAGTACATTTATCCCAGTACTGTCTGCATGGCATTGATAATTGAGTTTGCTGGCACCATTTCTCACTGCTGTAAATATACATGCCTTTTGTACCATTTGGGCTTTGTCAAAGGGACTTTGATCCACTGCTTTGTGGGATATGAAGTTTTCACAGTAATGGAAGTGGCACCAGAAACAGACTCCACCTGTTGTGACTTATATTGCTAAAATATTCTGAATTTGTGCTGTTTCTGCAATTTTACATGATTGGGAACAAACACATTATAACTACCCAGATTGTCATTGTCAGAGACATCAACCATTTGGAGTTCTGGGTGACTACTAGTAGGAAGGAGCATGTGATGAATGGAGCACATAGCTGTTTTAGCTTGTTCTTCAACTGTCTTGGCATCAAAAATCATATATATATATATGATTATACAAGGAATGGAAAACTGATGTAAAGTGAGGTAGAAAAAGTCCCCGTTATCCTAGGAGCACCCAGAATACTTTCAACTGTTTTGCATTAGCAGGCATAGGCTCTTGAAATTTTTAATAACCTTGTGAAGCATTATCCTTGAGCACAATCATCCTTCAAATTGCAAGGTCTTCCGTGATCCTTGTACTTTTTTTTTTTTTTTACAATAAACGAAAACATTTAATTGGGGCTGGCTTATTGTTTCAGAGGTTTAGTTCATTATTATCATGGCAGGAAGCATGGTAGCATGTGGGGAGACATGGTGCTAGAGATAGAGCTGAGGAGTTCTACATCTTGAACCACAGTCAGCAAGAAAGTCCTTATACTTTTTTGTGATTGATCTTGAACCACCATCCTATTAAAATGTGGTGAGGCAGTAGAGATAGCACTGTGGAAGTACTCTGAAGATCCATTGCCATCTGTTCCATATTGATGTGAACTTGTCTTGGGATTCAGCAATGAGGGGGATTTTTTTTTTAATTTGTTAATAAAACCCACAGCTACATGGAAAAACTCCAGTATTGTATCAGATGCTCACACGAAAGAGCAATGTTGGGCACAGATGCATAAACGGGAGGCACCTTACTTAGCTCACCTTAATTAACTTACTTATCTACTTACTTAACCTACCATAATTTTTTTAATTTTATTTTTTGATACTTTATTTACATTTCAAATGTTTCCCCCTTTCCAGGTCTCCCCTTTGGAAAACACCTATCCCCTCTCCCCCTTCATCTATGAGGGTATTCCCCCACCCACCCACCCACCCACTCCCATCTTCCCTCCTTGGCATTCCTCTATACTGGGGCATCTAAGACCCTCAGGCCCAAGGGCCTCTCCTCCCCCTGATGGCCAACAATGCCCTCCTCTGCCATATATGTGGTCAGCACCATGTGCCCCTCCATGTGCATTGTTTAGTTGGTGGTCCAGTCTCTGGGAGGACACTGTTGCTCCCTCCATGGGGCTGCAAACTACACAGGGCTGTTGAAATGTGTCTAAGTTGGACTTATGATATCTATCCTTTCTAGCTTCTAGATTGTTTCTGTAATTTCATCCTAACACAGCCAATAATGTTTGATATTCACTGCCCATTGGTGGTGGATACATTTGTGGATTCCAATATTGCCTTCTCCTTCATAACTGCTTTATCTCATATTCTTCACTGAAATTCTCAAGTGATATCTAGAGTATGTATCCTAGTACATAGGGCTAATATGTAGACATTATATTCCTGGCAGAGATAATTTATCATACCTAAAATGATTTTACTTGGCCTCAACTATATGGTTTTTCTTCCCATACCTGTGCACCTCTACTCATTGGCCCTCAAAATTCTGCTCAAGTACACACCAGGATCGACGTGTTCTGTACATTAGCAAGGCACCAATAATTCTCTAATATGACAAGAAGCCTCTGTTCACAATGCATGACCCTTACATATAGGCAATCTTCACCATTCCATCATGGTAGAAATTAATAAGGTTTCTAACACAAGAAAACTTGCCTTCAGCAACAGCAGAGGGAGCAGTAGGAATCACCTGTACCTCCTGGTTACCAGTGCCCTTTATTGTGTTTGTAAATCACTGGTCTGGTTTGAAGGTGCTCTACAGGCTCCCAACACATTTCAAATGTTCTCCCCTTTCCAGGTCTCCCCTTTGGAAGCCCCCTATCCCATCCCTCCTCCTTCTGCCTCTATGAGGGTATTCTCCTACCTACCCACCCACCCACTCCCATCTGCCCTCCCTGGCATTCCCCTATATTGGGACATCTAACACCCTAGGCCCTAGGCACTCTCTTGAGACAAATAAATCCTTTTGCCTGATTCCTGTCTACTTGATCCTTCTTTCTTTGGTACTTTGCATATCTGGTTTACATGCAGATCTAAATCATTTAAATTGCTCAACACCTTTCCCACTTCATACAGGCAACACCCTATCCTAAGACTTAGCAGTACCTTCAGTGCTTCACACCAGCCAGCCTAGTGGTCCTTCCTGAGTCTGTTTCATTCTGATTTCTTTTCTAAACACAGTCCAATCTGGGCCTAGGCATTGGACATCAAATTCAGTTCCTAATTCTCTGGTAACGTAATAGGGCCTGTCTTTCTTCTATTGTTCTCCAAGTTCTAATATTTATAGCGACTATAACAGGAGATAATCAGGTGATCTTAATGGCTCCTAGTGATCCCGGCCTTCAGGCTCCACATATTGCATTAGATTGTGAAGTTTTTGTTGTTCTTGCCTTTACATATTACCATTATATTTCTCTTTGTGCAGTTTTGAACATTTTTTCTCTGTTCTGTATGTTTAGTGTTTTGACTAGTACATAATATAGGGGAGTTTATTACCTCTTCTTATCAGTTTGATGTTCTATATGCCTCTTGGGAAATTTTCTTCTATGATGTTGTGGAAAATATTTTCTCTGCCTTTGAACTGGTTAGTTTTTGTGTCAAGTTAACTCAAGACAGTCTTAGTCACTGTTCTATTGCTGTGAATAGATACCATGACCAAGACAACTCTTATAAAAGAAAACATTAGATGCCTCAATATAGGAGAATGTCAAGGAGGAAAGATGAGAGTGGATGGATGGATGGGTAGGGTAATACCCCCATAGAGGCAGGGGGAGTGTGGAGGGAATAGGGAGGTTCTATAGGGGAGATCTGGAAAGGGGGAAACATTTGAAATGTAAATAAAGTATCAAAGAAAATAAAGGCATATGCCATCATGGCTTGAAAAAAATCGAATTTTGCTTACAAAAGAAAACATTTAATTAGAGTTTTGCTTACAGATTCAGAGGGTTAGTCTATTATTGACATGGCTGGGACCATGATGGCAGGCACCTCAGCATAGTACTTAAGAAGAAGCTGAAAGCATTACAACTGGATCCACAGGCATCAGAGAGAGAGAGAGAGAGAGAGAGAGAGAGAGAGAGAGAGAGATACCTCTTCTTACAAGGACACACCTACTCCAACAAGGCCATACCTCCTAATCCTTCCAAAACAGTTCATCAACTGGAGAATAAGCAAACAAGTATAAAAGTCTATGGGGAGGCATTCAAACTACCACATTTGTGTTGTCTGGGAAGGGAAAACTTCAACTAGGAAAAGACTAGAGTTAGGTTGGTCTAAAGGCAAGCCTATGAGACATTTTCTTGATTAATGATGTATACAGAAGGGCCAACAGCATACCGTGGGAAGTGCCACCCCTGAGAATGTGGTTCTGAATTGTATAAGAGAGCAGTATGAACAAGCCATTTCTGAGAAATCAGTAAGAAGTATACCTCCATGGCCTCTGATTCAGTTCCTGCCTCCAGGTCCCTGGCTTGAGGTTCTATTTGGCTTTTAATAATGATGGATTATAACCTGTTAGCCAAATAAAGCTTTCTTCCCCAATTTGGATTTGTTCAATGTTTTGTCACAACATTAGACAACAAACTAAAACTAAAATTGGTACCAGGGTCTTGAGGTATTGCTGGAGTATATCTGACTATGATGTTTGTGAAGGACTTTTGAACTTTGATCTGGAAATACCATTAAGTAGTCAGAGCTTATTTAGCAGCCATGAGACCTTGGAAGACAGCTTTGAGTATGATATAGACAACTCATGACTTGTGAACTTTCAGAGAGATGTTTGAGAATCTCTCAAAAACTCTATTAGGAAGTTTCATATGATATATTTTAATTAAGAATCTCTGTTTTCTGGTTGCCTGGAGCTGAATAGGAATAATCATCAATTATTGGCAAGAGAATAGTATCATGAAAGTGAAACCCATGCTTTAGTGGAACAATAAATTCTGGTCAGATGGAGGTTGAGAAATTGGCAGAGATTAATAAGAGGGACATTAATGAAGTGAAATCTTCCAGGAGTATTTCCTTGGAGTCACCATGCAGATGTACTGCACTAGAAGGGGCTGAGGCTGCACCAAGTCCTGGCCTCAACTCTCAGTAATGTATTCGAGTCTTGTAGGTGGCCCTGGTTTTGAAGGGCTGCTGGGGTCATGGAGAGAAGCTATGGCTTGAAACTGTGAGATTAGAAAGTCCCATGATGAAGGTCCAGTCTCAGTTGCACTGAAAACTTTAGAAATGTAAGGGTTACAGGGAGAGGCTAAGGCTTGACACCATGTGTCAGGGTTAGAGTCCCTGAAGAGACCATGAGACCATTGTGAAAAATGCAGCCCTCAGAAAATTAGCATATTAAATATACCAGGACTGTAAGACCATCAGCCCGGGCAGAGACAGCTGCTGAATGTAACTGGACTGAGTCTACAAGACAAGCTGCAAGTCCTATGAATGGCAGAAGTGGAAAGGAGAAGCTGCCTAGGTCCTTTAAAGCCCAGAGGATTGTGCCTCCATACCATAAGTCTAACACTGAACTTTTTGCCCTGTTGAAGTTTGGCTTATCTTGTTACAATTGTAAATATGTCCTGGTTCTTTCCTAAGTAAGAAGTATATCTTATTTGTGACCTTTTATAAGAGCTCAAAGTTAAGAGACTGTGGATTTTTTATACAATTTTTGGATATTTTAAAAAGACTCAATTCTAGTGACTATGGAGCTTTTACAAATTACATCCTATATTATGTTGTGATATGAACATGAAAAGAAAAGTTATGGTTTAATAGCAATGTGTTTGTATGTCAAGTTGACAAGGGGTCAGTTGTGTTGGCTAGGTTTTTTTCAGCTTTACACTACAGGCAAGCCTGGGAAGCTGATTTATGATTGATGCAGGAAGCCCCAGTCCTTTTGTATCTTGCTTCCCCTGGGAAGGTGGTCATGGGTTATTTATGAAATAAACACCATTCTTCCAGCCTTTCCTTCAGTTTGTGCTTCAGCCTTGACTTTCTTGGATGATGGACTGTAATCCATTAATCAAATAAACCTTCCTCCCCATGTTGTTTTTTGTTAGTATTTTATCAGAATAACAAAAAGCAAACTAGGACAACCTATGACCTGTACCTTTTGTCCTTCTTCTATATTTATTACTTGTAGGTGTATATTTCTTTTGAAATTACTTTCAAGAGTTCCTACATTTTCTGTTCTTATGGGTTTTCTTCCTTCCTTCCTTCCTTCCTTCCTTCCTTCCTTCTTTCCTTCCTCCCTTTCTCTTTTGATATTTTTTCTTAATTGAATGATACAATTACTCTACTATGCCTTCATGACCTGATATTCCCTCTTCTATTTCATCCATTCTGTTGGTGAGGCTTTCCTTTGAATTGTTTTGTCTGAATTCCTAATTTTTTTTTTATATTTCAGTTCAATTTAATTTTGACTTGTCTTCAGATATTCTCTCTGTTAAATTCTATTTTCATATCTTTAATATTTTTTACTAGTTCATCCATCTCTTTGTGTTTCTGCTGTCTTCATCCTGGTATTTATTCATATCTTCTTTAAATTCTTTGATCATTTATTGTTATTTTAAAATAATTGCTTTGTACATTCAAAGTAACTTTTCTTAGGGAACATTAAAAATAAATACTAATTTCTGGTACAGGTTTATGTCTTGAGTATTCAGATTTGTGGTTTTATTATTGACCTAAGCATCAAGAGTGAGGTTGTTGGTAATGTTTCTTGGTATGGAAATCTTGTCTCTCATTGTTAACTGAGTAGATCTTATTTTTCTGTTGCCTTAACTTTTCAGCTATATAAGGCTTAGTGTTCAGCCTTAGAGAAATTCAGTGTTGATATGGGAATGAGGTATCAGTAGTCCTAGCTCAGTTCCAGATTAGTGAAGTTTCTAACCCCAAGAGCAGACCCCCAGTAGAATTAATTAGATGTTTCTCACAGTCAATATTCAGGAATCTGGGAGAAATGTTTGAGACTTCTCCTTAACCAGTGGTACCCGATGGTCATACAGATGGGTGGAGCTGGTGGCACAGGCCTAGAGTCACAATCTGGGAGACACAGCCTTGTATTTCAGAGATGAGTGTAGTTGGCAGCATAATTCCAGTGTTATTGACTAGATGTGAGGCCAATGCTATGTTTCTGGGATGGAAATTGAGGTTATGAGTCTGGGCTCCCTATATGAAGATCTAAATCTGGAGAGAAGCCATAAGACAAGTTAACAATGCTTCTCAACAAGGTCAAGGGGTTGGGTGTGAGTCTAAGACTGCTGCCTGGATGGAGACAGGACTCAGATTAGAAATTTAGTAATGCTGGAGGTACCATCCTGGAAATCAGAACAAGGACAAATCAAGGAATGTATGGAGTTTGTGAGAATTGGAGTTGGTGGTGTGAGTCTAGAATATTGCTGGAGAAGGAGATGTTCAGAAAGGCAGTAGAAAGGCAGGCATAGGACACAATATCCTCAGAAAGGTAGTAGGGATGGGTAAATTCGGAGGGGAGTATGTTTAGGACCCCTATATACAAAGAGATGGCCCTTGGGTCTCAGGGATTAATGATATTGGTGGTAGAAGTATAGCAACCTGTCTAAAGAAAGGGTTTCAAGGACATTTCAAAGACTTAGCTGGAGTTGTCAACAAAAATCTGGGTCCCTTACCTTAAAAGAAGTAGACAGAAAGAAAAGCAGTGAAATAGGAAACATGGGTAGTTTATTTTCTTAAGCTTAGGTCAAACTTGGGAGGTTTTATGTTGATACACAGGCCCCAAAGCCTGCCTCTAATCCCCCTTGTCTCAAGCAATAAGTATAACTTGACAATTTATTTTGCCTAAAAACAACATTTTTCAAACTGACTAAATAAGAAAGACCTGAGATCACACTGCAGTGCCTGTCTCATTTTTTTCCATGGGGAGTTCCTTCAGACAGCTCTTGCCTGGAAGTTTTGTCTGCAGTACTTTTCTATCCTTTCATTATGTTAATATTTATTACAAGGGCATAAGCAGTGTCTGAGAGTCTATTTGCTCAGCACAGCAATAAGAATTTTTACATTCGGGATGGAAATTTTAGGGAGTTTTTTTAGACAAACTACTCTGTTAGCAAAATTGTGTTCCTATACGTGTGTTTATATTATTATATATCTTATAATTCCTTGTGCATGTATATATATATATATATATATATATATATATATATATATTATTCATAATATATATTTCATTCTTATAATTGAGCCAAGCATTGTGGTTTCTTCATTTTATTCTCAGAACAGTTTTGTCAAGGAGGCACTGTTTGACTTCCATTTTACTTATGATTAAGCTAAGGGCTGGAGGAATTATGCCATTTACTAAAAGTTGGAAAGATAATTGATGGTGAAGCCAAGATTATAACACTGAATCTTCACTTGAAACAATTACATCCTTCAGTATACAAATCAATCTATGAAACAAAGATGAATTTTTGGTAATACCAAGAACCCAGAATGTGTAGTTTATAATTAACATGAAGAGCCTTTGAAACTACTGAAATTACTTTGAATAAATTAATTTCTATAGAAATAATAAAATTCTATAGAAATTTTTTATAGAAAAGCAGAGCAACCACCTTTACACATAAGTGTTTTTGTTAATTAGTTTGTATAACCCAAACAGGAACACAAGCAAGTTGAGATATCTTGAGTCCCATGATCCCCCCTATTTTTTGAGATTATAATTTATTAATATCACTGCCTTCTTTCCAATCATCAAACACTTCTGTGTACCCAACTTATTATTTTAAAATTCAGTGCCTCATTTTTCTTTTTTATATTTTTGTTGTTGTTGTATATTCCTAAGTGTATAAATACAACCTATTATGTTTGAATAATGTTACTTGTATGTATATGTTTTCAATGCTGAACATTTGGTACTTGACAACAGCTGGTATACTCTTCCTTGGGGAGTAGTATTTCTTCTGCTTTCAACATTCTCATTTGCCTATAGTTCTTTGTCTATGGTTAAGGCCTCCTGAACTTTCTTCCTTCCACCTTAGCCTGGTATAATATAGACTTTGTATAGATCATGTTTAGGCAGCCATGTTGTTGGTACTCAATGGGTGTAGCTTCTCTGCCATTTCTAGAAGACACAGTCTTACAGAAAACTTCTTGTTCCTCTGGCTCTTACAATCTTTTAATTCTGTCTACTTCAATGATCTCTGAGCCTTAGATGCAAGAGGGCTGCTGTAGATATATCAGTTGGAAATGGGCTCCAAGACTCTTATTTACAGAAAAATATAGTTCTTATGCTTCATCAAAGAAAATTCTCTTTCCATAAGAGACCATTTATAACACACACACACACACACACACACACACACACACACAAACGGTCAAAATACAGAGAACAACTGATTGTGGAAGGTTTAGTTGAGACACCTACAATAGAAACCATGTATCTAATGCTCAGGGAACACTGAAGAAGAGGGGACAGAAAGATTGTAAGATTAGAAGACCAGGAAGCCTGCTATGAGATGGTGTCTCCTAGAAGTGATGGGGAAATTTCACTAATGAGAGTATGGCTACCAAAACAAGATGTGAGTAATGAAGACACCAAAAGACATGCTAGTGTGTGTGCGTGTGTGTGTGTGTGTGTGTGTGTGTGTGTGTGTGTATGTGAAGTCTCATTGTGTTTTACCCCTAAATATAGAATTACAGGCAAATAAGGATTGCTGAACTAGGGAAAATTAACTCTCTAGTTGGTTTTGCAATTTCAAGTGGTCAGTCTTGAAATCATGAACATAAAGGCAACACTAAAGGTCATCAACAGGTTGTATTCATATATTTATATCCTTATAAACATACACATAGATAGATAGATAGATACAAAGAAGCAATCAATTTGCAAAAGAATGGGAGGAATTGAAGGGAATGGAGAAATGTATAAACATATTTTAATTAAAAATAAACACTTCAAAAATTATCTCAAAGATAAGTTCCTCAAAAAGAACTTTTCTATATACTGCCATGTTGTTGTACCTATTGAATGACATGTTTACTTCTTTTCAAGACATTAAACACATTTATGTACTTGTAACTCATGTTTTGTAACTTAATTGTTTATGGTACCACTTAACACATTTATATAATAGAATTTTCAATTCAAGAGCTACAATCTTATTGATAGGTTTATTTCCAAGTCTGATACTATAGTTTGACATCAAGTATCAGCTCCATCAATGATTGACAACAAGACATGAATACAACATAGTTTCAATAACTAATGATATTGTACCATCACTGAAACCACTTTATTATTATACAAACTAGGCATTTTTGTATTCAGCTACTAAAGCTGAATCAAGGTAGACAGGTAATGAGTAATAGAAGTTAGAATTAATCTCAGAAATTATTACTCTAAACACAGTGATCTTTTAGACAAAACATATTTTCAGATGTTCATCTTGTCTTTTTGCTTTTATTATTAATAATGATGGCAGTTATTGAAAATATTTCTATGGCATTGATCTAAATCCATAGGACTAATTATGTTATTTAAGTCCATTAGTTTTTGTGAATGGTTCACTACTTTATGATATCTATTTATAGATAAGAAAATTGAGATATGAAAAGGTGGAGCAATTTGCTCAAATTTACAGAATTTGAATACAATATAGCATTATAGCAAGAAATTTCAGCTTTAATCTATAGATGAGACTTTACAGAAAAGTTGACTTCCTTAGGGTTTTCTTCCAGACAACTGAGGTTTTAAATCTGGATTTTGGTGCCATTGAATATCTGAGGGCTTTTCAATTTCAGCATACAATATAGATTCTTCCATATTTTAAACAGAAAGATGTCAAATTCTTCTGCTTTGACTGGTATCTGGAACATGAGGCTTATTATACAGTGTTTGTGAGTCTATACACATATGAGGAAATTGATTTTATACCTGTGTGTATACATGTACAAATTATAACAAGGAAGAATGAATTTATTTACCAATGTTGTTTTATCTGCTGTAATTTGAAGTTGCCCATCTTTGAATACATAAACACAGAAAATAAGAAAAAGAAAGACCATGGTTTAGAACTTTGGTGTTTGAAAATCACTTGCGAGGGCTCCAGATGCAGGGACTGAGGAAAAGCTGGGAGGTAAGAGCCTGCCTGCTTCCAGGTGTGGCGGGAAACCACTGCCTGGGCCACCAGGCCTCCATAGAAAAACAGCACAGGGAGAAAGCGACCCGCCCACTTGTGTGGAGGAGAAAGCTGAAAGAGGGCTCCAGATGCAGGGTCTGAGGAAAAGCCAGGAGGTAAGAGCCTGCCTGTTTCCACCTGTGGAGGGAGACACTCGCCTGGGCCACCCGGCCTCCATAGACAAACAGCATAGGGAGAAAGCAAGCTGCTTACTTGTGTGGAAAAGCCAGCAACAGGAGGAGTCTAGAAGCAGGGTCTGAAGAACAGCTGGGAGAGAACTGGTCTCCAGGAATATTGTTATCTGGGCTTGAAGGAAAGATAAGCCACAGTCAGAGAGAAAAAGACCAACTAACGCCAGAGATAACCAGATGGTGAAAGGCAAGGGCAAGAACACAAGGAATAGAAACCAAGACTACTTGGCTTCATCAGAACCCAGCTCTCCCACCACAGCCTTCCCTGGATACCCCAACACGCCAGAAAAGGAAGACTCAAACTTAAAATCACTTATCAAGAGGATGATAGAAGATTTTAAGAAGGAAATAAATAACTCCCTTAAAGAAATACAAGAGAACACAGGTAAACAACTGGAAGCCCTTAAAGAGGACACACAAAAATCCCATGAAGAATTACAGGAAAACACAATCAAACAAATGAACAAAACCATTTAGGAATTAAAAACAGAAAGAGAAACAATAAAGAAATCACAAAGGGAGACAACCCTGGAATTAGAGAACATAGGAAATCAGGAAAATCATAGAAAATCATAGGAAATCATAGAAATCAGGAGTCATAGATGCAAGCATCACCAACAGAATACAAGAGATGGAAGAGAGAATCTCAGGTGCAGAAGATACCATAGAAAACATAGACACAACAGTCAAAGAAAACATAAAATCCAAAAAGCTGCTAACCCAAAATATCCAAGATATCCAGGATGCAATGAGAAGACAGAACCTGAGGATAATAGGTATAGAAGAGAGTGAAGACTCCCAACTTAAAGGACCAGTAAATATCTTCAACAAAATTATAGAAGAAAACTTCCCTAACCTAAAGAAAGAGGTGAACATAAATATATAAGACGCTTACAGAACACCAAATAGATTGGACCAGAAAAGAAATTCCTCCCATCACATTATAGTCAAAACACCAAATACACAAAACAAGGAAAGAATATTAAAAGCAGTAAGGGAAAAAAGGGCAAGTAACATATAAAGGCAGATCTATCAGAATTACACCAGACTTCTCACCAGAGACTATGAGAGCTAGAAGATCCTGGGCAGATCTCATACAGACTCTAAAAGAACACAAATGCCAGCCCAGGCTGCTATACCCAGCAAAACTCTCAATAATCATAGATGGTGAAACCAAAATATTCTACAACACATCCAAATTTGCACAGTATGTTTCCACAAACCCAGCCCTACAAACAATAATACATGGAAAACATCAACTCATGGAGGGAAACTATACTCAAGAAAAAGTAAGTAAGTAATCTGTCAACAAACTCAATAAGATAGCCACACAAACAATACAAACAACATCAAAAACAACAGGAAATAATATTTACTATTTTTTAATATCTCTTAACATCAATGGTCTCAACTCCCCAGTAAAAAGGCAAAGACTGATAGACTGGATCCATAAACAGGATCCAGCATTTTGCTGCATTCAGGAAATGTACCTCCATGTTAAAGACAAATACCACCTCAGAGTAAAGGGCTGGAAAACAATTTTCCAGGAAAATAGCCCCAAGAAATAGGCTGGAGTAGTCATTCTAATATCAGATAAAATTGACTTTCAAACAAAAGTCATCAAAAAGGATGAGGAAGGACACTTCATAGTCATCAAAGGAAAAATCTACCAAGAAGAACTCTCAATTCTGAACATCTATGCCCCAAACGCAAGAGCTCCCACTTTCATAAAAGAAACTCTACTAAAGCTCAAAGCACACATTGCACATCATACAATAATAGTGGGAGACTTCAACATCCCACTATCAACAATGGACAGATCTTGAAAACATAAACTAAACAGAGAAACGGGGAAACTAACAGACACTATGAACCAAAAGGATTTAACAAATATCTATAGAACATTTCATCCTACATCAAAAGAATATACCTTCTTCTCGGCACCTCATGGTACCTTCTCCAAAACTGATCATATAATTGGTCACAAAACAAACCTCAACAGATATAAGAATATTGAAATAATCCCATGCCTCCTATAAGATCACTACGGATTAAGGTTGGTCTTCAATGGCAACAACAACAACAGAAAGCCCACATACACATGGAAGCTGAACAATACTCTCCTTAATTATAACTTGGTCAAGATAGAAATAAAGAAGGAAATTAAAGACTTCCTAGAATTTAATGAAAATGAAAGTACAAGTTACCCAAACCTATGGGACACAATGAAAGCAGTGTTAAGAGGAAAACTCATAGCTCTGAATGCCTCCAAAAAGAAACTGGAGAGAGCATACACTAACAGCTTAACAGCACATCTGAAAGTTCTAGAACAAAAAGAAGCTAATACACACAAGAGGAGTAGAAGGCAGGAAATAATCAAATTAAGGGCTGAAATCAACCAAGTAGAAACAAAAAGGACTGTACACAGAATCAACAAAACTAAGAGCTGGTTCTTGAGAAAATCAACAAGATAGATAAACCCTTAGCCAGACTAACCAGAGGGCACAGAGACAGTATCCAAATTAACAAAATTAGAAATGAAAACGGAGATATAACAACAGACTGTAAGGAAATTAAAACAATCATCAGATCCTACTACAAAACCCTACATGCAACAAAATTAGAAAATCTGGAGGAAATGGACAAGTTTCTAGACAGATACCAATTACCAATGTTAAATCAGGATCAGATAAACCATCTAAACAGTCCCATACCCATTAAAGAAATAGAAGCAGTCATTAAAAGTCTCCCAACCAAAAAAAAAAAAAAAAGCCCAGGACCAGATGGATTCAGTGCAGAATTCTATCAGACATTCAAAGAAGACCTAATACTAATACTCTTCAAGCTATTCCATAAAATAGAAATGGAAGGAACACTACCCAATTTATTATATGAGGCCACAGTTACACTGATATCAAAGCCCCACAAAGACCCAACAATAAAAGAAAATTTCAGACCAATTTCCCTTATGAATATCAATGCAAAAATACTCAATAAAATTCTTGCAAACCAAATCCAAGAACACATCAAAACAATCATTCACCATGATCAAGTAGGCTTCATCCCAGGGATGCAAGGATGGTTCAATACCTGGAAATCCATTAATGTAATCCACTACATAAACAAACTCAAACGAAAAAAAAAAAAAAAAAACCACATGGTCATTTTGTTAGATGCTGAAAAAACATTTGACAAAGATCAACATCCCTTCATGATAAAAAGTCTTGGAAAGATCAGGAATTCAAGGAGCATACCTAAACATAGTAAAAGCAATATACAGCAAACCAGTGGCCAACATCAAACTAAATGGAGAGAAACTCGAAGCAATCCCACTAAAATAAGGGACTAGGCAAGGGTGCACTCTCTCTCCCTATCTATTCAATATAGTACTTGAAGTTCTAGCTAGAGCAATCAGGCAACAAAAGGAAATCAAAGGGATACAAATTGGAAAGGAAGAAATCAAAATATCACTATTTGCAGATGATATGATCGAATATTTAAGTGACCTGAAAAACTCCACCAGAGATCTGCTACAGCTGATAAACAACTTCAGCAAAGTGGCCGGATACAAAATTAACTTATGCAAATCAGTAGCCTTCCTATACTCGAAGGATAAACAGGCTGAGAAAGAAATTAGGGAAATGAAACCTTTCACAATAGTCACAAACAATATAAAGTATCTTGGTATGACTCTAACCAAACAAGTGAAAGATCTGCATGACAAGAACTTCAAGTCTCTGAAGAAAGAAATTGAAGAAGACCTCAGAAGATGGAAAGATCTCCCATGCTCATGGATCGGCAGGATTAACATAGTTAAAATGGCCATCCTGCCAAAAGCAATCTACAGATTCAATGCAATCCCCATCAAAATCCCAACTCAATTCTTCTTAGACTTAGAAAGAACAATTCTCAAATTCATATGAATAACAAAAAACCCAGGATAGCAAAAACTCTTCTCAACAATAAAAGGACTTCTGGGGGAATCAGCCTCCCTGACTTCAAACTGTACTACAGAGCAGTAGTGATAAAAACTGCATGGTATTGGTACAGTGACAGGCAGGTTGATCAATGGAATAGAATCGAAGACCGAGAAATGAACCCACACACTTATGGCCACTTGATCTTTGACAAAGGATTCTAAAACCATACAGTGGAAAAAAGACAGCATCTTCAACAAATGGTGCTAGTTCAACTGGTGGTCTACAAGTAGAAGATTGTGAATTTATCCATCCCTATCTCCCTGTACAAAGCTCAAGTCCAAGTGGATCAAAGACCTTCACATAAAACCAGATACACTGAATTTAATAGAAGAGAAAGTAGGGAAGAATCTTGAATACTTGGGCACAGGGGAAATGTTCTTGAACAGAACATCAATGGCTTGTGCTCTAAGATCAAGAATTGACAGATGGAACCTCATAAAATTACAAAGCTTCTGTAAGGCAAAGGACACTGTAAATAGGACAAAACAGCAACCTACAGGTTGGGAAAAGATCTTTACCAATCCTACATCTGATAGAGAGATAATATCCAATGTATACAAAGAACTCAAGAAGTTAGACTCTAGAGATCCAAATTACCCTATGAAAAAATGGGGAAGAGAGCTAAACAGAGAATTCTCAACTGAGGAAAGTTGAATGGCCGAGAAGCACCTAAAGAAATGTTCAACATCCTTAGTCATCAGGGAAATACAAATCAAAACAACCTTGTGATTTCACCTCACACCAGTCAGAATGGCTAAGATCAAAAACTCAGGTGACAACAGATGTTGGCGAGATGTGAAGAAAGAGGAACACTCCTCCATTGCTGGTGGGAATGCATGTTGATACTACCTCTCTGGAAATCAGTTTGGTGGACCCTCAGAAAAATGAACATAATACTACCTGAGGACCCAGCTATTCCACTCCTGGGCATATACCCAGAAGATGCTCCAACATATAATAAAGACGCATGTTCCACTATGTTCATAGCAGCCATATTTATAATAGCCAGAAGCTGGAAACAGCCCAGATGTCCCTCCACAGAGGAATGGATACAGAAAATGTGGTACATTTACACAATGGAATACTACTCAGCTATTCAAAACAATGACTTCATGAGATTCACAGGCAAATGGATGGATCTTGAAAAATGTCATCCTGAGCGAGGTAACGCAGTCACAAAAAATGAACATGGTGTGTACTCACTGTTTAGTGATTATTAGCCCAAAAGTTTGAAATACCCAAGAGTCACTTCGCAACAACAGTAGTTCTGAGTGTGACATCCCAAATGGAGAGCTTGGAGAAAGGACTGAAGGAGCTGAGGGAGAGTGCAGCCCCAAGGAGGTAGCAATAGTGGCAACTGGCCTGACTCCCAGATACTCCTGGGGACTGATCCACCAACCAAAGAATACACATGGAGAGACCCATGGTGCTGGCCCCAAATGTGGCAGAGGAGGGCCTTGTTATCCATCAGGGGTAGGAGAGGCCCTTGGGCCTGAGGGTGTTAGATTCCCCCAGTATAGGAGAATGATAAGGAGGGAAGATGAGAGTGGGCGGGTAGGTGGGTGGGTTGGAGAATATCCCCATAGTGACAGGGGGAGGGTGGAGGGAATGGGGAGGTTCCAAAGGGGAGATCTGGAGAGGGGGAAACATTTGAAATGTAAATAAAATATGAAAAAAAAAAAGAAAATCTCTTGTTAAATGGACAAAGAGATGTTTTAATGAAAGAACATTGTGTAGCATATAGAACAGACCTACAGGGTCAGCTAAACTAAGTGACTCAAGGGCCATCTTAAACATTTTTAATACTTTTAGAGCTCTATGTCACAAACTGGTTAACCTACCTTATTGAGTGCAGGGGAATGGTTTAAAACCTGTTAGGCCTTAGATATAACAACCTCCATGTTCCTAGCAAGGCAAAGGGATCAATGTGTGCTTCTTCTGAGAGCACTGACTATGCTCCCAGTGTGTACAGTTTATTGATGGGAAAGTGTGCTTGACACAATTTAGAGTAAATCAAAGATATTTGCAAATAAGTAGAGCATTCCTACTACTTAATCTTATCTGTTTGCATTTACTAATGGTATATGTCTTTAAGCAAAAAGAGAAAGGAGAGTTTAGTATGTGGCAAGGTCTCTAGCACTGCTGGGACTGAAATAAAGGAAAAAAATAACAACAAATAGACCACAGATAGGTACATAGATAAAATAGGGAGAAGCTATAGATTTCAGTCATATGTTATCATTGCCTGCATGACTTTTAAATACTCTGCTACAGTTTTCAGTCTTGTATTTTGATTACATGAAATGATAAGAGTAAAAATTACCTAATAGCATAGACTTGTTGATTGTTTGAGGTGTGAAAACCTTAAGAGTGTTGGTAAAGGATGTGGGTACACAGAGACTTCCTCCATGCAGCTTCTACCCAATTTATGTCAGTCATTGAAGGTTTTTAATTTTCCCTTTAAACAAATTTCATTTTGTGATCAAAATCATCCAGTAAATATCTACTATATGAATAGAATGCCAAGGGGACTTCCACCAGCCTTGATAAGAAAGAAGACATTTGAATAAATAACCAATGGTTAACCAGATAATGCAAACGAATGATGGCCACAGCTACAGGAACTGAGCCCACTGTCAATAATAGTTTGAGTCTTTATCTTCAAAGCAACCTTTGAGTATGCTCTACTTTGACCATTGTTTAATCCTCCTCATTAATGTTTATTTTCTCCAGTGTACTCTCCCCCACTCTTTTGGTGAATGTAATCAGAAGATACACCAATTTCAAATAGTTCTTGGAATTCCAAGAGCTCTACTTTCTGTTGCTACTGATTTTTCTTTCTTCCTAGTCTTCATTGCCAAAGTCTCATGATCCTTTGGCTTTGTATCCTTATATAGACCACTCATCTGCATAGTCTCTCCTATACTCCAAACAATCCTCATCTCTATCTCTGCCTCTATACTTCAACTCTTCTCTATTGTAGCAAACATTCTCATCTCTCAGGTCCTACATACATTTATGCTGCAGCAAAACAACATAGTTTTGTTCTGAACCACTGAGGCTTAAGATGATTCTGTTTGTTCTTCCTTCTCAATTTGAACATTGAAGGTAGAATCAGTTCTTCTTCCCTTTCTGTTTGGATGCTTTACTTGTCTGTTTGTTTTTCCTTTTACTTCAAAAATTTTAGACTAGTGAAGCCAAAGTATTATCCTTTGGTTTCTAACATGTTGACATTTCTGAAATGGTACAATATTCTGAAGTTTATGACAGGAGTTTTACAACTTTACTTTCCTAATAGAATCTTTTGCCAGAAGTAAAATTTAAAAATCATTCACAGTATTAAAAAAAAGAAGCTCAAAGTGAGCTCTTCTGGTGAAGTGGGAAGTCTATTCCTTCTAAATAATTCCTGGTAGGCCTTTATAGAAAACTTCAGTATTCCATGTAACATAGTTATATAATGATTGCCTCAAAACCCTAATATTTGAGACTATGTTAAGATTAAAACATATTAGGTGACTGTTGGCTGATAAAAGTCACAATTAAGCAATACAGTGGATGTAAGGTGCACTGTGAAGCTATGATTAGGCTCATGTTAGGAAATAGGGGTTATAATAGTGACTCATAGAAGAAAAGAGGAAAAGCTTCCAAGACCACATGTGCCTAATAAAGGGTCTCTGCTACTGAGGAATAGCTAAGATTATGGGACAAGTTTTCAGAAACTATTACATCTTGACTAGCATTTCCCTTCTTCCACCCTCTTCCCAGTCTCCTCACTTCCTGTCTCTTCCGGATGCACTCCTCCTTTTCCTCCCCTCAGAAATTTGTAGGCCTCCCAGGAACATCAACCAAACAAGGCATAACCAGCTACAGTGAGACCAATAATAATTATCTTGTGATCCCTCTTTCACTTGGTTTGTTTGGATTAAATCATTTTACTTTGTGCAGTAATTCTATGATATGGGTATTATTAACCGATTGATTGATTAATTTACTTCTTAAGACAGAGTCACACTATGTAGCCTAGATTTGTCAAATCTTTGGGATTATTCAGTTTCTTCATTTTCAGTAAGGTACTATGATTGTTCCAATTTTACATGTGATTTAGGCACAAAGAGTTTAAAGAACGTCCCAAAGTTCAGACAGCCAAGTAGGTATTCTGAATCACAAGCAAGAACAATAATCTATTTATTACATATTCAAGCAAACTTCTTGCATATGAAGACACTAAAGCCTTAACATAAATTTGTCGATATTAGTGAGGTACTTTTCTACTTACTAAGAAACAGAGATTGGGCTCTTTATTGCATTACAAGGTTTGAACCATCAGGGTGGCCACATAGTACATATTACAAATGCCTTGGAGGCCAGGGGTTTGGCCTAAATTTCTTTGTTTGAGTACCTCTAGAACCTCAGGAAGAAAAGCATACCCATTCTCTGGATCTTTATTTTTCTAAATGTAATATAATTTTATACCTATTCCATCCTTAGTCAAAATATTAATTTTCATGATTTGAAAAGCTTACCTGTATCTTTTATACTCTATTCTACAACAGATGTTTTATTATAGTATAATTCTTTCAGATAACCTAGTAAAGATGTGGGCTTATCTCTTTGTTGCTGGCTCGGTAAAACATAGCAGCAGTTTGGGTAAGGGAGCCAGGCAGCAGGAAAGGAAATCTGTCTCTGTATGGGCATACCCATATAACTTATACTTAAGAAGAAATCTCTGTCTCATGCCTTAGATAGGATTAAACATGCATGCTCCCCAATTTGTGACCACACAAATCACTGGATGCATTAGACAAACAGTGAGTTAAATTTTCTATCTTCCTTGAAGGTGATTACAGGTAAAGACTTTAGAAAATGGTCAAGAGAGTTATGTATCTCTCTGACTGAAAATTTCCCACACTAAGTGAGTTTGATAGCTGTTCTTAGCAACCTTACAGCCTTCCAAGTCCTGAAGCATAAGGTAGTCACTTGCAACCTGTTTTTTAAGGTCATTTGTGTAACTAGGCCCTGTCAGAGTAGGAGATAGAGCAAAGATCAAAGCTATTAGAATTATCAATCATCTATTCACTCTCACTTTCCTGCGAAACCAGTAGCTGTGTCTACAGAAAAGAATAAACTGTTTCTCTGAAAGGGAGGCAGGTAAGGATTTCTAGGGAAAGTATCTCAAGGTACTCCCGACTTCAAGGGAGAGTGAGATGTTTGTCCAAAATTATAACTAATAATATAAAAGTTGTTTACCTGACCATGATGACAAACATACATTTCTTTACTTCCATCACATTCTAGCTGAAAACAATTCCTTTTTTCACTTCTTCCCTTTATACTACAGGATTGATTGCTACCTATTTTCATGAAGTGCTTACAACTTTCACCCTAGATACCAGCTTCTTCTGAACCACAAACTAAAGACATCCGTATCTTTCTCCTTACATTTGCTGGGTTTATTTAATTAAGACTTAATTTCTGGCACAGCTACGAAGTGTTAGTGAGATTATTTTTAATAAAACTTACCCTAAATCCAAGTTGAGTAAGAATTATAAAACACCCTATATATCTATGTATTTAGTACACATGACTACATTTCCACAGAGTATGAATTCCTCAGAGCAAGGACTGTATAACTTTAAGTCCTCAAAAATTCCCAGAATGTGACTGATACAAGGCTTTCTTCAAGCAAATTTGTGAATTAAGAATGTATTCAGAAATTTGGGGGCATCCAGCATGTTAATATGGAAATCAGGTTCACCCTTGGAGTTCTTAGTCTCATTAATAAAAATCATATGAGTAGACTCAAAGGGAAACTCAAGAACAATTTTATTAGAGTTTGAAAGAACAAACCAAAGGCAGCTAGCTATAAATCTTAGTCAATGCCCAGAGATGAATGGAGAAGAGAAAGAAAATAAGCTATGATATTTGAGCTAAGTGATCAAGGAGATAAGCCATATGTCAGAGAAACAGTTATATGGTTTGGAGGGGACCTTTAGAGAAAGAATGAAATCCAAATTATTAGACAAAGTACATTGGAGAGATGGGGGAGCAGGGAGGGGAATGGATGGAGAGAGAGAGAGAGACAGAGAGAGAGAGAGAGAGAGAGAGAGAGAGAGAGAGATGAGAGTTAGGTGTTTTCTGAGAAAACGTGAAAACCAGACATAAGCCCATGGAGGCTCTACCATGGCTGCAAAAAAAGTGTTTTGGGGAAGAAAATGTATGTTATTTCATTAAAGGGAAAATGATTCTTCCTGGCACTATCATGATTTAATATAAATACACACTCTTAAGAGTTCTTACCTTGACAGGGTAACTGACAAATTCTACTGGATTAACCCATAAGAGAGAAGGTGATGGCATTTATCTGCTCAGAGGTAGATCCCATGCTCTACTGAATAAAAATTAAGTATTTACCACAAATCAATTAGAATTGGAGTTTATTAGATATTAGTGAAAATTCAGATTATCATATATAAAAATAAAAGCCAGACATGTGTAGTACATACCTCTAATCCCAGCAGTAGGGAAACTAAGGTAAAATGATCCTGAATTAAAATTTAATTCACTGGGACTCAGAGAAAAACTGTCAGAAAATTATTCTTACTATTTCCAAATAATCCAGTGAAGAAAAATCTCCAGCAAAGAGTGCTCTTACAAGCCACACATTTCCAGAACACTGAGGAAGAAGACATTCCAGTCTAAAGCCATTGATTTAAAAGAAGTTCTTCTCTGCTGAAATGATCTTAATGGGCCCATTAACTTTAATTCAACAACACAAACATCTTTCCTAGTTTTGTTTAACATCATGGTGCTAAATAATAGAAAAGAAAAAGAGAACAGAAAGACAAACTGGCTGAGAATATTCTCTGAACTCTTTAAAAGTCTTTACTTATTTGTGAAAAAAGGGAAGTTGGGGCAAATATAAGGAGTTACATAAACAAGTGTGGGATCTGAGTATCACACTTGGCTTCTGAAATTTTTTTGTCACAACCATAATCTCACCATATAGGCAAGAGATTTGAGGTAAAGATATAGATAAAAGATGCCTTTGCCTGAAATCCTTAGTAGTGTAGTATGAGCTAGAAGTGTGGTGGTGCTGTTACTGGGGAAACCAAGGTTCCATTTTAGAGTTGTTAGTTTCGCTAACATAAGAATTTAGTAACTGACTCAAGGGGAAGACTGAGGATAAACCTACTAGCTCTAAAGAGAAAAAAAAAACAACAGGGTAAACAAACACCATGCTGGTGGAAAGAAGAAATGGTTAAGGGAAAGAAACAAAGCCATGGCATTCACTGTGGAGACAATCAGCTGTACAGCACAGGCACAGGGAAGCATCAGAAAAAAGGTACAGAACCAGTGCCACGAAAAGCAGACATAACCTTTGGTCAGTAAACAAAAGTGGATAGAGAAAAGTGAAAGGTTAGCCTTTCTGAGGCAAACTGCATAGCAGATGCATGATAATGTTCCCTGATAGAAATGGGATATAGGCATTACTTAATTAGATGAAATAGACTGTGTACAAGTTGGCTTCATGGAAAGGCCTTGAGTCTAGTCTAAGTTTTATGATTAAAAAGACTTTTGTAATTGGATTAATCATTCTTCATGTATCTTCCTATGTGTAGAAGGGGTTTTCATTTTCCATTACAAGCTAAATTCCTTGCCCATTCTAAAGACATTTTATTGAGTCACAGTTTTGGTGTTCTTTTCTTATCACTTCTCTCAAGTCAACCTGATTTATCTGCTGTAGGACAAAATCCTTGTTCTTCCCCAAGAAGATTACACTGCAAAAGAAGAGAGAGATGGGGAGGGAGGGAGGGAGTGAGAGAGAGAGAAAGAGAAAGAGAGACAGGAGAGACAGAGAGAGAGAGAGAGAGAGAGAGAGAGAATATCCAGGAAAGTTTACTTTTCTGCTGTTCATTTAAATTTAATAAGACAATTATTGACTTATTTAAATATTATTGGGTTATTAAAAGCATTAACAATGTCTTTCATTTCATCGTGTTTGTTTAATGTCTATTTGGGAACAGGATGTGATTAAAGAAACATTATCTAGCACATGCATTTTCTTTGTGCTACAAATGTAAAGTTAATTTCAGAGGAAGCTCAAGGCATGGGCAACATATACAACCTAGGGCACACTGTTTAACCTTGGTGAAGCTGAGTATCTACAGAGCTAGGAGGTAATTTTCCCAATTCCTTGAACATAAATATTGCCTTTAAATGAAAGTGCAGTGCTGTAGACCCAAAGTGGAACTCTTATGAATACTAGTTGCTATCTTTTCAATGACAAGCAAATGCAACATAGACAGAAGAGAGTTGCCATGAGTCACTTTGAGTGGCTAATTGTGGAACATAACTATTATATGGAAAGCCTTGTGAGTACAGACCTTAGATCTAGTTTATTTGCCACAGTTTTCTCAATAATTGTGCATAATGCAAGGCCCAATGCCAGCAATTAAAAACTACTGCAGACTATGTCCCTGAAATAATTCATATCTACTGACTTCTAAGTAAGAATTTTCAACAATGGCTATACGAAACTTTGCAAATTAGCTTGGTAATTGAAGACACTTTCTTGGGAAAATATGAGTCTTTAAATAATACATTTTTTTTTCCTGCGAGGTAAAGATATAAACACATTCTCTGTAACATAATCTTCACAACTCGATTGCTACATTTTATGCTGGGGTTCCTTATGGCTTCCTAAGTATCCTTATATGGAAAATGGTGATTAATAGAACAAGCCAGGATATACAACATCTAGCCCAGTGCATACCAGTGCATATGTGTGCATTTGTGTGTGTGTGTGTGTGTGTGTGTGTGTGCATGTGAGAGAGAGAGAGAGAGAGAGAGAGAGAGAGAGAGAGAGAGAGAGAGAGAAGCATTGAGTCAAAGCTGCCAGAAGGAACTGATTTGGTTTCCTCGAATCTGTTTTTCTGGTCTTGGAAATTGATGACATTTTATAATTATATGTTGTTCTAATCAGTGAAGACCACTCTCATTCACAGAGAAGACATGAAGAGTGACAAAATCAGACATTATTTTAATAAAAAGGTTACCAATCTAAATTTTTTCCAAGCTGTCATTTATTAGATTCCAGATATGTGTTAAGCATGATGTTGAATGATATTATTTAGCCTTCACTACAACTCCTTTTACAGTTGGGAAAATTGAAACATAGAGAATAGTAGAGGATTTGTCTACCATTTCACACTGAGTCAATAGCAAGGCAAGAGTCTAATTAATATTTTGGGCTGTATTAGTGGGGAAACATCTACGTATTCTCATCTTACTGATAGTCTAATAGTGGGCAGGGAACATGATTTTCCTCTCTTATCTTGCCAGAATCAATCTCTATGCTCAATAACACAATTCCATGAGACATTTCTTAATTATGAAGGATAAAATAATCTATGAACCTTGGTCACCTTTAAATTGAGACCAAATCTGCGTGTTTTTGTTTACAGCTATGAGAACTAGAGTACATCAGCCTGATTTCAAGACTGTTCTCTCTAGAAACTAGGGTGGTAATACCTACCCTGATATACAGGTCATGGTAATACCCACCCTGATAGGTGCCATGGAAAGAGTCGTGTGAAGTAGACACTTCTACTTTCTTTGGAAAATCAGTTATGTCAAATGATGTTTTGCTGGGGCACACAAGTGAATGAATGTCTTACTAAAGCAAACGCATGAAAGAATGTTTTCCTGAAGCAGACACAGGTGAAGGGATGTTTTGATAGAACAGACACATGAAAGGACACATGGTGAAGAAATATAAATCTAACTCCACGGAAAATGGGAGCTGGAGCATTGGTTTGCTTTGTTCTGCCTCAATATTCTTCACTAATAACATGGATGTATTGGTTTGCCTTACATTGTGATTGTGATTGCTGAGCTTTGCTTATGGTGATACCAGAGAGAAACTCACGAAAGAACTTCTTGTGATGTTCCTGCAGCTTCTTGTTGCTTCTGCGACATCACCTTAGACTGGTTGGCAAACTTTACATATTCTTCAGGATTGAACTGCTGCTGCTGCTGGTTTATGCATGATGTCTTCTTGCCAAGAGAACAACTACAGCTGCAGGTTCTGTGTGGTATCTGCTTGTCAAAAGGACTGGGGCAGGAGAGGGTGGGTGGGTGGGTGAGAGAGTACCCTCATAGAGGCAAAGGGGAGGGAGGAGAGAGTGGATGTGGAATGGGGGTGTTTGTGGAGGGGTAACTGGGAAGTGGAATATCATTTGAGATGTAAATGAATGGAATGATTAATTTAAAAAATATAGAAAGGACTGGACTGTAGCTGCCGCAACCTTGGTGTTTGCTATGGGACTGAATTGCTGAGAAGGAAGATTGAGCTTGCCCCCAAAGAACTATTACTAAACAGATCCACTTCTCCATATCCTAGTAACTGTTCTCTTCCTTTGCCTCTGGTGGGTGGTGGGCAAGAGGAGAGGTTGCATGTTTATTACAATAGGCTGCAGAAAATTTATGCCTACAGTAGTGCCTAGATTATCAGAATTAAATTAGACCAATCTGTATGAAACTATGAAACATTGTATCTGGCATACAGATTAAATATTCAAGAAAAAATAGTTATCGTATCAACTAACTCTTTATTGGCTCAACTCTGTTCTTATGGCGACTGATGATGTTGAATAACCTCAGGAACATTCTCAAAATTTCTGTCTTCTTATTGTGTCTATTTTATTGTGTACTTAGTATGAGGCTTCTTTATAATCCTTTCTCCCTGTCTTGTGAAAATTTGACAGCTAGACACAGACAGACATTTTATTTATCAGCTATTTATTTTATATCCCTGAAGGTAAGGCCTTTATAAATCCCTGGCAACATTCTTGTGCTCTATTTTACTAAGTTTTTCATTCACATTGCCAGGGTGTAGCTTTGGGCTGTCTAATTATTAATATTTGTGTAAAATTTTATAGTTAATTGAACTCTTCCATTTTTGAAACTATATATCTATAACCCAATCTGACTTCAATGACAAAGTAATATTTCAGCCATTGACTCTCATGCTTTGATATAATAGGTGTACATTGCCACACGACACATAATTTTTCACATTGAAATTTCTGCTCACCATCCTGATAGGTCTGGCATGGGAAGAGAACACTGTTTTTATTTTGCAAATGTGGTAACTAAGATTCTGGTGAAGCCTATATTTGCTCTTCTTCAACAGGATGCACACGTGCACCTGTATACACAGACCTCTGAATGGAAAAGACCCTGAACCAAAAGTGTACTTTAATAGAAAGTAGGACTGGAGAGGACTTTAGATGTTCTATATTTGTGAACCCCTCTAAATCTCTGTTAATGCTCATAGGATGTATATAAATTAAATGCATTTATCCATAAACTATTACATCTACTTCTGTCCTTTATATGGAGAACTTGGAAACAATGCTGGCACTATCTGCTTTTTCTGATACTGTCTCATGTAGAAAGGGAAATTTTAGTGATATCAGAATAGCAGCTCCAAAGAATACTATATAAGAAGCTGTGGGCCTGCTCTTTTTATCTCAAGTAGAAGAGATCTATGCTTGGGCTCATCATATATGTGGACACCAATATGAGCAAGACTGTATTCTTACCAAGATTAACATTTCTGATGATTGCCAGGCAGTGGTGGCATATGCCTTTAATCCCAGCACTTGGGAGGCAGAGGCAGGTAGATTTCTGAGTTCGAGGCCAGCTTGGTCTACAGAGTGAGTTCCAGGACAGCCAGGGCTACACAGAGAAACCCTGTCTCGAAAAACAAACAAACAAACAAAAAAAACAAACAAACAACAACAAAAAACCATTTCTTATGATCAAGGCAGAAAGAAAGCAGGCTACTGTGCATACTGTCTATGCCTATAACATGTGGAGAGTTCAGGAAATGATGGGCATAGGAATGTGAGTAAGCAGATAAGCTTTCAAAGGCTACCAATGCCTATTTACTCCAATTACAGAGACTGAACCTAAAAAATAAGCATTCTTGTGTCCCCTCTATATTTCCTAAGTTTTATTCCTCCTCCTACCTGGAACTTAAATCCAATCCCTAGAATTTACCACATAAATAATTGGCCAGGCCTCAGATGGGAAGACTATGTCAAGATCTGAGCCTCAAACTTTAATGGCTATGTAATAATTTGATATATAACATAAAGTAAACATAAAACCATAAACTTGGACACATGAAGGTGATCAGATTTTAAAAACCAGATTCAAAGACTCAGGAAAAATAACTGAAATAAATGATTCTGTTTGGCTGGAAATTATGGAGCCTGAAGAGGACATGGTATCTGGTAAGTTTCTGGAATTTTTCTCATGAGGCAAAGAAAATACTGAATATTCAATGAGTCCCAGGGACCGAGTACATTCTACAATCAGTCAAATAATATGCAATTAATGATTTAAATGAACTATGTCTAAGATAAGTATCAGAGCAGGGGATTGAAGAATACTTCCTTAGCTCTTCAGAAATCTTAAGATATTTTTCTGTGTCTTTATTCACACAGCTACTAAGAGCTGGATCCAGGAATTACAATCTACAAACTTTAGTGCTTCACATTATTCTATTTGATTAATCCTGACTTTTACCTTGGGTGGGAAATATGATTTATTCACAAGATATGGAAAAAGCAGAGATACTGCTAAGGAAATTTTCATGTCTATTTCCACAAACTTCATCTGCCAACTTCAGAAACATCCATTACAAATGTACCCACCATCTTGTTACTACTCCAAAAATCCTAGAAATGCTCAAAGAAGTCGTAGAAGGTCAAATTTTCTGGGTTTCTCTTGGACCTGCTGTCTGCTTTCTTTTCAGCCTGTCTGGTTTTCGTTCTAAAGTGGTGACTACAGAATATGTGTGTCTGTGGCTTGTGTTATAGTGGTGGGAGGCAGTAATTTCCCTGGTGTTAGTTGGCCTGCAGGCAAGCTGAGCACCTACACTGTGCTTCAGAGGGCTCACCTCATGTGCACCCATTGCTTAAAAAGCTTTAGTTTCTACTCATTTTGTTCTACCTTTAATTTTCTTACCTTTGACAGGAAAGGAAATTAGGAGGAAGGGGATAAAAGATGAAAACAGCCCAGAGAAGGCTGAAGGGAGAAGGATGGTGGGGGTATTAAAACCACAGCTATGTAACCAGCCAACAACGATACTGCATGTTTATGGGCTTTGGTTGCCATAGAGACAGTTATGTAACTCCAACTGGTGGTGAAATTTCATACTGCTTGTGATGGCGAGCGATATTTCAGTCACTTAGGGGCTACTTTTAAAGAGAACAAATAAAGTAGCTGAGGGGCCCTTTGTCTTGCCGGCTACAACCTGCACTGTTTCAGCTCCACACACCAGTCATTTTCTAGTTTTCTGTGTGTAGCAAAATGTTCCCAATTATTCTCTGAGTAGAGCTGGGCAGTTACTCCTCTCCTCGGTCCAGAATGGCTAGGCATAAGGCTCAGAGCAAAAAGAAAAAATAAATAAAGCCTCCTTTGGGGTGGAAAGCCTGTGTGGAAAATTTCAGCTTGGAAGGCTTGTTTTCTGGGCAAGTTATGAGTTGAAAGAAGTGCATGTGTTCACTAGCACAGAGATCAAGGGCTAGATTTGCCTCATTCAATCTCTCTCTCTCTCTCTCTCCCTCTCTCTCTCTCTCTCTCTCTCTCTCTCTCTCTCTCTCTCTCTCTCTCTCTGTGTGTGTGTTATACACATAAGTATACATTTGAACTCACATGTAGATTCATATAGACTCATATTTACACATGTTCTACAAGCATGTACACACTTGATTTCACACAATTCATTCAAATGAATCATCTGCTTGAATATGCACATCTATTTATTTATAATGCACAAATATGGTAGGATGAAATATAAGAAATTCCCAAAGTGTTCTGAACTTATAAAATGGTGATTTCATAAGATCCCACCTATGTTTCCTACACATTTACATCTATTTATATGAACATCAGTCTACTCGTTCTCTCACAAAATGGGACTCTCACAAATTCACTGATACTTATACTTCCTTTCTCAGATTCTCTTTCATGTACTTTCCAAATAATCCTGTTAACTTTTCACAAATACCCTCACACTTTTATATTCTCCATTTATTTTTAATCATACATTGTCCTATATATTTCCCTCTCTTTTCTTCTTTTATGTTGGCTCAGTGTCATGGTAAATGTCTGTCACTAATCTACATATTAGTCATTCTGCTATTCTTGTATACAAACTATGGGGCTAGAATTTTTCACCTGTTGTTATGGTGTTGTTTGTTTATTTTAGAGACTGAGTCTCACTATAAAGGTCAAACTAATCAGGAACTTGCTGAGTAGATCAGGCTGGATTTGAACTCATAGAGATCTGCTTGGCTCTGCCTCTGAGAGTTAGGAATAAATGTTTGTACCATCATATCTGGCCAGAATTTTGAGGGAGACCTGATTACTAGTTTTTCTTTTGGAATCTCAATGAAGCCTTAGGAGCTACCTTTGGGTAAAATACAAGGATTTGTATAATTATTCCTAGTAGATTAGTAAATTAAAACACAAAGAGCAAATACTCCCCTATGTTCACACAAGAAGTACTAAATAGATACTGGAATTTTGATTCCATCTTCACTCTTATTGCCACTGTACCACCTGTTTGTCATGGTTGGAGACATTTCCAGTGAAAATATTGTACACAAAATAGAGACTTTGCGTCTATGACTCTGCTGAACCATGAAGGATGTAAAAGTTGGTCTTCAGATGACAACATTAGTAAAGGAGAACAGGATCAATATTTTCTTCCAACTTAGACTCCTATTTCTCAGGCCTTTCAAAGGTCTACAAATCTAGCTCCTTTGTTTGGTCAGTGAGTAATAGAAGCTCTGACTTTGTGGCACCCATCTTTTATGATTATTTATGGTATAGCAACATCTTGCCTGTCTGGTGTACAGAGAAGCATGAGATCCAAAACCTGCCCTGAACTAGAAGTAATTCATCTATGTTGCCTGTAACATAAATTAATAGGGAAAGAGTATTTCAGAATCATTGGGCTTTAAGAACAATATCCCTGAAAAGATTTTGGAATGGTGGATCTCTAGATACAAAGATGCCTGGGATTGTCTTATATAGGAAGCTTTGGAAACCATAGTTTTACTTTGGAGTTTCATAATTGCAGTCAGAGTACTTGGATCTATAAGGATGTTAAACTAAAGGCAATCAAACTATCACATATTTTGTTGTAGGGGTAAGGTGGCACGGTGATCTGCATTCACTAGCAGAGATGGCTAGCTTTGTTTTTCCTCCATGAAACCACTATCCACTCTCTTCTGCTTCTGTCTTAGGAAGCTGGTATCTTAACGGGGTTCGGCACCCCTTAGCTTCCAGTTCCATTTGCTTATACTAAGCTCTGGCAAGACAAAAACGTGTAGAGAGAGGAAAACATTAAGTGGAGGTCATGGAATCCTGTTGAAGAAGGGGAGGAAGAATTTTAGGAATCAGAGGGGTCAAAGACACCAGAAGAAAACCCACAGAATCAATTTACCTGGGCTCATAGGGGCTCACAAAGACTAATCTGACAATTCAGGAGACTGCATGGGTCTGACTTAATCTTTCTGCATATATGCTATGTTTGCATAACTTCGTTTTCTTGTGGGAGTGGGGACTCTTTTGACTGCTTTTAGAAAGCATTTTCTCTTTTAAGTTTGCCTTGTTCAGCCTTACTATGAGGGAATATGCTTAGTCTTACTGCATTTTGATATGCCATGTTTGGTTGATATCCCTGGTTAGCCTTTCCTTTTCTGAAGAGAAATGAAGGAGGAGCAGGGAGTAGGGAGTAGGAGGAGAGAAGAGAGGGGAAATTGTGTTCAGATGTAACATATGATAGAATAGTTTTTAAAAATTAAAAGAAAGGGTGTGGAGTATGAGTCAAGGTCTTGATGCTCCCTTTTCTGTGTTCTTTTCCCTTGTTCTTTTTAAAATTCACTAACTCTCTTATTCTATTTTTCTAGATTCCATGGCTTGAATGCATATATTTGTAAATAGTCTTTTTATTAAACAGTCCTTGATTTCCCTGAATTGGCATGTGTTGTCTGTTTTCTTGCAAAGTCAAAGTATAAGGGAATTTTGTTGGAAAACCTATTATTGTTTTTCTAAGGTCTAGAGACATGTTAGAGAGAAGAAAAAGCTATATTGCTGTTTCTGTGTTGGCCCTCTATTCCCTGTACTCGTTACCTTGGTCATACTTTTATAATGAGTAGCCCTTAAGCAGTACTAGAGACACTTCTTAAACCACAAGCCAGTTTTAAGGAGGCATAAACTCGTTCATTGGGAAAATAAGTCCTATCATTTTAATTTGCTTTCTCTTTAGTTTCTATCATGATTAATACCTATGGCTCAACCACTAAATTTCTAGAAACCATTTCAACCTTAGGAAAGCTGAGAATAAAAAAGAGTTATGGTAACTTACAATATTACTTGTGTGTGTGTGTGTGTGTGTGTGTGTGTGTGTGTGTTCAGCAGGGGTAAAAAGAGTGTTTGGTTCCCTGGATCTACAGTTATAGGCAGTTGTGAACCCATTGTGGGTGCTGGGAACTGAATGGAGGTATTACCTTTCCCGTCTCCCTCTTGGATTTTTGTTCTTGTATAAGGGTTGGGAGAATGGAAATCTTTTCTGACCCTTCTTACAACCTAGTAGTCATTTAATGCTTCACTTACAGACTCCATGGAAGACAGAGAATGTTTGTTTAGCCATCCTATGCCTGGCTTGTGTACTTCTTCCTTATTCTCAGGCATCCCATTTTATCTAACATAGTTGCCTTTTAAAACTATTTTATTTAAACAGAATCCACAAGATTATTTAGAGAAGCCAGTTTCAAACTGTGTTCCTTTAACTACTTAGGAACTGGGTAGGACTATCCTAATGGCATAAAGGAGAGTTTAAGCAAAGTATATTCTAGTACAGAATTCATCCTCCTTAACTACTAACATCTCTGTTGTCTCTGTGATTCTTAGTGTATATAAAGAATATCATGCTTTGTTTTGCTATATATGTTTGTCTTTGATTACTTTATAATTATATTTTTAGTATAAAATACTTTCTATAATAATTGACCTACTCCAACATTTTGTTGTACATATTAGGAAATTGAAGCTCAGAGAAAAAAAGGGTTTTGCTCAAGACTACCCAGTAAATCTTCCAGTAGCATGTTCAGTCAGGCTAGACCTAATGAAGATTCTTTCTTTAATACCTTAACCTAACTAATACTTGCTATCAATATCCTTGCGTCTCCTGTTTCTAGTTTATTGGTTGATAGGGATAAAAACCAGCACATTATGCCCTAGAGTCCAAGAAGATACAGTATTGAAAGCAGAGGTGATACCTCAATATACATGGTACCTTCAGAGTGAGGCCTTTCCAAACTGCTGTTTGGCATGCCTATCACTAAAGTATGCAAGGCCCAGCCTCTAGACTGGCATAATTCCTCCTACACCCGAGGTCTTTATCTATCACAGATATTTCCATCAAACTAAATACATTTTCAACTTTAAACAACTATCAATTATCCCAACTGCTACAGAATGACTGTTTGAGGGGTCACTGATGGTTTTTCAGACCAGAGTAGGATTTTGGCTCACACAATACCAAATCAGTAGCAGTAGCTGTGTTAAGGGCAAAGTACATTTTAGTATTCTTACAGATCTTATTCCACTGCCAGAGAACTGCAAAATACTGCTCTCGTCTCAGGCCTAGATTTTTGGACACAAAGGTGAAGAAATGTTTCAGTAGTCAGCTAGGAACCTCTGAACACTACGGCTCTGGCCTCTACATCTTAAGGTAGGTCCAGAAGTGCAGTACTTAGGAGTTTTAAGTTAGCATTTGATTCACTTAAGCCAACTTTAATGTTTCTAGGCATAGAGTAGTAGTTAAGAGCATAGATTCTGCAATTAGTTTGCTTTGGTTCTAATCCTAGTTCTATTACTTACTAACTACAAATCTTGTGCGAGCTTCTGAGTCATTCTATATCTCAATTGCATTATTTGTTGAAGAGAAAATATGCCCTGAATTATAGGGATGTTATGAAGATTAAGTACAGTGACTCATGTCTCACTATCCAGGCACTTTCAAAGTTCTAGGTAAATATTAGCTGTTATTAATATTTTCTAGGTCCTGGAACCAAAAAATCTGGAATATTGAGACTCAGTTAAGTTAGAGCCTATTCATGAAATGGAATTAAAGACAAAGAACATACAATTTATTTTGCTCCTGCTAAACTGAAGATATATTATTCTAGACCAAAGTGGCATGCTGAAATCATCAGAAAAAGTCTGGTATATATATGTATATACAGACAAACACACAGACACACACAGACACATACAGACAGACAGACAGACAGACAGACACACACACACACACACACACACACACACTGTGGGTGAGGAAAGCAAGTTGTTTGCAAAAGTTTATCCAGAATTTAAACATACATTCCTATGTGTCAAGTCCTATAAATGTAATCTGTACTTATGGCCAATTTGAGATGATAAGGAACTCAGATCATAGAACTAATATTAGAAATGAGAAGTGATGAATCAAAAAGATGTTAATTATTTTAAAAGTTGGAAATGGTACTGGAGAGATGGCTCAGCAGTAAAAAGCACTGATTGATCTTCCAGAGGTCCTGAGTTCAATTCCCAGCAACCACATGGTGGCTCACAAACATCGGTAATGAGATCTGATTCCTTCTTCTGGTGTGTCTGAAAAGAGCATGGGAAATTACCAAATTAAGAAAGATGATGGTCAAAACTTTACATCTTGCTTCATTCTCTTAAACTGTTCTAGCCTTTCCCCAGTAAAGTCTGATGTTTATGTCTAGTTCTTCCTTTCTCCCTTCTGAGTACTCAAAGACACTGGAACAATTATGGCTCACCTTTGAAATGTGACTCTGTTCAGGAGGTGCAGGATATTCTTAAATCAGAGCTAATTCCACCAGATCTTAAATGGCCAATTGTCTAAAACACATCCCAACAGAAGTAAACAGGTTAGATACAGGAAACATGACTTGAAACACTCAAGCCTAGGAAGTAAAAAAGTTTAACATTTGTTCCACTTCTGTGCTCCCCTAACCTGGAGCACCACTCTTGGTTATGGCAGGACTTAGGACTTTCGAGAAATCTTTTTCTTCTTTTAGGGGCAAAAACGTGTGGTCATGACAAGAAAACAAACCCAACTGGTTTGTGAGGGTCTGCTATGAAAATAAGAGAACAAATTATTAATTGAGCTGGTGGAAGCAATTATAATTGTGAGTGGATTATCTACCTTTGGAAAAAGCAACCAGAGTAGTAAAGATGACCTGAAAACCAACAGATTTTGAAAAAAAAAAGTAGCCAAGGAGTTAAATAACTTTCAATAGTTACCAATACATAATCATAATATTGTACATATCTCTATGTGCAGGAAAACTAGGAAACAGGAAGTTTGAGCAATAAAAGAGAATTTCAGCTTGTGGGTAAATAATGTGGAACAAATTTACATCAACAATAACAAATGTAGACTTTGGGAATAGTTAGGCATGATTAAAGTGTGCTTAACATTTTCAAAAGGGTGAAAGGGCAGGATAAACAAAACAAGACACTAGACTCAAGCTACAAGATCTTCACCAGCTTTCAAGTCCCAAGTGCCTTACAGTGCCTAGCATGCTGTTGGCATTCAGCAAAAGAGATTTATTACTGTGCTCATTGGATGAGACAGGCAGGAGTCATGAGTCTTGGCAAGAAAACCAGGCCAAAAGATTTGCTTTGACTAAAAGCCATATAACTTGAAAGGTTTATTGCTGAACTGATTATGTAATGTAGCTTTGAAAGAGCAGTATTTAAGATAAAGATTTGAAGCCCTCAGGCAGGTTTGGAAAGAGAATTGGGGAATAGGACTGAATGCATTAATAGCCCATTTAAGAATTGCCTGCCTCTTAAACCTAATTTCAGACTGCGAAATAGAAAGGCAGTGGGGTACACGAAAGGGCACTGATTTGGAGTCTGACCTTGACTCTTGTATGCCTCATTGTGATATGAAGTGAAACCTTTTCCTTTTGTGAACATTAGCAGACCAATTCAAATCTGGAAATGTGGGGTTAAGGTGCAGAAGTTAGACTTGAGAATCACTAAGACCTGCTATACTGCTACATAAATCTACCTGCTATACTCAAATGTTTGGCTCAGTATAACTCCCAATATTTACCAAAAGTCCTAATTGGACCAATTCTCCAGGTGGAAAATCTCCCATGGTTCTTTCTGTTTTGGCCATATCTAGTTTCAATTGGCCTGGACTAGTAGTTTTCCATTCTGGCAATCCCTCATACTCCTACAGGAAATGTTAAACGTGCCAAGATTCAGGCCCTACCTCCCAGACTTACTAACTTATAAGATCCCCTGATAATCTTAATATGCAGTCAGGGTAGAGAATTACTAGCTTAAGAAAACTCTCGGATAGACCTCATGTAAATTTCTGTAATTTCCTCAGTCTGATTTCTTTTCTTATTTGTCTACATTTGCTGTGGTGCTTTTAAAATTCACAAACAATATATTTCTAACACATTTTGCACTTTGGGTTTAGATACCAACATTAGCTAACTATTGAAATTAAGATTCTTACTCACTGAAATCAGGCTCTCACCCAATTTTAAGACCCTTATCTCTAAGAATTTTATGTATTGGTACTTAATTGACTTGTATATATTTATTCCTAGCTTTGTGATGATAATAAAATACCTCATTTGTACGTGCCATATTCACCTAATTTTATTCAGTTATAATTAATTTTGTATGTTGAAAATAGATTTAAAATATTGCATGGAAATGATAAAATTTGTTACTTTAATATGTACTTGAAAAAATATGTATATACATTTTGTGTGTGTGTGTATACCACCATTACAGGAAGTCTTTATCACATAAAAAAAGAAATACGATATTCTTTAGTAAGCATTCCTATGTCTCTAACTAATCAATTTTCTCTATATAGAGATTTCCCTATTTTAAATTCTATATAACTGGATAATATAACATATTTGGTGAATAACTTCTTTCAGCTTATTTGCATGATTTAGATATTTTGCAGCATCTATGATATTTCTTCTATGGCTAAGTGATGTTCCATTGCATCAACAAAGTGTACTTTCTTTATTCACTCATGAAATGTAAAATATTTCAGCCTTTAAAACATTGCTGTTATAAACATTTGTGTATCTACCCTTATATCCCTGGTATATTTCTACCTGGATAATGTATCTTTTGATTGTTGTGTTATATATTCTTGATACAAGTCTCTTATTAGAAATTTGTTTAAAATATTTTTCTTATTTGTTGACTTTCTACTTTCCTTTCCATTATCTTGGTTTTTGTTTTTGAGACAGCATCTCACTATATAGGTCATACTAGCCTTGAAGTCATAGTCTTCCTGCCATCTGTCATTCAAATGCACCACTGTATCTAATTTCTCTCCATTTTTTTAATGGAATTTTGAAACACTAAATTTCAAATTTGAACGATTCCAATTTAAATACTTTTGTCAGTTGTTGCCCATGGTTTTGATGTTATGTCTAGAGATTTTTAGCCTATTCTAATATCACAAAGATTTATACCAATAAAAACATTTTTCAAGCATTCTCACCTCAAATTTACATTGAGTTCCATCTTCATCACTTGCATATGATTATTCATTTGCCCTAGAATTATTTGTTGTAAATATCATTCTTTCTTCACTGAATGTTGTTCATGCACTTGTCAATAGTATACACACACACACACACACACACACACACTTGAGGACTTTCAATTCTCTTCCACTGACCTATGTACCTATAAGTTAAGTATTGCTTTAACTGCACTCTGTATGTTGTGAAATGCCATACTCTATTTTCATTCTTTTCAAAGTATCTTCTTATTTTCTCTTTTAATTTCTATTTAACTCATTAGATATATTCTTCATATATATACATATATATTTATATATTTTGTTTTCTCTCTATTTTTCCCAATAATTATCCTGTACCATTTTTATCTAAGAACATTATTATCGTTCAGATTTTGGAAATGGGGGAGAAATACAGAGGGTCAGGAATTTGAAAGTAGGTGTAGCAGTGGGGGTAGGGGAACTGAGAGTAGTCACTAGAAGTCCTAGATGCCAGGGACCCAAGAGGTTCCCAGGACCCAACAGGGAGGATATTAGCTGAAACACCCAACAAAGGGGAAATAGAACCTGTAGAGACCATATCTAGTGGATAGGCAAGGACCCCAGTTGAGGGATGGGGCAACCCACTTACCTCAAAATTATTAATCCAGAATTCCCAATGTCAAAAGGAAATGCATGGACAAAGAGTGGAGCAGAAACTGAAGGAAAGGCCATGCAGTGACTGCCCCACCTGGGAATCCATCCCATCTGCTGACACCAAACCCAAACATTATTGCTGATGCCAAGAAGTGCTTATTGACAGGAACCTGATTTAGCTGTCCTCTGAGGGGCTCTGCCAGAGCCTGAGCAATACAGAGGTAGATACTCACCACCAACCATCAGACTGAGCACTAGAACATCATTGGAGGAGTTAGGAGAGGGACTGAAGGAGCTGAAAGGTTTTGCAACCCCATAGGAAGAACAATAATATCAACCAGCCAGACCCCCAGAACTACCAGGGGCTAAACCACCAGCCAAAGAGTACGCAAGGTAATATCCATGGCTCCAGCTGCATATGTAGCAGAGGATGGCCTTATCTGGCATCAATGGGAAGGGCAGCCCTTGGTCCTATGAAGGCTTGATGATCCAGGATAGGGAAATGCTAGGCTGCTGAGTCAGGAGTGAGTGGAAGGGTGGGGCAACACCCTCATAGAGGCAGGAGGAAGGGAGGAAGGGATAGGTGGCTTGAGGGGAAACTGGGAAGGGGATAACATTTGAAATATAAATAAATAAAATAACTAATAAAAAAAATTAAAAATTACAAAAATTAAAAAAAAAACCCAAATTCAGTTTTCTTGTCTTTTTTTTTTCAGACTACTTTTTTGTTAGTGTACATTATAATGGGCTTCAATTTGTGAATTTGATACATTACTATTTCTTCCCTTTATTTCTAGGAGGTTTTAAATTTATTTGTGCTTTTATTGAGTGCTCCCATGTTTATAATGGTTGTATTTTCATCAGTTTAAATCTTTATTTTAAAGCTTTGCTATCTTCAATAAGTTGTTTTTGTTTTGAATCTTTTTCTGTCTGATATTAGTATATTGATCCAACTTTTCTGGATTGTTGTTCATGTGAAAAAATATGTTGTCCATATTTTTAATTTTTGCAAATTCTGTCTTTGCATTTAAATTTTTCTCTCTATGAAACATATAGTTGATATTTTTTCTTACATATTGGCAGTCTCTTCCTTTTATTTGTACTAGTTAATAATTCTCATTTATTATTAATATGTTTAAAATTCTTTGACATTTTACCTTAATTTTGTTTATGATTATAATTTTCTTTTTCTTGCCATTGACTACTTTTTCCTTACTGCTTGCTCCTGCATTGAATAAATATTTTCTATGCAGATCTTTAATCTTATTAATGTTTTCTAATATATTTTGAAAACTATTTTTTATGATTCCTCCAAATTTTATCACACATATCCTACTGTCAGAATTTACTTCAAATTCATATTTGCTTACATCTAATAATACACAGAAATGTTACATCTGTATAGCTGTATTCATTTTACCATTTTAATAGTACAATTACTTGTATATGTTATATCTATGAATATGACAAATTCAAAAATATATTGCTATAATCATTAAAATATTGCTAAATATAATCAAATTTTAAAAATTTGTAAAAAATATCATCAAAATTTTAATGAGGAAAATTCTCTGTATATTATATAAGACACATTTTTTGTGTTGAGAATACAATACCACATCATGTACGCAATATCATGTAAAATTAATTTTTATTTTATATCAAGTAATTATGCAATACAATATAGTGCTTTGATACATTGCAAAGTAATGAAATCTGACTAATTAGCAGATTGACAAACTAAACTATGATCTAAAGTTTTTCCTTATAGCTATATTGAATTATATAACATGTTCTCATTAACCATATTCATGATATTGTATAATAGAATACCAGCACTTAGTCCTTCTGACCGAAACTTTTTACACATTTGACCAATGACTACCCCTTTCTTTCCCAACTCTGCCCACAGCTTCTTGTAACTTCTATGCTACTCTACTATGATGAGTTCAATTTCCTTAAATTCCAAGTAAGTGATGCTTTATATTATTTGCCTCTTTGTACTGTTTTTATTTCAGTTAATATATTAAAATTCCATATTTATAACAATGATTTAATATTCCTTATCTTATAAAAAATGAAGAACATTCCAATACATGTGTGGTTTTTGTTCAGATATATTTGAATTACTATCTGTAATCATTTGCTTTCTGTTTAAGCAATATACTAATGTTTCTTTTAAAGCAGGTATGATATCAACAAAACCTGCTCCTATTAATCTGTGACTGCTATATTTTACATTGGTTTTTAATGTTAATTTCACTGTATGTAAGAAATTTGGCTAACTTTTTTCTTTAAGCATTTAGAATGCTTCTTTCTCGCTTCAATATTTCTGATAAGATACCTATTAATCTTACTGGGGTTATTTTGCTATTTCAAGGTTGTTTTCTTATCACTGAGTAACAGCATTTTGCTAATTACATTTGTTTCTGGATCTTTTTGGTTAAACAGGGTATGATTTTAAAATAAATTTAAATACTTTTTTTTTTTCTGTTTGTATTTTATTCTTGTTGTCTCATTGTATATATGCTGGTCTCCAAATGGTGTATCACATTTTCTGATGATTGGTTTCCCTTGTTTTTTTTTCTTCAAGACAGGGTTTCTCTGTGTAGCCCTGGTTGTCCTGGAACTCACTCTGTAGACCATGCTGGCCTCGAACTCAGAAATCTGCTTGCCTCTGCCTCCCAAGTGCTGGGATTAAAGGCTTGCACCACCAATGGTCTCATATAGTTCCACTCATTTACCTGCAAAGTTCATTATTTCATTAGTTTTTGACAGATAAACAGTATCTCATAGGGTATATGTGGCATAGTTGCATTATCCATTCATCAGTTGAAGACAATTTGGATTTTTTCCATTTTTTTACCCAGGTAGGGAAATATCATTTACCAGCTATCCATTAGAAACAGGGCTCTTTCTGCTTGTGAATAGCAAGTATCTGTGATTTTTTCCCATAATGAATAGCCTGAGTCTTTCCATTTGTGAATAGTAAGTGTCTATGGAGTAGTTTGTCAATTTCTTTGGAAATATGCAAAACGTGGTACAGTAAGCAAGCATAGTAGATTGATATTTATTTTTTAATAATTCACTACAATAATTTTTACATTGACTGAGCTACTTAGTAATCCCACCAACAATAAATGAAGGACCCTTTTCTACTTGCCACCTCCAGCATTTGTTGTGTTTTGTTGATCCTTGCTTTTCTGATAGGAGTACTGTGAAATCTCAAGATTATTTTGATTTATATTTCCCAAATTCCTGGAGACAATGAGGAGTTTTTGAGATATTCCTTTGCCACTTTTTTCTTCTTTTGAAAACTCTCTGTTCAGATACCAGGACAGTTATTTGAATTTGTTAATTGTTTGCTTGTTTTTTAAAAAATATCTTTATGTATTATCGATAACAATCACCTGTCACATATATAGCAGTTAAAGATTATTTCCATTCTGAGTGCTTCTTTATGACTTAAATAATTATCTTTTTAGCTACATAGAAATTTTTTAGTTTTATAAACTGCCACTTGTCAATGGTTGGCTTTAATTCTTAGGCAAATGATGTCTTATTTAAAATTTTCCTCCCTATATCTATATCATATAGGGTACTACCCTTGTTTGCTTCTATTTCCATGATTCAAGGTTCATTTTTAAATCTTTGATCCACTACAAGATAGATTTAATGTGAGGTAATATATATGAGTCTAATGTCATTCTTTTAAATGTGGGCATCTAGTTTTCTCAGCAAAATTTGTTGAAAAATGTTTTTTTCTTCAAGCTTATATTTTTGGAATCTTTTTCAAATATTAAATGCCTACAGTTAGGTATAGACTTATTAATTCTACAATTTTCTTCCATTTGGTATGAATGTCTATATTTGTGCCAGTACCATATTGTTTTTTAGTACTACAGCTGTGTAACATATCTTAAGATCTACAATGTTATTTAAGCTTTTTAGCAGTAGCCTTTTTGTTCATGATTACTTTAGCTAGGCAAATTCTTTTGTTGTTCCATATGAATTTTAGACATTTTTTACTTCTATGAAGAATGGGATAGAGATTTTGATTGAGATTACACTGAATCTGTAAATTGATTTTAGTTAAATTGTGATTTTGTAATATTTATACCAATCCATGAGCAAGGGGTATCTTTCCATTTTTAAATATCTTTATCAATCTCCTTCTTCAGGGTTTTCAATTCATTGTGGAGGTCCCTCATTCCCTTGTTTAAATTTATTCCTAGATATTCTATTTTCTGAGGTGCTATTATGAATGGGGAATGTGCCCATGTTCTGCTTCTTTTTATGCTTGTTCATGATTTATGAAAAGTTATTATATTGTGCAAGTTTATTCTATGTCCATTATATTGCTGAATTTATTTCCCATTTCTGACAGTTTTGAGGTACAATTTTGGGGATCTCTTCTGTAGAGGCACAAGTAACTTTCAAATAGTGATAGTTTCCCTTCTTTTTCTATTTGTATCTCATTAATTTCTTTCTCTTGATTTATTTCTCCATCTAGTATTTCAAGCACAGTAAGTTGTGTGCATAGCTGATACAACTATCTCATTTTTTTCCTTTTTAAAATATTATTATTATTATTGTTATTATTATTATTTTACTTATTACATTTACATCCCACTCACTGGACCCTTCCTGGTCAACCTTTTCCACAATCCTTTCCCACATTTCCCTGCCCTCCTCTGAGCCAGTGGGGGCTTCCTACCCTAGCATATCATGTCTCTGTGAGGATAGGTACACCCTCTCCCACTGAGACCAGACAGGCAGCCCAACTTGAAGAAGATATTCCACATACAGTGAACAGCTTTTGGGATAGTCTCTGCTCCAGTTGTTCAGGTTCCACATGAAGACTGAGCTGTACCTCTGTTAAATATGTGTGGGGAGGCCTAGGTCCAGGGCATATATGTTCTCTGCTTGGTGGATCAGTCTCTGAGAACCCTATGAGTCCAGATTAGTTGACTTGGTTGTTCTTCTTGTGGAAGTCCTTTCCTCTTCAGGGTCTGCAATTTTTCCTCCTATTCCTCCATAAGATTCCACAGGCTCCATCTGCTGTTTGGCTGTTGGAGTCTAAATCTGTCTGCATCATCTCCTGGGTGGAGCCTCTCAGAAAGCAACCATGTTAGACTCCTGTCTGCAAGCATAACAGAATACCATTAATAATGACAGGGATTGGTGCTTGCCCATGGGATGGGTCTCAAGTTGGGCTGGTTATTGGTTGGCTGCTCCCTTGGCCCCTGTTGATCATTGGAATCAAAGTGAAGACCCAGAAATAAACCCCACACCTTTGGACACTTGATTTTTGAAAAAGAAGCCAAAACCATACAATGCAAAAAAAAAAAAAAAAAAAAAAAGAAAGAAAGCATCTTCAGGAATGGTGCTGGTCTAACTGATGTCTACATGTACAAGAATCAATATAGATCCACATTTACTACCATGCACAAAACTCATATCCAAGTGGATCAAGGACCTCAACATAAAACCAGATACAATAAATCTCATAGAAGAGAAAGTGGGAAATAACCTTGAATGCATTGGTATGAGAGACAATTTCCTGAATATAACACCAATGGCTCAGGCTGTGAGATTAACAATTGAAAAAATGGGACCTCTTGAAACTGAAAAGCTTCTGTAAGGTAAAGGACACTGTCAATAGGACAAAATGGCAGCCTATAGACTGGGAAAGAATCTTTACCAATCCTACATCTCACAGTGGGCTAGTACTCAAAATTTATAAAGAATTCAAGAAGTTAAACACCAACAACCCAAATAACCCAATTTTCAAAAACACAGAAGTAAACAGAGAATTCTCAACAGAGGAATCTCAAATGACTGAGAAGCACTTAAAGAAATGTTCAAAGTCCTTAGCCACCAGGGAAATGCAAATCAAAACTACTCTGAGATTCCAATTTACATTCATAATGGTAAATTAAAAAACTCAAGTGATAGCACATTCTGGCAAGGATGTGGAGCAAGGATAACCCTCCTGCATTGCTATTGAGGGTGCAAACTTGTGCAACCACTTTGGAAATCAATTCAGTGTTTTTTTCAGAAAACTGGTAGTAAATATCCATCAAGACCAAGCTATTGGACTGGAGAGATGGCTCAGTGGTTAAGAGCAGTGACTGCTCTTCTAGAGGTCCTGTTCAATTCCCAGCATCCACATGGTGGCTCACAACCATCTGTAATAGAGTCTGATGCCCTCTTCTGGTGTGTCTGAAGAAAGTAATGGTGTACTCATATACATAAAATAAATAAATAAATCTTCAAAAAAAAAAAAAAAGACCAAGCTATACCTCCCCAGGGCATATACCCAAAAGATTCTCCACCATACCACAAGGACACAAGCTCAACTATGTTTATAGCAGCTTTAATCTTAATAGTCAGAAACTGGAAACAACCTAGATGTCCCTCAACTAAAGAATGGATAAAGAAAATGTGGTATGCCTACAAAATGGAATATTATTCAGGTATTAAAAACACTATCTAATTTTTAATACCAATTATTATAATCTTTTCTCCATTTAGGATGACGTTGGCTGTCAGTTTCATATCATAATGAACTATGTTCTATCTAGCCTTGCATACTTTAGTACTCTTACCATGGAAGCATGTTGGATTTTGTCAAAAGCTTCTCTTCTTCTATTGAGGCCAACCTATAATTTTTGGTCTTATGTCCACTGATATGTTTTTCACATTTATTAAGTTGGGTATCTTGATCTACCTTTGCATTTCAGGGATAAAGAAATCTTGGTCATAGTGGCTAATCATTTTGATGCATGTCTGTTCAATTTACAACAATTTAATTAACTATGTTTGAGTCAATTATCATTGGGACCATAGGTCTATAGTTCTCTGTTTTGTTGTTATGTCTTTACTGTATCATTATCTGGTGTTGGTTTTAGAGTGATATTGGCTTTATAGAAGGAATTCTCCCCTCCAACCCCACCATCTCTCTTATAGTATAAGGATTGTCGATAAATCTACCCTTAATTTATGGTAGTATTCTTCTGTAATTCTATCTCAACCTGGCCTTTTTAAACTGGGAGGCCATTTTAATATTTCATTCTCTTCATTTGTTCTTAGCTATATTTAGCTTGTTAAATTCTTACTGAATTAATGTTGGTGGTGTGGACGAATCCAGAAATTCATCCATTTCTCTTAGGTTTCTCATCTTAATAGTTTATAAATTTTGATACTAATACCTAATTTTACTGTGAAATTATTTGGTGAATTTTGTAAAGATTCTGTGTTCATTTCTGATTCTATTAATTTGGGAAATGTAGTTTTTCTCTTGACTTGATGTGACTAAGTTATGTCAGTCTTGTTTTCCTTGTCAAAGAACTAGACCATAGCTTGGTATTGGATTGCTTTTATGTTTGCTTATTTGTTGGTTGATTGTTTTTGTATTGTTTTCTTTGTTTCCATTTTATTGACTTCTGCTCTGATATTTTTTATTTCTTGCCATTGAATGGTTTTAGAATTGGTTTGTTCTTGTTTTTCCTTTTTTGTGTGTTACATCCTTAAACCATTTATTTTTGCTTTGTCTGCTTTTATTAAACATTTATTTATTTATTTATTTATTTATTTATTTATTTATTACACTCCATATTTTATTCCCATCCTGGTCCACTCTCTGACTGTTCCACATACCAGACCTCCTCCCTGCCCCCCTTTTTCCACGAGGATGTCCCCAATACCTACCACCAACCCGACCAGAACTCTAAACTCCCTGGAGCCTCCAGTCTCTTGAGGGTTGGGTGCATCTTCTCTGATTGAACCCAGACCTGGCAGTCCTCTGCTGTATATGTGTTGGGGGGCTCGTATCAGCTGGTGTATGCTGCCTGGTTGGTGGTCCAGTGTCTGAGAGATCTTGGGGATTCAGATTAATTGAGACTGCTGGCCCTCCTACAGGGTCACCCTCCTCCTCAGCTTATTTCTGCCTTTCCTTAATTCAACCACAGGGGTCAGCAGCTTCTATCCATTGGTTGGGTGCAAATATCTGCATCTGACTCTTTCAGGTGCTTGTTCGGTCTTTTGGAGGGCAGTCAGGATAAGTCCCTTTTTGTGAGCACTCCATAGCCTCAGTAATAGTGTCTGGCCTTGGGATCTCCCCTTGAGCTGGATCCCACTCTGGGCCTGTCACTGGACCTTCTTTTCCTCAGGCTCCTCTCCATTTCCATACCTGCAGTTCTTTCAGACAGGAACAATTCTGGGTCAGAGTTTTGACTGTGGGATGTCAACCTCCTCCCTCACTTGATCCCCTGACTTTCTGCTGGAGGTGGGCTCTATATGTTCCCTCTCCCTACTGTCAGTCATCTCATCTAAGGTCCCTCCCTTTGAGTCCTGAGAATCTCGAACTTCCAAGGTCTCTGGTGCATTCTGGAGTGTCCTCCCAGCCTCCTACTTCCTGAGTTTGCCTGTTTCCATTCTTTGTGCTGGCCCTCAGGGCTTCATTCCTTTTCCCTCACCCAGTACCAGATCAGGTTCCTCTTTTCCCTGCCCCACCCCTATTTACATTCCCTCCCAGTTCACTCTATCCCCCCATTGTGATTGCTTTGTTCTCCCTCCCAAGTAGACAGAGGTGTCCTCACTTGGGTCCTTCAGCTTATTGACCTTTCTGAGTTCTGTAGACTGTATCTTTGGTATTCTGGACTTTTTTGGCAATTATCCATTTATTAGTGAGTACATATCATGCATGTCCTTTTGGGTCTGAGTTACCTCACCCAGGATGCTATTTTCTAGTTCCATCCATTAGCCTGCAAAACTCAGGATGTCCTTGTTCTTAATAGCTGAGTAGTATTCCATAGTGTAAATGAACCACATTTTTGTATCCATTCCTCTGTTGAGGGACATCTGGGTTGTTTCCAGCTTCTGGCTATCATAAATAAGGCAGCTATGAACATAGTGGAACACATGCCTCTCTAGCATGGTGGAGCATCTTTTGGGTATATTCTCAAGAGTGGTATAGCTGAGTCTTCAGGTAAATCTATTTCTAATTTTCTGAGGAACCTCCAGATTAATTTCCTTAAATGTATACATTTTCAGTTGTTATGGGACTGTTTTCAGTGTGTCACAGATAGTTTCTTGTATTGTGTTTTTATTTTCTTTCAAGAAATATTTCAATTATTCCTGATTTATTCTTTGACCCATTCAGCAGTCAATAATAAATTCTTTAGTCTCCATGAGTTTGTATATTTACTGTATAATTGTTTGCTGTCAATTTTGAGTTTTATTGCATTGAGCTCAGATAGAATAAAAGGAATGATTTTAATCTTTTAAAATTTGTAAGGTATTGTGTCATGATGTGTTTATGTATGTGTATATATTTTTTCTTGTAGTTTTCAATATACTTTCTTTGTTCCGTATACTTACTGTTTTGACTACAGTAAGCTATGGGGATTTTTCTTTCTGGTCTTGTCTATTTATTGTTCAAGGTGATTCTTGTATCTCTAAAGGCTATTTCTTTCCTTAGTTTGGGACATTTATTCTACGATCATCTCCATTATACCAATGATAGTCATTTATCTGATTATGTATGTACACTGCTTTATGTCATGTAATTTGATTAAATATAGACAATATTTGGTGTTAGTAGTACAAATAACAACTTACTGTCTTGTATCCTCTTCAAACACCAATCCTTTGCCTGGATATCTTAGAACTCTGATCACATACCCATTAATAAAGAACTCATTACCTTGCATGCAATAATTTTGTTAAATGGCTCATAGTAGTCCAAAGTATTTTATCTAACATTTATAGATTTCCTATGAAAGATAATATACATGAACCTATACACATGTAAAGAAGCACATGGAAAAATTCCAGAGGTTTCTGTTTAGAGGACAGAGGTTTCTGAGTAATTGTGGGCATTGCCTTCCTGGAATGTGAACATGTTCACCCACCTGGAGTCTCATCAAATCTCATTGTTCAAGAGTTTAAATAGTGTATACTCTGTAGCTATCCTACTTCCAAGAACTCTGTTTAGCTGAATGCTTCAGTCCTCTAAACTTGATCTTTCTGAAAACATGAAGTAACCTCATTAGCATAAACTCAGTTGTGATTTGCAAGTATTTATTATGAAGCAAAAAAGACACATCTATCCCTTAGGAGACTGCAGGAATTTTAGATGCTGTATGCCTGGTACTAGAGACAAAGCTCAAATATAATTCTTATTATAACATAAAAATAAAAAGTGAGCAAGATCACATTAAATGACAGTAGCTTGGTGGAATGTTATAAAACCTAAAAAGCCCATTTGGATACATAGCTGGCAAACAAACAGATTACTTCATAGTATGAGAAAATGGCAAAAAAAAAAATTCAAGTTTCATTAAATCACTCAGAGACAGTGTGTGTATTCTGGAAGATCAAGTCTAAAGATAATACCATAAATTTAATTTTAACAGTCATTCAAATATGTATATCCATTTAGTTTGAAGGAAGATTATAAACGAGTAGCTTAATACTAGGAGATATTGTTATGAGTGGTTACTATAGGTATGGCTCATTAGAGTTCTGTCCTAATGATCAGAAAATCCAAGTTATATTGTCATTTTATGTGTTAATTGACATATGAAACTCTTTGCAACACCTCTTTGGTGAGGCCTCTATAGTGTCATATAGCAGTCTATCTAACATGAATTGGCTACAAATATTGGTTACTCATAGTTCATAGCATAAGTTATTTCAGAAAATAAATGCTATACTTTTTCATATTCATCTCATAATTTTAAGTACTGTGATTTTGAGGGAATTTCATTATTCTGTTAATATAGATAATGTTTTAGAGGTATAAAGATTTGAAAGTGATACAAGTGTGATATTAGATAAATTAAATTTATCTTCATATCATCTGAGTGCTATTAGATGTTCCAATCATCTATTGTTGTGTATTAAAAAAATGTATCCTGGATTTAGAGGATTAGATCAAAGCCCATTTTATACTTAATTACCTCTTATCTTTTATTTAAACTTGAACTCTATGTCTGTAGCCTAAAGATAGACTTGATATTCATTGGATCCATTTTTTTTCTTTCTCTTGCCACTGTAGTTGAATTAGATAAATCTTTCTTTGTCTTCCACTATTATGTTTTTAATTTGCTATTTAGGGTGGGTGGCCAAGCCTAGCTTGTAGGGACTATAAGAGCTTAGATTTTTATTCTATATCTCTGGTATCAACTCTAAACATACAACCAGAATTATAATATGTTGTTTTATTTCTCTACATGAAAGTATATAGAGAATATAAAGTCTTCCTATCTGTATTATCTTCCTCAATTTCTTTTTTTAGTTTGAAAAAATTATTACATATATCTTTAATTTCTTTGGTTAGAGTAATTCCTAAGTTTTATCCATCTTTATCTATCTATCTATCTATCTATCTATCTATCTACCTATCTATCTACCTATCTATCTATTTTATTTGTGAGACAACTGTGATTAGAATTAATCCCATTTTATTTTTCAGAATGGTTGTGGCAATACATAGGAAAGCTACCAATTTTTGTGTTAATTTTGTATCCTGCATCTTTGCTGAAAGTGTGTTGTAGATCTAAGAAGTTTTGGTTTACTCTCTAGGATCTCATACTTAGAACGATATCTTCAGCAAGTAGCGATAGTTTTACTTCTTCTCAAATTTGTATTCCTTCTATTTCCTTCTCTTGTTTCTTCATGTTCTAGATATGACTTCAAGTTCTATTTGAATAACAGTGAAGAAAGCAGGTGTACTCAGTTCCTAGCCTTTTAAATTATTCTCCCTTTAGTTTTGTATTGACTTACAGATTGGCAATTGTATCTTTTACTATATCAACTTATACTCTGTCCATGCCTATTCTCCCCAAGACATTGATCATAAAGGAATGATGACTTTTGCTTAATATATCTTCTGCATCAATTGAGATAATCATGATTTCTTTTAGTCATTTATGTGATAGAAGACATTTTTTTGATTCTCATATTTTGAGCCATCTCAAATATCTACATCAAATCCAACATGATTAAAATGACTTTTGCTTTGGTGCGATCTAGAATTTAGTTTGGAAGGTTTAATTGACATTTTTGCCTTTATGTTTATCAGGGAGAGTGTGTTGCAATTTTCATTTGTCGTTACTATTTGTCTTGATATGACTTTAATATTAGTTTAATACTGGCTTCTATACATGCAAACATACACATATACACAAGCACCTAGAATAAAAGCATCCCTTCACAAATACATACATATACATGCATGCATGAAATAATTTTAAAATGTAAATACGAATTTAAAAATACTCAGTTTGACAGCATGGCCATTTACAAGAACATCATCATTAGGTATTCTCCTAGGGCACATAATTTCCCTAGCCATGGCAGTTTTTGACCGTGTTAACAATACCATGCAGGAATTACATCTTGTAGTTTAGGCCTTAATTCCAATCAAGAGGGCTGTTATTTAGTCCCATAAATAGTCTTGTTACTACTGCACCAGTGGGCACATCTTGCAACATGCTATGTAAGTCATACTATGTAATGTCAGTGCTATGGAAGACCATTGATGTCTTTCCTACCCAAGTAGAATGCTTAGCAAACTTCAGCACTCAGGCATCTAGCCAGCAGGGAGAATTTCCATGGCAGTTACGGACTGACTTCCCTGTACTGTAACCAAACTGTGTCATGTCTTCAGCAATAGAATATTAATCGCCTTATAATGATGGTCAACTAAGAGCAATGACAACAGCGTGCCTTATTTTGGATACCACTGTGTCCTCATTGATCAATCTCATGGAGGCATAGTGTCTTCTGGGAGAAGCATCATCCTCTATTAATGGATATTTCTGTTCAGACTTTAGAGAAATAAATCATTTAAGAAATTTATTTTGATTATGTTTGTGCATGCTTGCCCATGTGCATGTCCATGTATCATATGTGGGTGATTTTACTCAGTCACCTAGAGCTAGAGCTACTAGTGTTTGTGAGTCACCTGAGAGGTGTGCTGGAAACTGAATTTTCTCTTCACTATTGAACCATCTATTCAGCCTATTTTAAAACTCTTAATGTATATTTTATTAGCTTACATAGTACCGCTGTGTCATAAAACTTTATTTCATATAACCTTAGTTTGGGTTAGCTCTTACTATAGTCTCCCTTTCACTCAACCTATTTCCTCAATCCAGATTAAACATTTAACTTCATTTATTTTTCTTTTGAAATTTTATAATACATATATTCTGTTATGTCCTCTTATTTACTTCTTATATTAGTTAAATTATGTGGCTGTAATAAAAGATGATGATCAAGGTATTACAGAAAAAATTCTATTTTAGCTTTTAATTTCAGAAGGTTAAAGTCCATAGTGGAAGGTATACCATTGTAGCAATTGGCAGGCACAGCATCAGGAACAGGAAGCTGAGAGCTCATAACCATTTTAAAAATTATTTTTAAATTAAAATATAATTGCATTACTTTCCTCTTTTTTTCAACTGAACATATGTATTTTCTCCCTTTATTCTTTGTTATTGGCACACACATATACATATATATATATATATATATATATATATATATATATATATATATATA
>JADRCH010007604.1:3285351-3350522 GCA_019843965.1 Rhynchomys soricoides | reverse complement strand
ATATATATATATATATATATATATATATATATATATATATATATATAATTTCAGATCTTTCTAAATGGAAGAAGACATAAACCAAACCTTTTCATGGAGAGAATATTTTAAAAATCCAGATGTATTTACTCTATCATTTTGTTTATGTATAATGACTTTACCTTTTTGCTATTATATTGTGTTTCCCTGTGTTTGAGATTCACAAAACAATGTCATGCAATTCAAGAGAAACTTCTGAGAGAAAACAGTTAAATTTCATTCTACCCGTTAGAAGCTGTTGTATCAAGGTAGTTGTTTCTCTGATATTAGAAGATATATTGAGCAATGTACATACATCTGTTAATACTCAGATAATAAAAAAAACATTGTTGACTTTAACTCATATGAAATTTATTTAATAATTAATATACCATTTTTAGTATAATAATAAAAAGTGTTCTGACTTCATTCAAAATTAAAAGTCTCCTTTTATATAGCTCTTTTCTGCTTTTGACTGTCTGCTTATAGTGGTGGGAACAGGAATTATTTAGGTTTGAGTCATGATTGTGTCCTGTATAAGCATTTTCACCCCTCCCTAAACAAGTTTTTTTCAGAGTTGGAAAATTATGTGAATAGGAAAAAGAAATAAAAGGATATCATTGTGTGTGGTTATACAGGTTGAACATTTTCCACTTATTCTAGTAGGGAACAGAAATTACTCAACCTTACTGATAAAAAGCAAAGCTGTTTTTTTTTCTTTGCATGGCCAATATGTAAGGGTGACTTCCCTAGGATGCTTCTTCTAAGCTTTCCCATTTTAGTGATTAAAAAAATGTAATTCTTCACCTCTAGTCTACTAAAAAAGACTTCAAGGGGGTCATATAAAGAGCTTTAGTGACCTCTGGCATTAAATAACAGGCTAATTTCTAAAGTCAGCCACTGAAAGATAAGAGAACCTGAAGCAATATACTCTAAATTCAGTTGTACTCTAAACTATTGTACTCAGCAAAGTATCGGCCATATTTGGAGGAAAAAATTCTATAATTCAAATAGGCTAAATCAATGTCATATTTAGATGAACCATAAACAAAATATGGAAAGGAATTCTTTGAATTTTAAAGAAGAATTGGTACAGTCAAGAGACTGTTGAAAAAATAAATCTATTAGTGTTGAAAGACAAAAGTATGAAATATTCAGCATCCTTAGTCATCTGGGAAATGTAAATCAAAACAACCCTGAGGTTCCACCTCATACCAGTCAGAATGGCTAAGATAAAAAACACAGGTGACAGCAGATGCTGTGGAGGATGTGGAGAAAGAGGAACACTCCTCCTTTACTGGCAGGATTGCAAGCTGGTACAACCTCTCTGGAATAAATCTGGTGGTTCCTCAAAAAATTAGAAATAGCTCTACCTGAAGACCCAGCTATATCACCACTGGACATATACCCCAGAGATGCTCCAACTTATACCAAGGAGACATGTTTCACTATGTTTACAGCAACAAAGGAATGGATACAGAAAATGTGGTCATTTACACAATGGAATACTACTCAGCTATTAAAAACAATGACTTCTTGAAATTCTTATGCAAATGGATGGAACTTGAAAATATCATCCTGAGTGAGGTAATCCAGTCACAAAAGAAAGAGTTAGGAATACCCAAGATACAACTCACAGACCATATGAAGCTCAAGAAGAAGGAAAACCAAAGTATGGATGCTTCAGTCCTACTTAGAAGGGGGACAAAATAATCACAGAAGGTAAAGGGAGGGACCTGGGAGGGAGACAGGAGGAGGGGAAAAAGTGGGAAGGATCAGGTGTGGAAGAAGACAGGAGAGAATTATAGGTCAGAAAATTGAACAGAGTTGTATAGCAGTGGAGGATGGGAAACTGCGGGTAGCCACTAAAAAGTACCAGATGCCAAGAAAGCAAGATGATCCCAGGACCCAATGGGGATTACTTTAGCTGAAATACCTAACAAAGTGGTGGTAGAACCTGTAGAGACCATATCCAGTGGTTAGACATGGCCCCAGGTTGACAGATAGGGCCACCACCCATCTCAAAAAAAACCCCATTAATCCAGAATTGTTCCTATGTAAAAGAAACACAGGCACAAATAGTGGAACAGAGACTGAAGGAAAGGCCATCTAGAAACTGCCCCACCTAGGCACCTATCCCATCTGCAGATACCAAACCCAAACACTATTGCTGATGCCAAGAAGCACTTGCTGACAGGAGCCAGGTATAGCTGTTCCTTAAGCGGCTCTGCCAGAGCCTGACCAATACAGAGGTGGATACTCACCACCAACCGTCAGACTGAGCACTAAGACACCAACGGAGGAGTTAGCAAGAAGACTGGAGGAACTGAAGGGGTTTGTGCAATCCCACAGGAAGAACAATATCAATCTACCAGACCCCCTCCCCAGAGCTCCCAAGAACTAAACAAACCAACCAATGAGTATACGTGGAGGGACCCGTGGCTCCAGCTGAACACAGAGCAGAGGATTGCCTTATTTGGCATCAATGAGAGGGAAGGCAATTGGTCCTGTGAAGGCTTGATAACCCAGCATAGGGGAATGCTAGGGAACTGAGGTGGATGTGGGTGGGTGGTTAGGGGACCATGCTCATAAAAGCAGGGCAGGGGAGTGATGGGATAGGGGGTTTGCAGATCAGAAATTGGGAAGGGAGATAAATATTTGATATGTAAATAAATAAAATAACCAATAAATATTACATTTAAAATCAAGAAAGACAAAAGTATGACTGGAAAATACAAAATAAAAATAAAAACCATGAAAACAGTCAACACACATCTTTCAATAATAATTTTAAATATTAATTGCCTCAATTCTCCAATGTGATGTTACAGGTTAGCTGAATGGATTAAGAAACAAATTTGTCTTTCTGTTGTCTATGAGAAACTCTTCTTAGCTTTAAAGATAGAGATCGTATAAAAGCAAAATGGTAAGAAATGAACTCTAACTAATCAGGATCAGGAAGCAAACAGTTGTTGTTGTCCTAATATTTGAAAAAGTATATATTTCAAGTTAAAACTAAGCATAAAAGATAATAAAAAACTCTTCATGCTAATCAAGGAAAAAAATTACCAAAAGACATCAGAAACTAAATCTATATGTTCCAAACTCTGGTACACCCAATTTAACAATAATACAAAATTTCTACTGAATTAAAGACATAGATTAACATTAACCCTTTAAAGTAGTTCATTTCTGTATCTCACTTTTTCCAATAGATGTGTCATCTTGTAAAACAATATAGAGAAAATTCAGGTCTAAAGGACACCATACATCAAATACACCTAACAAAGATCTACATGGTCTATTTAGTAGTTCACAGATTCTCCTATGGAATATACCACATCCTGGAGCACAAATAATAACAAAATAAGAATATTTGAAACTACTAAGTGCATCCTATCTATACAAAATGCAGTAAATATTAAAATAGACATGGAACAAATCTCTAATAAATACACAAACTCATCAAGATTAAACAATTCATTGCTGAATAATGAATGGGTCAAAGAAGAAATCACAGAAGAAATAAAATATAAAAATATTCCTGGAACTAAATGAAAACACAGCAGAACAAAACATCTGGGGAACATTAAAAGCAGCCCTATGAGTGAAATTTATATCTTTAAGTACCTACAATAAAAAATCAGAAATAACACAAATGACTTAATGGTGAAATTCAAAAGTTTGGGAAAATAAGAATAACCTAAACCCAAGTACAATATACAGTAAGAAATATTGAAAATGAAACTAAAGATTAATGAAATGGAAAAAAAATCAGTACAAAGAATCAACAAATCTAATGGCTGGTTCTTTGATATAAACAACATCCACAGGCTCTTGGCCCAAATAACCAAAAATAAAATTAAATAAAATAAAAGACACAATGCCGTGAATGACTTTTTGGAGCAAAACATCTGTTTTCCTAAGGTATTGAGTTGTGCTCCCTGGACAAAGATCATTCTAGTTGGGCTTGTTGATTATTTACACCCTCTCAGAGAGGGGTGGAAATGGCCATGGAACCTTCTTCTGAATATTTGGGCACTCTCTAATACCTATTGTAACTCTCTCTTAATGTTATGTGGCCTTGGGAAGAGGCTAGAGTACATAGACCAGGAAAGACTAGGGAAGAGGTACTACTTCTATGACACTACATGGAATTCCTCCTCCTTGATGGGTAAGGCTTTTCAGGTGGTCTGTTATGGGAAAAAAACTCATATACTAGTAAATAACCCTTCAAATATGTTCTATTAGGAAGCCTAGTTTACTCCTTGGTTCCCCTGAGAGATATTTTGTAGAAATCATGTCTTGATTTGCCATTGCAACCTCAGGTGAAGGAACAAACTTTGTTTATGTCTCCTCTTAAGAAGGAAATTTAGCAAACCTTGGCACAATTAGCAGGATATGACCAAAAAACAATGATGACTTAGAATCAATGAAATTGTACCCTATGTGGCCCATGAGACAAGGAATAATGCAATGTTGCCTGGGGGATTGTTGCAGATGAAATTTTGATCTGGTGGTTTGTACTGGATGTAGTAGCTAAAGCATAGACAGTACAAAGAAAGCTGAGATATAACTGTGATAGGGCCACCAGGGACATTGCTATAGGTGGGAAACATCCCCAGATGATACTTTTATTGCATATGGTGTGAAGCAGTGTGATTATCTGAAGGGTAGGGTACACTCGGAGATTAAGAAGATGCAAAAGTCCAGGGAGTAGTACATCAGGGATGGAGAAGACAATGAGTAGCCTCAGAGGCAGCCTGGCTGCTGCTATGGGCAATAGGTCTCTGAGGGTTTGATGGCAGCCTAAAGAGATATTGCAGGTATAAAGGCAAAATTAATGTGAAAAGATGGTATGCTTCAACACTGACCTCTGATTTAGTGTGTAAAATGGATGAAAGATATAGAGAAATGGAAGTGTTAGCCTCCTGTATTTTATAGCTAGGAGATGAAAACAGGAAGAAGGTCCAGTTTAGATCTGTAATACAGAACCCCTCCTGGGACCCCAAAACTTGGAAATCCTGGGGAAAATCAGGCAGCAAAGACAGAGGGAGTGATGTTGAAGTGACAGATGCTCCTTGGGTCCTGTTCCTATCTTTAATACAGAGAAAGGGGAAAATCTGATACAGTATACTGATGGATAACAAATAACAATAGGCAAGTATAAGGCACTATGGCAATCAGAGAATACTCAGATTCAGAGCTATTGGATCTACAGAAGGCTTTAAAATAATCAATGAAGGAACTTCTCAATTCCTGGCTTGCGATGCTGTGGGACTTGAGAGTATGTGGCATTGTTCTAAGTGATTTAAATGAATGCTTCCTATTTAAGGGCAATACAAGGTTAATTAGTTCCTGATGGATTGAATCATAGGAGCCATTAGGGTTACCTGATTATCTCCAGCCATTTTCCCCACTCATTTTAGGTCCTGGAAAACAACAGTAGTAAATTATCTATAAGAAAAACTGGAGATTCAGAAAGCAGTGTCTGATGCCCAGTTTAAAGGCCTAGACTGGACTATATTTACAAAACTAAGAAAGGAGGAGACTGCTATGGAGCACTAGTGACAACACTGAGCATCATGGCTGTGTGACCTGCATCAAGTGAGAAAGGCTACTTGAATTTAGACCTTCAAGTAAATCAGGTTCATATCAGGTGATACAAAACCACCTCCAGCTTTATATCCATGGCAACCCAGCACCCTGGCCTCTGTGGGCACCTCTAATCATGTTCACAAATCACCACCTACACATACAAAAATATATTCATAATTAAAATAATTTAAAACTTTCAGATTCTAAATTAAATTTTAAGTAAGCAGCCCTTCTAAGTTCAAACTAAGTTGCCAGTATTATCCCATTATCAAAACCAGACAATTACACACAAAAAAGAGAAAAACTATAGACTAGTAATGCTGATCAATATTGATACAAATGGTAGTCGTCTAACTGTATGTGTGTACAAAACTCAAGTACAACAGTATCAAATAGCTCAGTATAAAATAAGACGTACTAAATCTAATAGAAAAGAAAGTAAGGAATAATTTTGAATCCATTTGTAGAAGAGACAACTTTCTTAACAGAACACTTATAGCTCAGGCACTAAGATCAACAATTAATAAATGAGACCTCTTAAAACTGAAAAGCTTCCATATGGCAAAGGACACCATAAAAGGACAAAATGGCAGCCTATAGAATGGGAAAAGCTTATCACCAATCCCACATCAGGCAGAGGGCTGATATCCAAAATATATTAAGAATTCAAGAAACCAGCCATCAGCAAACCAAATAATACAAATTTAAAGGAGGGATACATATCTAAAAAAAGAATTCTCCACAGAGCAATCTCAAATGGCAATGAATCACTTAAAGAAATATTTAATGTTCTTAGCAATCTGGGAAATGTAAATCAAAATTAATCTGAATCTTATATTCATCAGAATGGCTAAGTTCAAAAACTCAAGTGATAGCACATGCTTGTAACGATGTGGAGCAAAGGGAACACTCCTCCATTGCTAGTGGTAGTGAAAACTTGTGCAACCACTCTGAAAATCAATTTTGTGGTTTCTCAGAAAACTTGTAATGATTCTATCTGAAGACCCCACTATACCACTCCTAGAAAAATACTCAAAATACCCAAAGGATGCTCTACAGTACCACAAGGACACTTACTCATTTATTCTCATAGCAGCTTTATTTTTAATAACTAGAAACTGGAAACAACCTAAATGTCCCTCAACTGAAGAATGGATAAAGGAATGTGGTACATTTACACAATAAAATATTACTTAGCTATTAAAAACAATGACATCATAAAACTTGCAGGCAAATGGTTGGAAAAGATCATTGTGACTAAGGTAATCCAGACCCAGGAAAGAAAATATGACATGTTCTCATTTATAAGTGGGTATTAGCTGTAAAGCACAGGAAAACTGTACTACAATTCACAGACACAAAGAAACTAAATGAGAAGGAATGCTCAAGGAGGGGGATGGATGAATCTCACTGAGAAGTGGAAATAGAATAGACTTCATGGGTGGCCTGGGGAGGGGTCTAGAGAAAGGGATAAGAGTGTGGATGGGAACAGGAGGGATGAGGTGAGAGGAGTACAGAAAGAGTACTGAGAGAGACAACTGGAATGGGGGACATCTCTGGGACAAGCTATAAATACTCCCAGAATTCTAAGAGGGCAATTCTAGCTAAGACTTCTAGCAATTGGAGATATGGAGCCTGAATGAGCCATCTCTTTTACCCAGGCAAGACTTACAATGGAGGTATTGAGACAACAACCCAAATATAGAATTTAATGTCTATACTGAGGAATTTTTACTCATTATTTCTGTGTGAACTGTTTGTGACATTTTATTAGCTAGTCTTATTATTGATGTGACAAAAGCAAGTTAAGAAAGGAATAAGTTCCATTCTTCATCCTTTGAGAGTACAGCACATAATACAGGAAAGGTATTGTAGAAGGGCTCTCTCTGTGATATAAATAGCATGAGAAAGCTAATCAGATTCCATCCACAATCAAAAACTTAACAAACAATGCTGATGCTCTATTCAATGTCTTGAACTTCAGCCTATGTCTGAAGTAGATCTTTTTATCTCAGTTATGCCTCCTGAAAATGCTACCCCCCACAAGCACATAAAGAATTTCTCTTGTAGGTGATTCTAAATTCCATCAAATTGACAGTCAAGATTTACTAACACAGGCCTATCCATCCTTAAAAGTTTTTAAGCTCCTTACTTGACCAGTACAACTTACATTGCCCACTAGCTTCAGTAAATCAATTCAGGAAACTTAGAGCAGGTCAACAAGAGATAGTTCCAAGCTGAAGACACATATAGATCTTTGTAAAGAATAAATACTTAGATGTAAGTCATAAGAAAATATCTCTGTACACTGGGCTTCCTCCAACAGGCATAAATCAATATTTTAATAGTGAAAGACATGAAAGGATCAATTTTTAAAAATGGATAGAGAGAACAAAGGAAACATGCAGACAAACTGAGTACCTGTTATCTAGCTTCAGTGATTCTTTGTAAGAAAGAATTTGAGGCTAACCATGAATTCAAGAGCTAAGCTAACTTATTAGCCAGAAGATACTCTATACTTATTTTGAATCAGACACTGTTATATGTGCTTACGAATAAACTTATGAACAAAATGGAAATCTTCTGCACATTGAAAGATATATGAAATGTGATGAAGAATGTAATATTCAAAGCACCATGGATACCAAGAAAGGAATTGCAAAACTCATTCCTTTGAAGTTTTTTGTTTGTTTGTTTGTTTTTGTTTTTTTGGAAAAATATCTATTCTTTATTCTTTTTGAATTTTTTTATTTTTTGACACTTTATTTTCATTTCAAATGTTTCCCCCTTTCCAGGTCTCCCGTTTGGAAACCTCCTATCCTATCCCCCCACACTCTGCCTCTATGAGGGTATTCCCCCAACCAAATTCCCACTCCCGTTTTCCCTCCCTGGCATTCCCCTATACTGGGGCATTGGACACTCTCAGATCCAAGGTCCTCTACTCCCACTAATGGCCAACAAGGCCCTCCTCTGTTACATATGTGGCCAGCACCATGGGTCCCTCAATATGCATACTTTGGTTGGTGGTCCAGTCTCTGGGAGCACCGGAAGGCCTAACCAGTTGACACTGTTGTTCCTTCCCCATGGGGCTGCAAACTCACTCAGCTCCCTCAGTCCCTTCTCCAACTCCTACACCAGGGAACCCACACTCAGTCCAAGAGGTGCTGTGAATTGACTCATGGGTGTTCCAATCTTTTGGGCTAATATCAGCTTATCAGTGAGTACATACCATGTTTGTTCTTTTGTGACTGAGTTACCTCACTCAGGATGATATTTTCAAGTTCCATCCAGTTGCCTGCAAATTTCATGAAGTCGTTGTTTTTAATAGTTGAGTAGTATTCCATTGTGTAAATGGAATTTTCTGTATCCATTCCTCTATTTAGGGACATCTAGGCTGTTTCCAGTTTCTGCCTATTATAAATATGGCTGCTCTGAATATGGTGGAGAATGTATCCTTATTACATGTTGGAGCATCTTCTGGGTATATGCCCAGGAGTGGAATAGATGGGTCCTCAGGTGGTATTATGTTCATTTTTCTGAGGGTCCACCAAACTGATTTCCAGAGAGGTAGTATCAACTTGCATTCCCACCAGCAATGGAGGAGTGTTCCTCTTTCTTCACATCTCGCCAACATCTGTTGTCACCTGAGTTTTTGATCTTAGCCATTCTGACTGGTGTGAGGTAGAATCTCAGGGTTGTTTTGATTTGTATTTCCCTGATGACTGAGGATGTTGAACATTTCTTTAGGTGCTTCTCAGCCTTTCGAGTTTCCTCAGTTGAAAATTCCTCAGCTTCTCTTTTTATATCTCCCTTTTCTTTTCTGATTTTATTAATTTGGATACAGTCTCTGTCCCCTCTGGTAAGTCTGGCTATGGGTTTATCTATCTTGTTGATTTTCTCAAAGAACCAGCTCCTGGTTATGTTGATTATTTGTACAGTTCTTTTTGTTTTACGTGGTTGATTTGAGTCCTGAGTTTGATTATTTCTTGGCTTCTACTCCTGTTGAGTGTATTAGTGTCCTTTTGTTTTAGAGCTTTCAGGTGTGCTGTTAAGCTGCTAGTGTATGCTCTCTCCAGTTTCTTTTTATCTTTTTTCTTTCTTTTTCTTTTTTTTTTTTTGATACTGTATTTACATTTCAAATGTTTCCCCCTTCCCAGATCTCCCCTTTGGAACCTCCTTATTCCCTCCTCCCTCCCCTGCCTCCATGGGGGTATTCCCCCACCCAGCCACCCACCCACTCTCATCTTCCCTCCTTGGCATTCTCCTATACTGGGGCATCTAACGCCCTCAGGCCCAAGGGCCTCTCTTCCCCCTGATGGCTAATAAGACCCTCCTCTGCCGCATATGTGGCCAGCACCATGGGTCTCTCCATGTGTATTCTTTGGTTGGTGATCCAGCCTCTGGGAGAATTGGGAAGTCAGGCCAGTGGATACTGTTGCTCCCTCCATGGGGCTGCAGATTTCTTCAGCTTCTTTTTGGAGGCACTCAGAGCTATGAGTTTTCCTCTTAACACTGCCTTCATTGTGTCCCATATGTTTGAGTATGTTGTACTTTCATTTTCATTAAATTCTAGGAAGTCTTTCATTTCTTTCTTTATTTCTTCCTTGATCAAGTTATCATTGAGTAGATCATTGTTCAGCTTCCATGTGTATGTGGGCTTTTTGTTGTTGTTGTTGTTGTTGTTGTTGTTGTTGTTGTTGTTACCATTGAAGAACAGCCTTAATCCATAGTGATCTGATAGGACACATGGGATTATTTCAATCTTCTTATAGCTGTTGAGATTTGGTTTGTGACCAATTACATGATCAATTTTGGAGAACGTACCATGAAGTGCAGAGAAGAAGGTATATTGCTTTGATTTAGGATGAAATGTTCTATAGATATCTGTTAAATCCTTTTGGTCCATAACTTCTGTTAATTTCACTGTATCTCTGTTTAATTTGTATTTCCAAGATCTGTCCATTGATGAGAGTAGGGTGTTGAAGTCTCCCACTATTATCGTGTGAGATGCAATGTGTGCTTTGCGCTTTAGTAAAGTTTCTTTTCTGAATGTGGGTGCCCTTGCATTTGGAGCGTAGATGTTCAGAATTGAGAGTTCTTCTTGGTAGATTTTTCCATTGATGAGAATGAAGTGTCCTTTTTTACCTTTTTTGATGACTTTTGGTTGAAAGTCGATTTTGTCTGATATTCCTGCCTGATTCTTGGGACCATTTGCCTGGAAAATTGTTTACCAGTTTACTCTGAGGTAGTGCTTATTTTTAACACTGAGCTGTGTTTCCTCTATGCAGCAAAATGCTGGGTCCTGTTTAAGTATTCAATCTGTTAGCCTATGTCTTTTTATTGGGGAATTGAGTCCATTGATGTTACAAGATATTAAGGAATAGTGATTGTTGCTTCCTGTTATTTTTGATGTTATTTTTATGTTTGTGTGGCTATCTTCTTTTGAGTTTGTTGAAAGTTTACTTTCTTGCTTTTTCTAGGGTGTAGTTTCCCTCCTTGTGTTGGCATATTCCATCTATTATCCTTTGTAGGTCTGGGTTTGTGGAAGGATACTGTGTAAATTTGGTTTTGTCATGAAATATCTTGGTTTCACCATCTATGGTAATTGAGAGTTTTGCTCGGTATAGCAGCCTGAGCTGGCATTTGTGTTCTCTTAGAGTCTGTATGAGATCTGCCCAGGATCTTCTAGCTTTCATAGTCTCTGGTGAGAAGTCTGGTGTAATTCTGATAGGTCTACCTTTATATGTTATTTGACCTTTTTCCCTTATTGCTTTTAATATTCTTTCCTTGTTTTGTGCATTTGGTGTTTTGACTATTGTGTGACGGGAGGAATTTCTTTTCGGGTACAATCTATTTGGAGTTTTGTAGGCTTCTTGAATGTTTATGTTCATCTCTTTCTTTAGGTTAGGAAAGTTTTTCTTCTATAATTTTGTTGAAGATATTTACTGGCCCTTTAATTTGAGAATCTTCACTCGCTTCTATACCTATTATCCTCAGGTTCTGTCTTCTCATTGTATCCTGGTTATACTGGATGTTTTGGGTTAGGGGCTTTTTGCATTTTGTGCTTTCTTTGACTGTTGTGTCAATATTTTCTATGGTATCTTCTACGCCTGAGATTCTCTCTTCTATCTCTTGTATTCTGTTGGTGATGCTTGCATCTATGACTCCTGATCTCTTTCTTAGGCTTTCTTTCTCCAGAGTTGTCTCCCTTTGTTATTTCTTTATTGTTTCTATTTCTAATTTTAGATCCTGGATGGTTTTGTTCATTTCCTTTGCCTGTTTGTGTTTTCCTGTATTTCCTCTTTAAGGGCTTCTAGCTGTTTACCTGTATTCTCTTGTATTTCTTCAAGGGAGTTATTTATTTCCTTCCTAAAATCTTCCATCATCTTCATGAGAAGTGATTTTAAATCTGAGTCTTGCTTTTCTGGTGTTTTGAGGTATCCAGGGCTTGCTATAATGGGAGAACTGGGTTCTGATGATGCCAAGTAGCCTTGTTTTCTGTTCCTTATGTTCTTGCCCTTGCCTTTCGCCATCTGGGTAACTCTGGTGTTAGCTGGTCTTGCTCTCTCTGACTGTGGCTTATCCCTCCTGCAAGCCTTTGTGTCAGTACTCCTTGGAGACCAGCTCTATAGGAGAGGAATTTGGGTTTGGAGAGCTGTAGTACAGGGTCAGCTCTGGGGTGCAGACAGCAACCAGAAGGATCCTGTCCCCAGCTGTTCCTTGGTTCCTGAGCCTTAATGGCTCTTCGAGGGTCCTTCTTGATCCAGTGGATTTGAACAGAAGTGGTAGTCTTCTTGTGCTTGAAGGTGTGTCAGCACTCCTGGAAGACCAGCTCTCTCCTGACACTATTTTAATTCGAAGCCCTCTGTCAAAGGATTAGCTCCCTGACAGCTGAAGGAAACTGGAGGACCACTCCTCAGTCCCTGTGTTCTGAGGGTTCTGCGCTGGTCCCTCTAGGCATAGGTGCTGGCCTCCCCTCCATTCACAGGCTTGTCCACACTACTGGGAGGGTAGCTCTTTCCTTGCGTTATTTGGGTATAGAGCTGAAGCCACGTGGCACAGACCATAGGAGTAAACTGGAAAGCTCCTGTCCCAGGCTGTTTCTTGGTCCCTGTGTCCTGAGGATTCCGGGCAGGTCCTACTGAGCAGTGGTGTTTGTCTTACCTCCACTCACAGCCTTGTCCAGACTCCTGTCCCTTGACGTTCTTATCAATTACATAGATATGATGCTTCCAAGTAATATGTTCTTGATTTCTCCTTAGATTATAACTCACATATGTTGTGTCTTCAGAAATATGATCTTACCATCAAGTTCCAGATGGTAACCTTTAAAATTATTGATAGTTTGAAATGTTTGGGGGTGAGAATGCTATGCAACTTCAGTGGACAACAAATTCAAAGAAGCTTCTATAGGCCTAGAAGATGCATACTACTAGAGGAGAAAAGTGATCATCAGATATACCAAGCTATGAACCCTGGCAAGACACACCTCCTAGTAAAATAGTGACACAAAACTTCATAAAAGTGACCACCTGCTATATTCTGAAAAATGTTTATAATATTAAACTGACTTATCTTTATGCCCATAGATTAATTTATCTCCCAACCCTCATCAGAGAAGATTCTATTTGCAGTATATGATGAGTAACACAGAAACAGTTGACAAAGGTACTGAGACTTATATACAGAGTAATCTCAAATTCTAAATGAGATGTCTATATCACACTTACACCTCTCAAGTTCAGGGATTATTAAGAAAGAAGCTGTACAAAGAGTATAAAAGCCAGCAGGAGTGCATAAGTGGAAGGAAACTGTGTAGTCTGGATAAAGCAGAGCAGCTGCATGTTTGAATTCTTAGCAATTTGGACACCATGCAGAAGACCTGTGCAAGCTCAAAAGAGACCAAATCCCATATTTGAGAAGGGGTATGGGCATAAAGTCCTAACCCTAGCTGAGGAGCTGTTGATAGCTGCTAGGAGATGATTGTTTTATTTTCTTCTATTGTAGAGTGATTGGTAAGTCACCTAAAATTCATTGGAAGACTACATACCCACAAATATATTGACAGAAAAAATATTGTTGGGTTTAAAAACAAAAGATGATAACAATTTGGGTAGGGAAAAGGGCTGAGTCTGGCAGTAGTTGGGGGTGTGTACATGATCAAAATACATTATACAAAATTGCAAAGATCTAATAAAATTTTCTCAGAGACTGAACCACCAACCAAAGTGCATGCACTGACTGGACCTATCCCGCCCCCACCCCCAGCATATATAGCAGATGTGCAACTTAATCTTCATTGAGTCCACCAACAACTGGAGCAGGGTTGTCTCTAAAGCTGTGGCATGTCTGTGGAATCTGTTCTCCTAACTGGGCTGCTTTGTCTGGCATCAGTGGGACAAGAATAACCTAGCTTCACGAAGACTTCATGTGCCAGGGCTGGGGAGACCTAGAGGAGCTTCACCCTCTCAGAGGAGAAGGGGAGAGGGGATGGAAGGAGGGACTGTGGAAGGAGGGACTGTAAGGGGGGACAGTGATCAGGATGTAAAGTAAGTAATTTTTAAAAAATGAAAAAATTACTTGAGGTAATAAGAGTGGTAGTACTGCATCAAAAACTAAAGGATGATGTAAGAGAAGATCATATTTTGTGGCTTTTAAAAATATGGGACATTTCAATTTTCCATTAAACAGTCTTTATGTGCCAAGGATCCTATTTGATCATATCTCTAATATTGTGACCACTGTTCTTAATGTCCTGGGCTAAGGCACTCAGTTGCTGTTTAAAATTTACCTCTCTGTGTTTACTTTTCATGCACATTTCTTTCCGTTTTATTTCTAACCACTTTATCTCACGTGCAAGCATTAGTTTCATGAACTGTTTGTGGTTCTCTTTTCAAATACATCTACAGATAAGCTTTCTGCAAATTTTCTGTAAAAAAAAAAATACCTCTTCATTGTTCTTTATCCTCTTATCCTGCTTTATGTCGCTCTAACTCTAACATATACATACTGAGTAGGCTATATATGGAACCAAATAAATTAGAACATGATTCTTTTTCCTGCAATGATATATATTTCACTAAACAAAATAGACATATAAATGGATAAAGTAATAGTCTGACAAAATATTTAAGAAATATTTTTAAAGTAGTTTGGAATCTTGGACAAACAAGAACTTACAGCTTCAGAATGGCAAGAAAAGATAATATTCATCCTTTCAATAAAGGGTATGGAGCACCTGCCAGTCACATACCTCTCACTAGGTACCAGTGACACCATAATAGCTGTGACTGCAGCAGTATGTGAAAAATAACTTAACATGAAGCAAGAGGTCATACTTGAAAACAACTAAAAATAGGTTTCAACCAAAGGCATGACTTCTAGCATGAGCAACTTTCCCAAGTAACTGAAAGGTAAAGCAAAATGGTTTTTGCAACCAGTAGGGAAACAGATTCTGAAGAGAGAAAACCAACAGAACAAAGTGAAGTTTCAAATAATTTCCAAGTGACGCTGCTGTGTTATCAAGCGTTACTTCATCTCCAAGAAATAGAAAGGTGAGTCAGAAAGGACACTGTACTACAATGGTTAGGTCATGTGAGGTTCAGTCTGTGAAATCCCAAAGCATGGACACCTGGATTCATGAAATAAACATGGAATGTAGATAGCCAGAAATCTAATAACAGGCATTAAAATTAAACATTTATAATGGTGTGGTAACAGTTATTGTGTGTGTGTATATTTCCTTTGAGGTTATAATTATATCAATTCCCCCTTCCCTTTGTTCTTTCCAAACTTATCATGCACAGTTCCCTTGACTTCTATCAAAATAATGACCTGTTTTCTCATTAATTTCGTAATATATAGATAGATAGATTAGATTATAGATATAGATAGATAGATATAGATGTAGATAGAGATGTAGATAGAGATAGATAGAGATAGAGATAGAGATAGATATATATACACACACAAATATATTCCTAAATATAACATGCTTAGATAGATTAGTCTATATAATGTTACATTTATGTATGTTTTTAGGGACGACCATTTGGTATTGAATATGCAATTAGTATGTTTTTCCTTTGAAAAGAATATTTTTCAAAATTCCTTAGTTGCCTGTAGCTCTTTGTGTATGGTTGAGACCACCTGGGCATTTATTAAAATTGCTTAAAACATCCTTAATATACATTTTCTAATGAAAATACGGTCAAATATCTATAGGTATTTTGAAGAATTTTTATTAGACAAAGTCACTGTTGTTTATCAGCCCAAAAATTAGTCAAGAATGAAAACATTTATTTACTTTAAACTACTGTTTTTCCAGCTGTCAATTATATCATATTAACAGGGAGTCAGGAAGGGCACAGGAAGATCTGGAGGGTGAATAGGAAGGGTTAGAAATGATGTAAATACAATAATAATATATAAAGCTTTAAAAAACACTAAAAATGATTCAACCATAGAGGTCCCCAGCTTCTGTCCATTGTTTGGGTTTAAGTATCTGCATTTGACTCTTTCAGCTGCTTGTAGAGACTGTCAGAGGGCAGTTATGCTGACTCCTGTTTGTGAGCATATACATCAGTAATATGTCAGGCCTTGGGGCCTTCCCTTGAGCTGAATCTGAATTTAGGCCTGTCACTGGACCTCTTTTCCCTCAGGCTCATCTCCCTTTTTGTCCTTGGAGTTCTTTCAGACAGGAGCAGATGGGTCAGAGTGTTTATGGGTCAGAGTGTTTGACTAAAGGATGGCAACCCCATTCCACCAATTGATATCCTGCCTTTCCACTGGAGGTGGATTCTGTGAGTTTCCTCTCCTCACTATAGATCACTCCCTTCTTTTGAGTCCTAAGATTATCTTACTTCCCAGGTCTCTGGTACATTAAAAGAAATAGAGAAATAAGTATATGTATTTATTTTTAAAGGCATGAGGGCTGTTGAGATGACTCAAACAATTGCTGTGTGTTCGTTTAATCATTGGAACCCATGTTAAAAAGATGTAACTAACTCCCAAAAGTTGTCTTCTGACCTCTGCAAGAATATTTTGGCATATAAACCCATATAGTCTACACAAATATACACAACAAATAAAATTAAAATAAAAAGAAGGATTAAAATTAAATTTGAGTGTGTTAATTCACATCAGTAGTGTGTGTATATATATATATATATATATATAAATTGATATATATATGAACAATATATACATAATATGCATGTATACAAATATACAAATACATCTTTGCTACTGAGAGTGTATATAGTATGTATACATACATAATTATATCAGTAGAGTATATGGGTACACATGTCATGTATAATATTTCATATATGCATGTATTATATTTTTGTGATATATGTCAGATTGTATCAAGTTTGTTTTTAAGAAAAATTACTTTCAGGACTGAAGAGATGGCACAGTGGTTAGAAGTATGCACTTCCTTTGCAGTGAACCCAGTTTTGGTTCTCAGTGACCATATGTCAGCACACAAGTGTCTATAACTCCAATTCCAGGTGATAAAATGCCCATTCTGGCCTCTGCTAGCACCGGGTATACAAGTGGTACACAGGTCTACATACAGGGAAGCACTCACACACATAGAATAAATAAAAATGAATAATATAAAATTATTTTTGAGATGGAGGTAATTAACAGCTTGCCATTCATATACCAGCTTCTAGGATTTCTCCCTAGCAAAAGTAATGCTTTGAAGTTAGGTTTTTGTCCTGTACAAATACACACATATCACCAAAACATTCGTACCTAAAAGTGTACCAAAAGCAACTGAAAAATTTGTTCTCAGTCTTCTTTTCTTCTAGGCACCATAACTTATGATCATCTTTTATATTTGTTCCTCAATTATTAAGTCTTTTCTTATTTTATTCAATGTTCATTTAATTTGCTTTAAGGAAATTTACTTAATATATCCTGATCCCAGACTTCTGAAACCACACAACCATATACAAACTGTATTTATTTCTTTGTTACAGGCTTTGTTCCTCCAAGCTTAGAGTAACATTTGCTGCGACTTTATGCATTGGTATTTTATTTTTACCTCAAAACCAGTAATGTGAATGTCCTATAAAGTTCTTGCATGGCACTGACTGACAGTCCTCCCTTCTTTTTCTGTCTTGACCATGATAACTATATTCTGTGAAATATATTATAAAACGTTAAGGTTTTTGCAAGTATATTTGGCCAACCTCTTTATTTAGGCAGCCTTGAAAAATCTAGGGCTTGTATTTCTGTGAAGAAATACTATGAGCACAGCAATTCTTACAAAGGTAAACATTTAATTGGAGTTGGCTTACAGTTTAAGAAGTTTAGTACATTATATCATGATGACATGCATGCATACATGGTGCTAGAGAAGGAGACACGAGCTCCATATCTTGATCACAAATATCAGGAGGAAGCTGTGTTACACACTGAGTGTAGCTTGAATGTGTAAGACTTCAAAGCCCATCTTCATACTGATACACTTCCTACAACAAGGCCCAAGCCAGTACAAGTCCACACCTAATATTGATGCTCCCTAATGCCAAGCATTCAAATATATGAGTTAATGGGGGCCGCTCCTATTCAAACTACCACAGTATATACACAGATGTCTGTGTTTTATGACAAGATACCCTGGATCAGAATACAGGGCCAATATCCTATCATGTTACCATGTTACCATGATATGTTATTATATTCTCTCAGGACTAAGTCCTTGAGTTTGAGCATTTAGAATCCATGTAATTTTACCCACCCCTGAACCCAGGGAATGTTGAGTTCCTTCTCTTTATGAGAGAATATCTGTAATGATTCTTCTGACATTTCTGTTCTGTTCTGATATGGCCCAATTGGGGTCCCATTTTCAGATTTGTAGAGATGAGCAACAAAACACTTTGCCAACAGGAAGGGTACAACTAAGTGACAATGTATTCACAGGAACACAGGGAACTAACTACTACATCCTCTACAGCTTGTCTCTACCTCTTAAAAATGGTATAGTAACCTCCATCTGTTGCTAAATGTCATGAGGTTCTCAAAAACTGCCTCTGTAATTCTTATCAGGGATACTCATAATCCCAAACTCTATGTTCATAGCTTTGCCCACTAATTTTGCTACTCAGTTTCTTTATCTAGAAAAGTGGAAGTACTAATTGTACAGACATTACAAGATATTATGTGAATTAAATAGAATAACAATGAGGAAATTTGTTGATGTGAAAGAACAGTACAATAAATAATTAGTGGTAATCAGAATGATGTTTGATTCCAAATGGTATTGAATTAGTTTCCTTTTGTTATCATCCAGACTCAAGAGACAATTTGAATATAAAAGTACTCATTTTGGAATCTAACTTCTTGAGTTCTTTATATATTTTGGATATTAGCCCTTCTGTCTTAGTTAGGGTTGTACTGCTGCGAACAGACACCATAACCAAGGCAAGTCTTATAAAGGGCAACATATATTTAGGGCTCACTTACAGGTTCAGAGGTTCAGTCCATTATCATCAAGGTGGGAACATAACAGCATCTAGACAGATGTGGGGCAGGAGGAGCTGAGATTTTTACAAATCTTCTTCTGAAGGCTGCTAGCAGAATACTCTTCCAGGAAGCTAGGATGAGGGTCTTAAAGCCCATATCCACAGTGACACACCTACTCCAACAAGTCTACACCTATTCAAACAGGGCCACACATTCAAATAGTGCCACTCCCTGGGCCGAGCATATAGAAACCTTCACAGAACTCTATTGATATAGGGTTAGTGAAGAATTTTTCCCAATCTATAGTTTGCCATTTTGTCCTATTGACAGTGTCCTTTGCCTTAAAGAAGCTTTGCAGTTTGATGAAGTCTCATTTGTCAATTGTTGATTTTAGAGCCTGAGCCATTGGTGTTCTGTTTGGAAAATATTCCCTTATGCCAATGCTTTTGAGGCTATTTCCAAAGTTTTCTTCTATTAGATTCAGTGTATTTGTTTTAATGTTGAGGTCCTTGATCCACTTGGACTTGAGCTTTATACAAGGTGATAAATATGGATCAATTTGCATTCTTTTATAAGCAGACCACCAGTTAGACAAGTACCATTTATTGACGATGCTTACTGATATCTTTGAACATCAATTTCTCAATTTTCTAATAAAAAGACACATACTAACAGTATCATTTTGAAAGTAGGATACCTTCCTTTTTTGCATCCAAGAAATAAACCTTAACATAAAAAATAGACATCAATAGACTTAGGGTAAAAGAATGGAAAAATATATTCCAAGAGAATTACCCCAAGAAGCAAGCTTCTGCAACTATTTTTACATCTGACAAAATAAGCTTCAAACCAAAACTAATCCAAACAGATAAAGAATGACTCTATATAATCATCAAAAATAAATATCCACCAAGAGGACAATCCATTATTACCATATATGTACTAAAAACAAGCATCCCCAGAATCATACAATAAACATTAATACAGCTTAAATCGCATATGGATCCTCACACACTGAGCAGAAGAATTCAATATCCTACTCTTCTCCAAAGAGATGTTACCCAGTCTAAAAATTAACAAGGGAAATTCTGGAGCTAACAGATATTGTAAACCATGTGGACCAGATAGTGATAGAAGATTTCATCCAACCAAAAATGAATATACTGTCTTCTTGGTACCTCATGGAACGTTCTTCAAAACTAATCACATATCTAGACATAAATCAAGTCTCAAAAAATACAAGAAAATTGAAAAATTGAAATAACTCCCTGCATTTGATCATATCACCATGAATTAAAACTGTATATTACCAACAACAGCAAGCTTACAAATTCATGGGAACTGAGCAACTCACAAATGAATTTAAAATGGGTTATCATAGAAGATAAGATAGAAATTAAATGTTTTCTAGAATTGATGAAAATGAATATACAACATACTCAAATTTCTGTGACACAATGAAGAAGGCTCTAAGAAGCAAGTTCATAGCACTAAGTGACTGAATGAAAAACCGTACTGCTCATATTAGTAACACAATTTCATACCTGAATGCTCTAGAACAAATAGAAGAAACCATACTGAAAGTAGTAGAAAGCAAACAACAACAACAAAAAACAATCAAAATCAATACTGAAATCAATAAAATAGAAATGAGCAATAACAAAACAATACAAGGAACCAAAGAGTGGTTTTGTTGAGGATCAAAAAGATTAACAAACTGTTAACAAAATTAACTAGAAATCAGAAAAACAATTAACAAAATTAGAAATAAAAAGGGGACATACTAGCAGATATGGAGTAAATCTAAAGAATTTAAAAAACTTGTACTTCAACAGCTAAAAAATCAAGGAAAGGAAAAAGCATGCTTTTTAAAAATATATATTATTTACCAAATTAAATCAAGTTCAGATACAAAATTTAATCAGATCTATAACCCCTACTTAAATAGAAGCAGTCATGAAAAGTCTACCAACTAAAGAAAAAATTAGGGTCAGATTGCTTTAGTTCAAAATTCTACTTTCAAAAAGAACTAATGCCAATACTCTTCAAATTATTCCACAAAATAGAAAGACAAAGAATGTTGTCCAATTCTTTTATGAAGAGACATGTACCCTGATGCCCAAACAACATAACTCAACAAATAAAGAAAATTACAGACAAAATTTCATTATGAACATAATTGTAAAAATTCTCAATAAAATACTTTTAAATTAAATCTAAGAACACATCAAAAACATCATCCATCATGATCAATCAGCTTCATCTCAGAGATTTGGTGATAGTTCAACATATGTAAATCAATAGTGTAATCCACCATATTAACAAACTTAAAAACAAAACAAAAAATCAAAATAAAACCCAAGAACATCTCATTAGATGCAGAAAAAGCCACTGTTAAAGTTCAACACCCCCTTGATAATAAAAGTCCTGGTGAGGGTAGGGATTCAAGGGACATAACTAAAAATAAAACTGACGGGTTACAGCCAGCTTATAACCAACATCAAATTAAATGGAGAGAAAGTCGATGTAAATTCACTGAAATTAAGAACAAAACAGGTTGTTCACTCTCAATAGCTATTCAAAATTGTACTTGAGATCTTAGCTAGAGCAGTAAGGCAACTGAAGGATTGGTTTTGGTATCAAGGTAATAAAACTGCCTGCTTAAAATAAATTTGAAGATGTTCACTCTTTTTTCTACTTTGAGAAATGTTGGTGGGAACAATTTTGAAGATCTGGTAGAATTGCACACTAAATCCATCTGACCCAGGAGTTGTTTTACTGGGGACATTTTAATTACCATGTCTATCTCACTGAACGTTATGTATCTGCTTAAATGTTTTGTATTTTCTTGCTTTAAAACATATTTTAAAATTCAATAGTTACATCATTTTCCCCTCCCATTTTCCTTTCAGTTCTTCAGAACTGCCTTCCCTCAAGCTCCTTCCCCATACCCCTCCCTCCCAATCTGATAGTCCCTTTTTTAAATTAGTGTTACAACAAAAGAGACTTCAAACTATTGTTGTTGTTGTTTGTGTGTATATGATTTCTAGTCTAAGCACTCTGAATTTAGCACATAATAATGTGATCACCCCTGAAACAGGTGTATTCTTTCAGAAGTGATTAGTTCCCTATAGATTTTTATCTAGAACTGGGTTCCCATAAAATTCTACTCCATCTTCATGCGCAATATAGAATACTATTCCATTATAAAGACATAAATAGAACGGTGAAATTTTCAGGTAAGTGGGTGGATATTTCTGAATTAAGCAAGGTAACATCAATTCAGAAATACAAACATCACAAATTCTCTTTCACCTGTGGATCCTAGTTTCAAATGCTCAAATGTGAGAATCACACACTAAGAAGCAAGCAAAATAAGAAATAAAGGAGCCATTGGTGGAAAAGGTATTTTGGCAGTGGAATTTCAGAATACAGCTAATACAAAGTGAGGAATAAATTAATAAGGAAGGTGCTCCAACTGAGGAAAATGGAGGGAGTTCAATACAAGAGGAGGACAAATAATATTCAGGTTGTTTGATAAACCCTAAAGTAATCATTACTTGCCTAACAATGTTCCTCACAAGAATCAAAGACCATAAGAAACTCCATTATCAGCAAAATGAACCTCCTTTCAAATGGTTTGTAAGGGTAGACTATATTAATCCTTAAATAATATAGATTGTTGATGTCAGCCTCATTGGCTCTCAGGAGTTGAAGTTAAGCCCTTTTTTGCTAAAGACACTGTGCTCTTAAGATATAGGACTTAAATGATTCCAACTGATCTTAAAGCTTAGCTTCCATGATTCTATAACATGAACTGCCAAGGGAGTAGTCCTACCTATCTGCAATACCTCCGAATCACTGCAGTCACTAGCATGGCAAGATGTGGATTAAAGTACAAGAAATGGCAGTGTCAACCAACTTACATATCTAGGTGTTTGAAACCTAATCAGCTTTCTGGGGCTAGTGAGGTAGTGAGGTCATGAACCTTAGAAACAATCTAAGACTATCACTTGGTTAGATCAGCATTATTTACTACATTATAAATCGTATCTTTATAACCAGAGATAAGCATAACTACCTCCTAGAATCAAAGAAATCCCTCACTCATCCTTCCTGCCCCTCCATTCCACTCTTTCCACAAGGTATCTCTGTGTATCCTTGTATGCTATGGAACTTGCTTTGCAGACCATGCTGGCCTCAAACACAGAGAAGTTTCTGCCTCTGCCTCCAGAGTCCTGGGACTAAAGTGATGCACAACCATGATGAACCAAAGAAGCCTACTATACAAAAATGGATATTATTACAGAAAATCAAAACTGGGCACAACACAGAGATCAACAGATGGTGGGAGGCCCAGCCACAGTGGATACATCTATGATTTAGGTTCTGCCTCCACACCTCAGGAAACATTGTAGAAGAGGCAAAGTAAAGATTATGAGGGATGGAACACCAGAAAATCTACTGTGAAGCAGTATCTCCTAAGGAATGACTAGAGAATCATGACTGGAACAATGCCAATATTAATGGAGTTTACACAGAAGAAAAGAATGTTATTATTATTAATGACATCTTGATTTAGCTTTGATAAGAGGTATTGGTCTTTATCTAGAATCTCATTTCTTTTAGATTTCCCAGCTTAGTGAAATACATATTTTTAAAGTATATCTTTAAGCAGTCAAATGATCTACTATTGAGCTATACCTCCTAAAGTATGTCTTTATGGTTTTCTGGGGTTTCTAAGTATTTGTTGCAATGTCTTCGTTTTCATCTCTAATTTTATTTTTTTTGTATTTTTCTATATTTCTTTTTGTTAATTTTGCTAAAGGTTTGTCAATCTTTTTAACCTTTTTAAAGGAATCAAGTCCATGTTTCATTGATTCATTGTAATTTTTCCCATTTCTTTCTATTAGTTTTAACCCTGATTTTGATTAACTCTTCCAACCTCCAGCTTTTCTGGGTGGTGATTATTTTCTTTTCTTTTTACATTCCAGGTGAATATTTGAGTTTCTAATTTGAGATTGCCCCAGGAGTTTGATGTAGGCTGTGGTGCTATATAAATATTTCACTATTACTGTTACCATGGTCTCATAGATTTTGGAATATTATCTTTTCATTGTCTTTCAGTTATAGGAATTCTTAAACATATTTTATAGTTTTCTTACATACACATTTATTTCAATTGTTGTGTTGTTAAGGTTCCATAAATTTGTGTACTTTCTGTCTTCTCATTTTTTGCCCATACCGAGCTTTAACATATAGTGGTTAGACAGAATGGGGATGTGAATTCAGCTATCCGTATTCATTGAAGTTTGCTTTGTGTCCTCACCTGTGGTCTATTTTGAAGAAAGTTCTGTGGGATATTGCAATGAATGCATATTCTTCAGTGCTTTGGTTGAATGTTTCCAATATATGTTTGATCCATTTAATTTGTGTCATTTAACTTGGGTATGGGTTTGTTGGTTTTACTTTTTATTTTGTCTTTCTCCCAATTGATCTGTGTATTATTGACAGTGGTGCACTGAAATAACCCACTATCACTGTGTTTGGGTCAATTTGTGGCCTGAAACCTAATTTTGAAATGGGGTGTTTCTGTGTTTGATGTATATGTTTAGGGTTGGAATGTCTCATTGTATTTTCCCTTTAATGAGTACTATGAAAGTTAGTTCTTATGGAAGAGGAAATCAGGCTACCTTCATCCCGAATCTCCCAAGTCCTATGTCCAAATTACATGTTATCTTTAGCAACAAGGACTTATCTTCAACCTCTGGGAGTCAAACAAGTCAATGGCTATATTTTTGGAGAGTCTTCTGGAATCTCTTGATGGACAGCTCTCAAAGGGAGGTTTCTCATAACTGATACTGGCAAGAATTTTCTCAAAGAGTAACTAAATAAGGTCATAGCATTTGTGTCACTATTCCATCCACTTGATATATCTCTATCATCTGCATTCTACCATTACCTCATTTTCTTAATATCTTTCTTTCCCTTCCCTACAAATAGTACTAATTTCCTGAATTTTACAGGCACTCCAAATAAAACATACAAATCTCAGGATTGTATTATGATACACAAATATGTGATGACATGTAATATTCTTCTTTTTGAGTCTGAGTTATCTCAGTTTAATGTTTTCAAGCTCCATCCATTAATCTGTAGTTTTCATATTTTTTTCTTTACAACTGAACAAAATTTAATTATACATTATAAATTTATACCACATTTTTTTTAATCCATTCATCAGTTCATGGATATCTTAGTTGTTTCTGTGTCATAGATATTGTGAATACATAAACTATGAACATCAATGTAAATGTGTCCATGCAGTAGGACATAGGAGACATTGGGTATGTGCCCAGGAATGGAACAGCTTGTTCATATAGTATATCTATTTTTATTTTTATGAGGAATTACCACACCAATTTTCATACTGACTACATGAATTCGCATTCTCACAAACAGTGCATAAGGGTCTTGCTTTATTCGTTTGCTCTCTTTTGTTTTCTTAATTACAGTCATTATGACTATGGTGAGATAAAATTTGGAAGCAGGTTTAATTTGCAGTTTCTATGTGAAGGATAAAGATGGTGGAAAATTTTTAATTTTAAAATTATTTCTTGGTCATTTGTATATTTTCTCCTGAGAACTAACTGTTCAGTTTCACTGCCAACTTTATAATTTAGTTGTTTGTTTTCTTTTGGTTTAGTTGTTTTTAAGGTTTTATATATTCATGACACCAATACTCTGTCAGATGTATAACTTGCAAAGATATTTTTCCATTCTGTAGGCTGCATCATAACTCAAATAATTATGTTTTTTATGTACAGAAGTTTTTAAATTATATGAAGTCCCCCTTATTGACTGTTGGTATTATTTTCTGAGTTATTCAGAAAGTCATTATCTAAGCATATATCAGGAAGTGCATTATTTTACTTCTAGAAGTATCATGTCTAACATTGAAGTCTGTAATTCATTTAGAATTGATTTGTATCCAAGGTGACCAAAAAAGTTTAAGTTCAATTCTTCTCTATGTAGATGTAGATATGAATTTTGCCTTTGAGTATATTTATGTAGTATATCAAGTTTATTGTTTCACATATGTTGAACTATCCTAGGACTTCTGTAACAAAAGCAACTTGCCCATGGTGAATTCTGATATGTCCTTGATATAATTTTCAAATATTTTATTGAAAAATTTTGTACCTATATTTATCAAGGAGACTGTATAGTTCTGCTTTTGATTGTTGGTTTTGGTACAATGCTAACACTGGCTTCATAATAAGAGGTCAGAAACATCTATTCCTTTTTTTATTTTATGGAATAATGTGAATAGTCTCTTTTTATCAGTGAATGACTGGTAAAATTTTGTGGTGAATCTATCAGGCCCTGGGTGATTTTGTTGAAAAAAAAAATTTAGTTGCTATTTCTATTTCATTAGTTTATATAATGTGGGTTAAATTACATATTTAATCTTTGTTAAGCATTGGTAAATTATATGCATCTACACATTTATTAATTTGTTCTAGAATTTAAAAATTTAACAGCATATACACTTTTAATGTATGTCTTCATGACCCTTTAAGTTTCAGCAGTGTCTGTTGTAATGTCTCCCTTTACAAACTAATTTTATTATTTTTTACTCTTCTCTGTTTTTCCTTTGGTTAGATTTACTAAATGTTTAAGAAATTTCTCTCTCTTTTTTTTTTTTTTACAGAACCATTTTGTTTTTCATTTCTATTGTATCAGTTTTGCATTATTTGAAAAATATTTAAAAAATAATGCAAAACTGATAATTAACTCAACCTATTTGCCTTGGAGATTAGTTTGTTCCTTTTTGTTGTTGCTGTTGTTGTTGTTTTAAGTGTCTTAAGGTTCATGATCAGGAGGTTTATTTGAGATCTCTTTGATTTTATAATTTAGGCACTTAGAACTATAAACTTCCTTCTTCATTGATTCCCAATGATGGAAATTTGTTGTTTTCTATTATCATTTTATTCTACAAATGATTATAATTCCTTCTTGATTTCTACAATGATGTGTTCATCATTTAAAACTATGTTGTTTAATATCCATGAGTTTAAACGTTTTTTCAGTAGTTTCTATTTTTGTTCATTTCTTACTTTGTTTAATTTTGGTCAGATAGAATACAAGATGTTATTTCAATTTTTTTTTTTTTTATTCAGCGAGAATTGCTTTGGTTCTTCCCATGTAGATTTAGAGTCCTGGTTATGATTTGTTATGGTTTTTGTTGTTGTTGTTTGTTTTGGTTTTGGTTTTGGGAGGTTGTTTTGTTTGTTTGTTTATTTGTTTGTTTTTAATTTGGGTTGTCTCTATTCCTTCAGTGGATATATTTGTAGTGTTCAGGGTATACTAGGTTGTCATACAATTGTGTTGATGTTTTAATACGACAGACTGATAGTGCAGGTACCAAGCTCTGTCTCCAATTTGTCCGAGGATTGTCTGTAGCAAGAGTCACTGTCTAGTAGTTAACCTACATTAACAATAAAATAATAGGTCACTACAACACAGATGTTTAAAATGTACCAATTGGTTTATGGAACAAAGGACCTCAAAAGTAATATATATATACTAATATGTTCAGGGTAAATATAAAGGGGAAAAGAATAGGTAAGTAATGATGGTGATAAACATGGGGCTTTTAATGGAAAGAAATGGAAAACAATGTGATATACACAGGGCTGAGATTAATTAAGGTCAAGAAATAAATGGAGTGATCTGTGAGAGTATTGGTTAACAATAAACTAAGAGGAGGACAGAAAGATATGCACTCTGTTATCATTAACCAGGTCATCCATTAGATTTTGGAAGTAAGAGCAATGACTATTGGAAAAGAGGAAGGAAGGGGAAAGTTTCAGCATACACCAGTTGATATGAGGCCCCTCAACACATATACAGCAGAGGACTGCTGGGTCTGTGTTCAATCAGAGGAGATGCACCTAACCCTCAAGAGACTGGAAGTGCCAGGGAGTTTAGAGGTCTGGTGGGGTAGGTGGTGGGTGGGTGGGGACATGCTTGTGGGACAGGGTGCAGGGAGGAAGTATGGGATGTGGAACAGTTGGAGGGTGGACTGGGATGGGAATAAATTCTGGAATGTAAATAAATACACAAATAAATAAACAAAACAAATAAAAGGAGACAGAATAAAACAACCAAAGGTAAAAACAGTAGGGGACAGTGTTGGTCTGCTACAATACCTTCCTCTTTTATATAGAAAAGAAATAGCTGTAGAGAAGGCAGAATATTTGGATGGGGCTATAAGGAAATGGAGTCAATGGCAGTTAAAAATAGCTATGGGGAGAAATATGGACTGGGTGGAAATATAAGAAAGTGAGATCACTGGCCTAAAAGTTGATTCCTTCTCTTTGGGTAAGCTATTGCTTCATTTCATTGGTCTTGGTCTAGATATTACTCCCTGCTGTAATGAAAACTATCCTTCTTTTCATGAAGTCCTCCATCTTATTTTATATATGGAATTTTTTGACTCAGTTCTTTAACCAATAGATAGCTGCATCAAACTCTGCTCGGCTACTGTTGCTATGTTCACATGGAGTCTGTAGTAGCTTGTGGTGGTGTGATACCAAAACAATGTTTAAATTTAGGCTTAGCACCCTAAGTCTTACTTTTCCCTGTTTTGGCACTGATGGTGGCTATGGCAATGATTGCTGGAGTACTTTCTGTGAATACCTTCCAACAACACTTTTGTAGATTTTCTGGTAGAGTGTCTTAACCAAATTTGTTTGGGATGAAATGCCACTGTAGTAGTGGTTGCTATATTGTTCCATTGTTGTTCCAGCTTCAAGTTCAATCAAATGGCAGAAAATGTGTGTGGAGTTTATGGTAAAACAGATTTATTGGGCTATTGATCAGATCAATTCTGGGATGGCACAAGTAGCAGATGTAGTGATTTTTAAATATTTGTGTTCTCTTTAATAGCGGATTTTTAATCAATTACTTTTTCTTCTCTAATTTCTAGTCTGCCATCTTACCCAGATGATTGTGTCACTATGCTGATATCTGACCAAACAGACTTCCAACTAACATTAGTCAGAATAGACAAAGCTATTTCATACTGATTAAGACAGCAATTTATTAAGAGGACATTATAAACAAACTCATGAATACTAAACCTCACACCATTGATTAACTTGGAGACTATTGAAGAAATCAAGAACAAACCTTAGAGAATGACTAGAAACAAGTGAAAATGAAAATACAAAATAATAAAACCAAAGGAAACAATGAATGTATTCATAAGATAGAATATTATAGTTCTGTGCATTTGTATTACAACACCAAAGAAGTCTCAAATAAAAAACTTTTTAAAATTTGTTTTTATTTTATTGAAAATAGATCCATTTCTCATAAAATATATCCTGATTACAGATTCTCTTCCCTCTACCTTTTCCAGTTCTTTCCGACCTCCTTTCCCTTCTGCATCTACTCTCTTTCTGTCTTTCCTTAGAAAAGAACAAGCTTCTAAGAGGTAACAACCAAATGCAACAAAATAAAATATAATAAGATGAAGAAAAAAATTTTACAACTAGGCTGGACAAAGCAGTCAAACAAAAGGAAACAAGACCAAAGAACAGGCACAAGAATCAGAGGCCCACTTATTCAAACACAAAAGAGTCCTATAAAAGTAACAAGTGGAAAGCTATAATATATGTGTAGAAGACCTGATGTGGATTTGCAAAGCCCCATGCTTACTGTTTCAGTCTGTGAGTTCCTATGAACCTTGCTTAGTTGATTCAATGGGTCTTGTTCCTTGTCTTTCGTCCTCCATTTCCTCTCTCCTCTAGCTCTTACACTCTTTCTGTTTCCTTCTCTGCAGGTTCAGCTCTAGATGGAGCGATTTAATTGAGTTATTCTATTCAGGGATGTATGTTCCAAAAATTCTGCATAATGTTTGCCTGTGGGTCTTTCTGCATTTATTCCTGTCTGCTTCAGGAAGAAGCTTTTCTGATAATGACTGAATAAGAAACTGACCTGTAAGTATAGCAGAATATCAAGAGGAACCATTTTATTGATACTTAATTTTTTTTTAGACCAGAAGTATTTGGTTTTACTCTATCTTTTTGGTTATCTGGTCTCTGGTTCTTGGTTGCCTAGGCAGTATCAGGAATGAATTCTACCTTGTACAGTGGTCCTTACATCAAATCAGATATTGGTTGGCTTCTCTGACAAGGTATGTGTCATTGTTGATCTAGCATATCTTCCAGAAACAACAAATTGTAGGTCAAATATTTTGTGGCTCTGTTGGTGTTTACCTTTATCATTTGGTAGCAGAGTACCTTTCTAACCAAAGACAATAGAACATAGAAGTGAAGGATCCTATTAGGTAAAAGTTTAATTTCCCTGTATTCAGTTAGTTGTGTGGGTGTTGTCACAGGCATTGGATCACCATTGTCAATTTTCAGACAGCAATCCATTGTCTTAGCAACAAACTGGGTTGTTTGAAGATTTCCATAGGAATCTTTTATTTTTTTTTTTACTAAAAACTCAATTTAATTCAATCCAGCCCTTTAGGAAGACCTCTTTTATGACAAATGATGGCCAACTGGGACTGCATACCCCCATGATTAGGAGATCTTAGAATCAACTTCACATATTTTAGAAAGTTTCTATACCATCCCTTAAATGCCCTACAATTCTAGCCCCACATTCTCTCACTCTAGCTTATCTCCCCTTCCACTCCCCACCCGACCTTCCACTTCCCACCCCCCAGTTCATTTGTAATTTCTATTCTATTCCTCAGCCCAGGGAGATCCATATATCTTTGGTAGTCCCTTCCTCTATACATAACTACACTGGGTCTATGCATTGTAGCATGGTTATCATTTATTTGCAGGCTAACATTCTTATATAAGTGAATACATACCATATTTGCCTTTTAGTGTTTGGGTAACCTCACTCAGGGTAATTTTTTGAGTTCCATCCATTTGCCTAGAAATTTCATATTATTGTTTTTAAATAGCTGATTAATACTCAATTGTGTAAATGTACCATGTTTTCTTTATCCAATCTTCTACTGAGAAACATCTAAGTTGTTTCCAGTTTCTGTATATTATAAATAGAACAAAAATGACCATGGCTAAGTATGTCTCCTTGTGGTAGGATGAAGTGTCCTTTGTTTACATATCCAATAGTGGTATAGCTGGATCAATTCCCAATCTTCTGCTTAACTGGCATATTGATTTTCATATCAACTGTACAATGGAAGAATGTTTTCCGTATTCCACACCTTTACCACTATGAGCTGTCACTTGTGGTTTTGATCTTATCCATTAGGATGGGTACAAGATAGAATCTCTCAGTAATTTTGATTTGCATTTCTCTGATAACTAAGAATATTTAACATTGCTTTGAGTGTTCCTCAACCATTTGAGTTTCTTATGTTGAGAATACTGTTAAGATCTGTACCAAATTTTTAAATTGCATTTTCTGTGTTTAGATACCCAATTTCTTGAGCTCTTTACATATTTTGGATATTAGTCCCCTATCAAATGTGGACTTGATAAAGATATTTTCCATTGTGTAACAGGGTACATTTTGTCCTATTGACAGTGTCATTTACCTTGCTGAAGCTTCTCAGTTTCACGAAGTCCTATTTATTAATTGTTGATCTTAGTGGCCTGAGCTATTGGTGTTCTGTTCAGGAAATCTTTTCCTGTGTCAGTGCATTCAAGATTATTCTCTAATTTCTTTTCATTCAAGTTCAGTGTACTTGGTTTTATTTTGAGGTCATTGATTCATTTAAGGTTGACTTTTGTTCAGGGTATCATGTCATAACCTGTTTGTATTCCTCTACATGCAGACATCAGATTTGACCAGGAGCATTTTTTGAAAATGCTGTGTTTATTTTCCATGGCATATTACTTCATTAGATATATATAAAAAACATGTATTCATATTTGTATAGATTTATATCTGTGTCATAAGTTAGAGTCCATTGATCCACCTGAACATTTTTATGTCAATATCATGCACGTTTTATAGCTCTATAGCACAACTTGAAATCAGGAATGGTGAGAACTCCAGCAGTTCTTCTATTAATCAGGATTGGTTTAGCTATTCTAGGTATTTTTGTTTTCCATATGAAGATTAAAATTGTCATTTAAAGATCTGTTAATCATTAATCGCATGGAAGATCCTACTAATCCATGAGCATGGGTGATCCTTCTATCTTCTGATATCTTCTTCAAATTCTTTCTTCAAAGACTTGAAATTTTATTATGACAAGTTTTCACTTGCTTGGATAGGGTTATCTCAAGATACATTATATTATTTGAGGCTATTATGGAATGTGTTGTTTCTATATTTTATTTCATAGTCTATTCATTTTTTAGATATAGATAGGCTACTGATTTTGTGAGTTATGTATCCAGGTACTTTGCTAAAAGTGTTTATCAAGAATAGAAGTTCCTTGTTGGAAATTTTAGGGCCACTTAATACATATTATCATATCATCTGCAAATTAAGATATTTTTAATTCTTCCTTTTCAATGGGAATCTCCTTCATCTCCTTTAGTTGTCTTACTGTTTTACCTAGAACTTCAAGTACTATGTTGAATAGATATGGAGAGAGTGGACTATCTTGTCTTCTTCCAGATTTTAGTGAAATTGTTTGAATTTCTTTCAATTTAACTTGATGTTGGCTGTGGGTTTACTACAAACTGTCTTTATTATGTTTATATATGTCCCTTATGTCCATAATTTCTTCAGAATTTTTCTCATTACGGAGTGTTGGATTTTATCAAAGGCCCTTTCTGTATCTAATGAGTTAATCATGTGGACATTGTCTTTTAGTCAGTTTATGTGGTTAATTATACTTATTGATTTACTTATGCTGAGACATCCCTGCATCTCTGGGATGAAGCCTCTTTGATCATGGTGGATAGTTCTTTTGATATGTTCTTAGATTTGATTTGCAAGTGTTTTATTGAGTAATTTTTGCATCATTTTTCATAAAGAAACTTGCAATTTATTTTCTTTATTGGGTCTTTATGTGATTTGGGTATCAGGGTAATTGTGGCCTCATTAAATAAATTGAAAAAAATTTTTTTCTGTTTCTATTTCATAGAATAATTTGAAAAGTATTGAAATGAATTCTTCTTTGAATGTTTGGTAGAATTCTAAGCTATATCTGTCCCTGGGGTTTGTTTTATTTTGTTTATTTTTTGTTGTTTTGTGGAAACAGTTTAAAGTTTGCTTTTAATTTACTAGTAGAGATACAGGTCTGTTTAAACTGCTCATCTTACCTTCACTTACATTTTATATATAATATAATATAATATAATATAATATAATATAATTATCTTTTTTTGATTTTCTACTTTGGTTGAACAACTCTTTACTGAATGACTGCTGGGTCAAGATAGAAATAAAGAAAGAATTTAAAGACTTTCTAGAATTAAATAAAAATGAATACACAGCTATGCAACGACTTTGGTTGAGTATAGATTTTTCATGTATACTCTTTTCTTTCTCTGGATTTTCTAGGTGTCTATTGTTATGTCTCACTTTTCTTCTCTGATTTTGTTAGTTTGGATATTTTTTCCTGCATGTTTTTTCATTTGAATAAGAGTTTGTCTGTCTTGTTGAATAAGAGTTTGTCTGTCTTGTTGATTTTCTTAAACAACCACATTTTTGTTTCATTGATTTTTTTTTTATTGTTCTCTTTGTTTCTATTTTGTTGATTTCAATGTTGTGTTTGATTATTTCTTGATGTTTATTCCTCTTAGGTATGATTACTTCATTTTGTTCTAGAGCTTTCAGATGTGCTATTAAGTTGAAAGTGTGAGCTCTTTTACATTATTTTTTAAATGTTGGCATTTATCTTTTAAGAAATTGTTCTTAGAACTTCTTTCATTGTATAAGTTTGCATATGCTGTGTATTCATTTTTATTTAATTCTAGAAAGTCTTTAATTTCTTTCTTTATTTCTGTTTTGACCCAAGGGTCACTCAGTAGAAAGTTGTTCAGTTTCCATGAGTTTATAATCTTTCTGTTGTTTCTGTTGTTGTAATCCAGCACTAGCCCAAGGTAGTCTGATAGTATATAGGAAGAAGATTATTTTCTTATATCTGTTGAGACTTGCTTTGTGACTAAAGATGTGGTAAATTTTGGAGAAAATTCCATGAGATGCTGACAAGATGTTATATACTTTTGTGTATGGTTGGAATGTTCTGTAAATATGTTAGATCAATTTGGCTTATACCATCTTTTAGTTCCAATATTATTGTTTTAGTTTTATCTGGATGACCTTTTCATTGGTGAGATAGGGATATTGAAGTCTTCCACTACCAATGTACCAGAGTTTATGTGTGATGTAAGATTTAGTAATGTTTCTTTTACAAACATTAGTGCTCTTGCTTTTGGGGAATAGGAGTTAAGAATTGAACATCATCTTGGTGGAATTTTCCTTCAGTATGTAGGCTCTTTTCCCATTTCTTTTAATTTGTTTTGTTTTGAAGTCTATTTTGCTAACTATTAAATGACTACACCATCTTCGATCTTAGGTCAGTTTGCATAGAATATCTTTTCCCAACCCTTTATCCTGAGGTAATGTCTATTCCAGATGTTGAGGTGTGTTTCTTGGATGCAGCAGGATAGAGCTTATTTTCATTTCTTATTCTGTCTGTGCATTTTTATTGTAAAATTGAGACCATTGATACTCAGATATATCTATGTCCAATGATTATTGGTTCTTGTTATTTTAGAGGTAGTGATTGTAGGCGTGTGTACTCCTCTTTGTTCCTCTTTGTTTACATTTTATGGTGTGAGATGACTTATTCCTGGATTTTTCGTGGGTATAGCTAAGATCCTTAGGTTGGAATCTTCCTTCTAGCACCTTCTATTTGGCTGAATTTGTAGATACATATAGTTTAAATGTGGCTTTATCATGCCTTTCCTTCTGTTTCTCCAGATTCAATCTCTCAGTCTCATCTTCAGCTCTGTGGCAGAAAACCTGTTATGTTCTCTGTTTACTCTTTGACCTTATTTGACCATGATCTGTTGGGGGGAACAGACAACCTTTCTTCCTCAAACTCCTCCTAGGGTCTCAAACTCTAACAACATTCACTGTTAACACACTACATGACCTGACCAGGGAAACAAGGTAGCTAGCTAAAGATCTTCACCACTTCCTTCTCTTCTATAACCAAATAACTTAGTTTCATCCCTATATATGAAGCAAAACATCTGCTGCAGCCTTCCTTCCTGTTCAGCCCACATTTCCTGTAGATTCCAGAAACCTTCCCCTCTTCACATCCATTTCCCCATTTGTTGCTTTGTCTCAGCCCCCAACTCCATCATCTCCAACTCCACCCTCCTCAATACCCTCTATCCTAATCCATAGATCATTCAAGGGAGGGAAGCAGGTAGGCTTTCTACACATTCCATTTTTTTCCTCTTCTTCGAGATACAACTGCCAGTATCATTACCAGTGCTATAGTAAACTCTTTGGGGTGACCTCAGTTTACTCTCTCCCCCTATTTCAAGGAGATAACATTGAGAGATCCTGGTTGAACACTTTGTTCTCCTTTCTGTAAGACCCTTCATATCCCTAGCTTTTATCCATTTCTGAGTGTTAGGTCCCAATATCCAGAAACAGATCTTACCTGGAATCTCCAGTGGTGACAACCCTCAGGTCCAAAGGAAATTTCCTATCAGGCAACACACTGCCACCACGTTCAAAAAAATCCAGAGATGACATAGAAACCAAGGAACAAAACACCTACTCAAAAAAGACAAACCCAGAAATCACCAAGTAGATCTATCCCAATCCAAGATACCTAGATGTCAGATAAATATACACACATAATCAATAATAGCCAGAGCAATGTATTTCTACTATAGCCAATCTATCCAAACCCAACAGATCTGACATAAATGAAGCACAAGAAAAAGACCTTAAAACCATCTATATGAAGATGACAGTGGTCCTTAAAGAGAAAATAAATAAATCCCTTAAAAATGCAGGAAATGCACATACAAACAATTGGAGCCAATGAATGGATCACTTAAAGAAATGTAGAAAGATGCAAGCAAACAGTAGAAAGAAATGAATAATACTGTTCAAGATCTGAAAATGGGAATATAATCAATAAAGGAAACATAAACTGAGGGAACTTTAGAAATGAAAAATTAAGGAATTAGAACAGGAACTACAGAAACAAGTATCAGCAACAGAATACAAAAGATGGAAGGGACAATCTCAGATACTGAAGATATAATAGAAGAAATTGATACATCAGACAAAGACAATGTTAAACATAAAAATTCCTGGCCCAAAAATCTGGGACACAATAAAGAAACAAAATCTAATAATATAAATAGAGGAAGAAGAAACCCAGACCAAAGGCCCAGAATATATTTGCAATAGAAGAAAAATTCCTAATCTAAAGAAAGAATTACATTTAAAGATAGAAGCATCCAGAATACCAAATAGATTGGACAAGAAAGAAAGCCTCCTGGGACATGGCAATCAAAAACACTAATCATACAGAACAAAGAAATAGTATTAAAATCTACAGTAGAAAAAGACTAAGACACATATAAAAGCTGACCTCCTAGAACACACTGACTTTTAACTGGAGACTCTAAGAACCAGAAGAACCTGGACAAATTTGTTGAAGACTCTAAGAGACCACAGATGTCATCACAGACAACTATACTCATCAAAACTTTCAATAATAATAGATGGAGAAAATAGGAAAGTTCAAATAAATAATTAAATGATACATCTTATGGCCTTAGGAGAAAATAACAAAGCCAACCATAAACTAACAAACCTGTAACCGATCTGAACATCATGGATTAAAGCTGAATATCAATAACAAAGTATTCTAATTCATAAGAATTGAAAAACCCAGTACTTAATTAAAATAGGTCCAGACAATAATCAGGAAGGTAATGTAAAACTTTTTAGAATTGAATGGAAATGAAACACAACATGTCACAAACTATGAAAAACAATAATAGTGGTTCTAAGAGAAAAGTTAATAACACTAAGTGCTTATATCAAGAAACTAAATCAATTTCATATTAGCAGTGTAAAGATACATCTCAAGGTTCTAGAACAAGAAGAAGACATAATACAAAAATGATTAGATTGCCAGAAATAATCATATTAAGTGCTGAAATCAATGAAACAGAAACAAACAAAACAAAAAATACAAACAATAAAATAAACCAATTAAAGGAAGACATTGTTCTTTGAGAAAAATAAACATTATTGTGAATCCTTGGCCAAATAATCAAAAAGTCAGAGAGATGATCCAAATTATAAAATTAGAGATGAGAAGAGGACATTAAAAGAGCCTGCAAGGTAATTCAGTGTATCATGAATACATACTTTTGAATATTGTACTCCAGCAAACTAGAAAACCTAAAAGAAAAAGATGCATTTGTTTATATATGACCAACAAAAGATATATCAAAACAAATAAAGTATTTAAACAAACATGTAACTCCTAGTGATATAGAAATCATAATGAAAACCTCTCAATGAAAAAGTATCCAGAGCAAGGTAAAGAGAGCACAAATTTTTACCTGACATTCAAATAAGTATAATGCCAATATTTCTGAAAGTTTTCCACAAAACAGAAATTGAAGGAACATTTCCTAGATTTTTGTTGACCAGTTGGTTGGTTGGTTGGTTGGTTGGTTGGTTGTGAGTACATTGTAGCTATCTCCATGCACACCAGAAGAGGACATCGGATCCCATTACACATGGTTGTGAGCCACCTTGTGGTTGCTGGGAATTAAACTCAGGACCTCTGGAAGAGCATTCAGTGCTCTTAACCTCTGAGCCATCTCTCCAGCCCCTGTTTGTTTGTTTTTAAGAGTCATTCTTACCCAAATACCAAAATCACACAAGAATCCAACAAAAAAAGAAAATTATGGAACAATATCCTTTATGGGTAGATCCAAAATTCTCAACAAAATAGTTACACCTAAATTCAGGAATAAATCAGGAATATTATCCACTGTGATTAAGTTGGCTTCATCTAAGAGATTCAAGGGAGGCTCATCATGCCTAAATCAAAAATTGTACTCTGCCATATAAACAGAGTGAAGGGCAAAACAATCATGATAATCTAATTTGACTGCCTTCAACAAAATCTGATACATTCTCATGATATAAGTCTTGGGGAGGAAGGATACAAGGAGCATGCTGCAACATGATAACAATTTGCAAAAGCTAACCGAGAACACCAACATAAATGGCATTGAAACTCTAAGCATTTTAAAAATCAAAAAGGCAAGGATGTCTCTCTCTGCATACCTAATCAACGTATTACTTGATATCTTAGCTATGGGCACCAGACAACTAAATGAGATCAAGAGTATACATATAGGAAAAAAAGTGAATATACTTTTATATGCAGTTAATGTGATATTGGACATAAAAGACCCTAAAAGTTGCACTAAGAAATTTCTACATCTGGTAAACACTTCTAAAAGAGTAGCAGGATATAAAACTAAAATGAAAAATTCTGCACCACACCTGTATACAAATAGCAATTAACTAAAAAAGAAATCAAAGAAATAATAACCTTCATGATAGCCTTAAAGAATCATAAATATCTTGAGGTGACTATAACCAATCAAGAGAAAGACACATACAAATCACTAATTGCTTCCAATTCATTAAAGCAATCTTCTTCACCATAGTTGGTCACCTAGATATAACAGTAGTTTCTCAACAGTTTCAATTTAATCAACATACACAAATTTTAGCATATAACAAAATTTTCTTCAAGGAAGTGAAAACAGGTCAATGTAATATTTTGTCTATTATCAATAAGAACATTTAAAGTCTGGGTAATAAACTAAACATTTGAATTAGATTTTCAGATGACATCAAAAGAAATTCACCTGAAAAATTAATGTTTTAGAATAATTTTAGTGATGATTTATTTTCTTAGTTAGGAACTAATTTGGTGAGAGAAATTTGCTAATTTCTCAGCATCTTTCCCAAGATTTGAAAAGAAATGTCTCTTTAATGTGTTGAAATCATTGATAAAGTCAACCATGACTGGGCACTACCTTCAGCAAAGCAACTATTTTGCAATTACTTTATACAACAGTTAAATGACCCTGATGTTTAAAAGATAACTTTTGTATTTGTAATAATGATTAATGCATATTTTATTGAGCATTTATTTTATAACACATATGAATAACAGATAAAATTGTGCTTCTTTTTATCAAAATCTCAGTGACCATATAGTAAGACAGTAGGCAAGCTTTTATCTATCCCTGTCTTCTTCCTAATAAGGAAGACACCTAAGTGTAGAGTTTAACAAGCAAAAATATATGTAAGTGACAGAAAGTTACACCTTGCAAGTCTTACATCATCCAAGTATTTATCATTGTGATCACCCCTTATAGAATGTATTAGTATAAGTGTGAAGGTTTTATATAAATCTTAGTAAGTAGCTTACAACTATACCAAAGCGTTGTCTTCTATTCAAAAAAGCACACTGAAAAACAAGGTAATAAAGAAGATTTTATTATAGGATAACCTTGAGTCTGCTTTATTTAATTTTTTTTCCAGGTAAATCATTTGCAAACATTGGTACTTTAACTCTTATGGGTAACGGATTACATTTGACACATCAGTGGGTTGCAACACAGGGTTTGGCATTCTGAATAAAGTCCAAGGCCTTTTGGCTGGCCTTCAGAAGAAGTTTGATTTGGGTACTCCTCTCTTGTAAGCGTGTTTACAATGCTTTAACCAAATGGATCTCTTCATTGCTCCCTAGTTACACCAATCTGTATTTTTTTTAATACATAATACTAGGTATTAGAGCAAGAATTCAGTTTCAAGTAGGCAATCAGACTTCATAGTCTGTATATTTTATCTTTCTACTCCTACTCAGAGAAATAATGTATGAACTTTATAAAAGACAGGCCCTTTTTGTGTGCAGTTGTTATAAATAAAAACTTATTCATAGTGTTTTTACTGGATGTATGTTGAACCAGCAGTTTAGCTTGCTAGTATAGTAATAATGTTAATTCTAATTAAAAATAAAAATATTGAAATTAAGTGATGCTAATTAAGTCTCATACATGATGCATCTTTATATTAGATCCCCATGATAAAGCAAACAAAAAGACTACTAGTGATAAGAAAGCAAACTGTATCCTGTGATTCGGACGATGTAAGTACCTATCTACTGTAAGAATATAATTTACTATTTATTGCTTCATAAATGATGATACATGGGTTCTAATGTAACTACTCCTATAAGTAAGAAAATTAAAAGCTCTAAAACTGCATGACAAATAACAAAACTGAAGCAATAAGTTATTACTGTTTTGAGTAAGAAATGTTTTATCTATTACAGTCTACTCTTTTGACATTGAAGTGAATGCATGTAATTTTTTCTCTCCATCTGTAATATTAGAATATATCTGGTAAAAATACAGTAATGATATACCAAAATTATCATAATGCATATAAAGCTTCTATTATAATGTTGTTTATTGATTGTTGTCCCAGGACAAATCAGTTTTCAAATAATAATATCCTTTCACTGAGATAATAAATTCACAGTGTTAATTAAATATAAAAAAAATTATAATTCCTACCAATAGTATAGATTTTCACCAGTAGCTTTTAGAAGAAAACATTAACACCTATAGTCTATTAAGCAGCAATATATTGTGTGATTTCTCTTCTGTAATCTGTAACTCATCACTGCATATTCCCTGTCATTAATTCCTTACGCCAAGCAGAAGATTAAATCTAGCCTGATCTACCTGCCAACTGTCTCAAGCACACTCCTTCACCTAAATCTAGCCTGATCTACCAGTTTGTTGTCTTGAACACTCTTCTTCACTTGGAAACTTAGCTGTTTGTCACAGAGTTTATACAATGGCAACCTAACTGATATTGTACTCTCTTCATTGTTACTAGTGGTGACTTTTCTGAAGTACACATTGAAACATGTTCTTTTCTGGTTTAAAATTGTTCAGTGATCCCTTATCATGCTTATGATACAATGAAAGAGAAGATGTTGTAGATGGCTGGTGGGCCAGTTTAAGCTTATCCCTGCATTTCATTTCAGTCTTATATCTGACTGGTTCTTACACACAAACTATGCTCCAGAAAAATGTATGTACTTGAAATTTTGTCCACAATTCATTCATTCATTCATTTACTCTCTCTCTCTCTCTTCCTCTGCCTCCCCTGCCCCCGTTTCCTCTCTCTTTTCTCTCTCTCGACTTTGATTCTCCTCCCTATCTTTTGTTCACTTTTCAGTGTTCCAAACCCTTCATCTCTTTGCTCCAGCCATTACTTTCCCTTTCTTGCTGTTAACTCTTATCATGTGAGAAATATTCTTAACTCAGGATTTTTGAACTGAATTTCTCTTTCTTTGCAACTGTGTCCAAATGTTATAACAATTCTCTTTATAACGTATCTCATTTAATCATCTTTAAGCCTTTATCATCGTTCTTAGTTTTACTCATAATGACCTGAAATATACGTGTCTCAGAATATTTGTTTTCGAACAGAGAAACTTCCAATACTTTATTTACTGAGGCATAACTAGTACCAGCACTGCACCTAACATAAATGTAGATACTTGATTAACGGTAATTGAATATATAAGTCAACAGCATTCTCTTTCAAAAACCTAAGTGGGAACATTTTGTGGGCTTTGTACCCCCAAAAATTCAACTACGGACAACTAATGACTGCTGAGAGAAGGAAAATTAGCATTTTACATGGGAGAGTGCCCTTATTAATTGTCCAAGGCAAAGTGGCAAGCCTTGAAACCACATACACACCACCAACAAAAATGACTCACCATCACCATGTTCTTCTTATGCATATATATGTAACAATAATAACCATATAAAATGAGACTATCAACTTAAGAAGGACAAGAACATAGAAGAAGTTTGTAGGAGGATAGCTGGGTAGCTGGTAGGGCATAGAGGGAGAAAAGAGAGAAGGAAACTGGAATAGTTCTGTTTCAGTTAAAATATAGCTCAAACTTCTATATCTCACATCTTCCTAAGTGAGATTTGTCATTTTCTGATGACACTTTTTTCCAACAAGCAGTTGGTTTAGGCACCTTTCTACTAGGTTTCTATAGTACCCTATACTTTTTTTAATGAAAATGATCAGGTTTTAGTTGTTGTTGTTGTTGTTGTTGTTTCTGTTTTGTTTTGTTTGTTTTTGTAAAGCTATCTTGAGCTAAATCATGTTAGTCATTGAATTCCACTGTTTACTATTCATTCTGACAGTTGTAAGATCACTTAATAAATCATTTCAGGAAATAATATGTCTTAAGAATATTTTCAAACCATACTTACTGGTACATAGAACAAAATTCAGTAAATAAAATGAGAATAAAGTGAATTTAATGTCTAAAAAATGCAAATAAGAACCTAAGAAAAGGAAACAAAGAATAAATTAAAGAAAGAAACATAACACACGCAGAATTGAGAAAGAGTCAGAAGCTGTCATGAAGGAAAATTTACCAAGAGTATTGGAAAACTGGACACAATGTAAAGTAAATCTATAGGAATGATATCCAGAAGGTAGTAATTCTCATAAAGGTATAGTTCATCTGGTGTTGATCAGGGGGGAAACTAATTGAAAATGGACATTAAGCTGTTTGAAATGTGATCACCATATATCTATGAATTTTCTAATACATAGTAACAATTATTAAAGTATGGGCTAGTTTTCTGAGGAGAATAATGTAAAGGGAAGAGAATAATTAATGGAGATATCAGTAGTAACATTTATTGCCATTTCTAGGCTTCGAAGGAAAACTTCACTCAAAAAGCTAACAGTGGTTATTGTCTGCATATGTTATGATTGATATTCTAGATTGAAAATAACTATTTTATCTCCTCTCTCTTTCCCCCTCCTTTTCTCCCTCCCTCTATGCCCCCTTTCTCCTTCCTGATCATCTTCTTTTTCCTTCATACAAGTGTCTTACATTTTTGTTGTTTCAATATTTAAGATAAATAAGGGCTCACATTGTTGCGTGAAAACAACACATACATACTAAATCTCAGATCTATTTGTTAAAAATGTCTTTCGACTGCATCATTTCCTTGGAACAACTATCATTATACCAGTCTTACGAAAACACAAAAGTATTGTGTCTCAACCTGTTCTATCCCTACTTTAGAATTTTTTTTTGAATGACATAATTGAGGGGAAAGAATTTTGCCTTTTGATGATATGCAAGAGTAGAAAAAGTCACTAGGATTTCATATACAATATTGTTAAAGAAATCTGCCTACATCTTCAAAACTCTCCATTACCCATAATGTGTTGTTGCTAGTATAAAGGGTGAGAGGACACCCCAGAACAATGCCGTAATGAAAATCACAAAGTTAGTACATCTCTAGACCATTCCTGATTGTTTGTACTGCTACAAAGAGGAGTCAAATATCTTAAGTGAGTCATGAGGTCTTCTTTTAGGGAAAATACAAAATAGAATGCACAGTTATGACTTTTTTATTACTGTTACTTTTTTACAGTCCACTCTTAACCCCACCCTGGTCCACCTTCCCACAGTTATACCTCCCATTTATCCTCTCCTTGTCTCCAAGAAGAGATCCCCACGCCACCCCACCCTACCCCTGCCATGCCTTCCCACTCCTGGGGCCTCAAGTCTCTCCAAGGTTAGGCACTTCTTTCCTACTGAGGACAGACCAGGCAGTCTTCTGATGTATATGTGTTGGGGCCTTGCACCAGCTAGGGTATGCTGCCTGGTTGGTGACTCAATGTCTAAGAGATCTTGGGGGTTCAGGATAATTGAGACTGCTGGTCTTCCTATGGGGCAACCTCCTCCTCAGCTTCTTTCAGCTTTTCCCTAATTCAACCAAAATGTTTCCTGTCTTCTGTCCATTGGCTGGGTGGGTGTAAGTATCTGCATCTGACTCTTTCAGCTGCTTGTTGGGCCTCTCAGAGAGCAGCCTTGCTAGGCTCCTGTCTGCAAGCACACCATAGCCTTAGTAATAGTGTCAGGCCTTAGAACCTCCCCTTGGGCCGGTCTCTGTACCTCTTTTTAACTCGGAAAGAACAACCGAATAACTGATCCTGAATCTTTCTCTGTCTTGGGGGTATTGGGTCAGGACACATCTGTAAGTAGCTTACAGGATTGATCTGAGGCAATGGTCAGGTTGTTACACTCTCTGAAATCCTTAAAATAGGCTGATAAAATTGATCTCCAAGATCAATCCCCTTTAATATCTAGTTCAAACACTTTCTGGTTCTGTATTGTAATTCCTTTCAAGAAAGTTTGTGTCACCATAATAGAGTGCTCCCTATGCATTTTGAAAGGAGTGAGGAGCTTATATTTATTCTAGAGAAAATGAATATCTTTTTTTTTTTCAGACAGATAGACATAAAAAGAATAACCACTCGGTAATGTGCATTAAGAGAGAGCTTGAAACAAACAAATAAAAGATCAGAGATTTTGGATTTGGTTAAGAAATGATTGCCAGGAAAAATTAGCAGCAAATGTAAGCTTTCATTAGTCTAAAAACAGGTAGAGAAAACCATATGAACATGAGGTTGCTTCTCTCCCTTTCAAGTGTCCTACTATTATTTGGGAAAGCTGAGCCTTTCTGTAGTCAAACAGTTCTTGGCTCTCTTGAGTACTCTTCCATTTCCTAAAGCCATGTCCTCACTAGGCTTACTAGTTTGCTTCTGTTTCATCAAGCCTTGCTTGTGCCAAAAGAAGGGACATTTCAGAAGTTATCAGCCTGCATCATCATTTTGGCTTTCCCCCTCCCTGCTGGGAAGTGAGCTTGAGGAAGTAGGGATCTGCAGGTTGGAATAAAAAGCTAATCACAGAATATGGTGAGGGGTAGGGGGCCTTTGATCAGTTCTCTGTTACTCAGTTGATTTTCTTAGTGTGATTTTAGTGAATGTGTTTGTGTGTGTGTGTGTGTGTGTGTGTGTGCGCGTGTGTGCTTTTGTGTGTGTGTCTATGTGTGCACACATGTGATGTGAATGTATGTGTGTGCTGTGAGTCCTTGTGTAAGCACATGTCTTTAAATTTTATTTATTTATTTACTCATGTGTCTGTGCGGAACAGACATGGTTAGCTATCTAAAGGTCACTAGGATGGAACTATTTGGCCAGAGCTCAGTGTTTCAGCTTTACCAGGGACACACTGTTCTACTGTACCTTACCACTGTCAAAAACATCCAATAAAGCCTGCTTTACTTTCTTTCCTTTCTCATTTTGCCTGTACATTTTTTTTCTGATTTGCACTCTTTTTTGTTCAACTACTTTGTGTCTGTCTTAAAATTTTCTTTCTTCCATTCTTTATTACCTCTGCTCTTTTCTCTTGCTGCGTTTACCTAACATTAGCCAATGTGCTGAAGGAGATCAGAAGCAACCACAATGACCAGTAGGAAAGTTCTCAGTTTGGCAGTTAGGGCATAAGCATGAAGGAAAGAGAAAAGAGCTAGCAGGAGGTTCAAATTTTAGAACAGAGAAATCTGGGTTGGAAGATTAAGACTATTTGAGGATACAATTGTACAGTAGGTTAAGGAAGAAGAAAAATCTTTGAAAGCAGGAATTAAAGAATTCCTATACATGTTAAGGAATTAAGAAGTCAAAGGAGTATGAGGTGAAAATATGGAAATGGAGCAAAAGCATTCTAATAACTTGAACTTTGAAATAGGATCACAGTTATCTGAGAAGTGGTTATGTTCTTCCAACAACGTTCTAATGATGGGGTACTTGTTTGCTGCAAGTAGGCCAGTACACTATTTTCAGATTTCTGCAAATAAATTTGGTCTCTTCTTAGAAGCAACACTGATGTCATATCAAAAATTTTCTACAGGAATCTGAAATACAATTTAAGCTCTGTCTTAGAACAAAGAATGTCAAAAAGAAAGTAAAATGTGAAAATGGCAGGAATCATGTAGATTTCTGCCTTCAAACTATAAACATCTGCTATGGGGGGACAAAAGAAATGAATATTCCCCGTAACTCTTAAGTCTATATTTGGGATTAATTTGAGATTAAGACAATAGATAATAAAGGGAAATTAAGTCAGGTATAAACCTTTAGTTCCTTCTATCTTGGAAGAGAAAGAAATACTTGAAATAGTGTGAGAGTCTTTAATTGTTCCTTTATTTGTGTCCTGTGAAGGCAGTAGAGAACCAGACAAGGATTTTCATAGTGAAAGTAAAGAAGATTTGAGAATTAGAAACTTGGGATGAAGAGATATTTCAAACATTCAAAGCATGTACTTCTCTTACAGAGAGAACAAATTTGGCTCTCAGTGCTTATATCAGACAGCTAACAGCCCCAAAATACTATTCTGGTGGCCTCCTCAGGCACCTGCATTGATGTACAAAAACTCCCTAATTCCCCCCCACAAACACACACACTTACACACATAGAGAGTTAAAAATAAAACCCAAGTTTTAAAAGAATTAGAAAGTATGTATCCCTGATTTCATTAAGAGTAGCATGAATTTTTAAATCAGAGCTACTGGGTTATGCTTTCTTAATGTCTCTTTATAATATTTTCATCATCAGCCAAAGTCATAACTGGATTATACCTACAAGTTGATACAAATTCCAAATCAACAACTCATACTACTTGAGGTAAATTACCTCCTTTCTGGGAAGTTTATATATGCATTTGTAGTATGGGGATAATGACATTTGTGTGGAACTTCTATGAGAGCTAAGTAAAATGAAACATATACTGTGCTTAACATAAAGCTTAAGAATTTGGTAGCACCTAATAATGATTTTTCACACAAGGTCTCACCATCCCTGGCTAGCCTGTAGAGGAGACTAGCTTCAAACTCATAGAATTTATCCTGACTCTGTATCTCCAATTCTGAGATTAAAGCTGTATACTTCTATACATGTCCAAATAGTATAGATTTATGCCTATAATTTCCTCCATCTCTGCCTCTAGAATTATGACTCTATTTCCTTTTTAACTCTGGAAATTCTCTTAGAATTTTTAGAGATGAACATATCATAACTATTTGGGTTTTCTTATATGATTATCTATGGTAGAGTAGCTTAATATCATTTTAAAGAAAAACCATGGTGTCATGACTAAATGAATAGAGGAGGGTTATATTTTCTTTAAGCCATTGTGGAACAATGTGAGGTTGGGTTACATAATAAATATTGCATTGTTCAATAAAGCCCATTGTCAAGAATCTATTACAATATATAACAAGTAAGTCTCTTGTGGGAACTGGCATTCTAAGTTATATTTTCCTCCAGGGATAAGTAAACCAACAGATACAATGACTGAGTGGCCTTATTATCAAGAGGTATATTTCCAAATACTGAAAATAAAAGATCCTGAATCTGCCTGCAATCTAGATTTTCAAGAATGACTCCTCCAAAGGCAGAAGTATGCACTAAAGAATGGAATAAGAAACTGCTAGTATATTTTATTTTTTGTATATTGTCCTACTTAATTTTGTGTCAACTTAGCACAGGCTGGAGTCATCTGAGTAGAGGGACCCACAGTTGAAAAATGTTTCTGTAATATTTATCTGTAGCAAGCCTATAAAATATTTTCTTTATTGATTAGTGTAGAATGTCTCACCCTATTGTGGGTAAGGTCATCCCTGGACTGGTAGTCCTGGGCTCAATAGGAAAGCAGGCTGAGCAATTCATGGGAAGCAAGCCAGTAAGCAGCATTCCTTCATGGCCTCTCAGCAACTCCTGCCTCCAGGTTCTTGACCTATTTGAGTTCCTGTCCTGACTTCACCCAATGTTGAACAGTAATATGAAAGAGTAAGCCAAATAAACCCTTTCCTCCCTCAAGTTACTTTCCTCATGGTTTTTAATCACAGAAATAGAAATCCTTAATAACACTACTATTATCATTTTACTAAAGGAACAGAGCAATGAAATAGTCTCTAATGGTATATTGCTATATCCATAGATCACTGCACCTCACAACCCTTATTGGAAAAGTGTCTTCATACAGTAGATGGTAATTCTTACAAAAATCCACAATGTGACAATGTGTGCAATGAATGAGAGACTTGGAGGCCCTCAGGCCTGAATGGGATGTCTTCATCAAATCCCTCCCAGAAAGGCTCAGTTGATCTATGCACATGAAGATGTAGAAAGATGGGAAGAACCAGAGGTTGTGGATGACTAAAAGCAAAGTGTCTTCTGAACACAACAGTGCTGATAAACATATGAACTCACAGAGACTGTGACAGAATATAAAAGATCTTCACAATTTCAAACCAATCAAAACCCCAGCACTGAGAGAGAAATGGGACACCAAGTTGCACCCCTTACCAAGAAGTTATTTGTAATTGATATCTACTCTTTTTAGCAGTAGTAGTAGTAGTAGTAGTAGTAGTAGTAGTAGTAGTAGTAATAGTAGTAATAGTAGTAGTAGAAGCAGCAGTAGTAGTATTTTAAAGAGGGATTATGAATTGGATATAAAGGAAGACAAGAGGAATCAGAGAAGAGTAAGGTCAGGGAAAGACTACAATCAAAATATAATACATGAAAAATTTAACAATAACAATATGTTGTTTTATAATTTTTATCATATAATGTCTAATTTAGTAAATAGGTCATAACTGCAGCACATTTGAATTAAGAACGGTTATCTCCCAAAAGCTCAGTTGACATATGTGACTAGTAGATACTGTATTAATTAGCACATTTCAAAATATAATTCAAGAAGTCAATGAGACTCTATAAAAACTGTAGGAAATCAACTAAAAGAAATTCCATTCTCTCAAAGTAGATGTATAAGCATGATATTATTCCATGTAAGTAACAAAGTTTGATATGACACATTTTTTTTAAAACCTGGCTACATTAGTAACATTTCCCTTTTTCATTAAAACTAGATTATTTCCTCATACAATCTATCCTGATAATAGATTCCCTTCCTCAACTCCTCCTCATTTCTTCACACCATGCTTCACACCTCCCTTCACATCTAGATCCACTCCTTTTTTGTTTCTCCTTAGAAAATAACAGGCTTTTAAGAGATAATAACCAAATATAACAAAGTAAAATAGAATAAGATAAGAACCCCCTGGAGCTCCCAGAGATTTGACCACCAACCAAAGAGTATACATGGAGAAACCCATGGCTCTGGCCACGTATGTGGCAGAGGATGGCCTTGTTGGACATCAGCATGAGTGGCCCTTGGGCAAGACAGTGTTTAATAACCCAGTGTAGGGAAATGCCAGGGAGACAGGAATGGGTAGGTATACGGGGGAGCATCCTTATAGAGGTAGGGGGAGGGGAAGGGATAGGGGGCTTCCGAAGGGGAGACCTGGAAATGGAAAAACATTTGAAATGTAAATAAAGAAAATATCCAATAAAAAAAGCAAAAAAAAAAACAAACCACAAAAAACCAAAAGCTATAATAACAGAGTTGAACAAGGCATACCAATAGAGGCAACAGCACCCCCCAAGAGAAAGCACAAAAATCAGAGACACACTTGTTTGAACATTTAGAAATTCCATAAAAATACTAAAGTGAAAACTATAATATACACACAGAGGGCCTGGTGCAGAACCATGCAGGCCCTGTGCATGCTGCTTCATTTTTTGTAAGTTCTTTTTGTTTTTGAAAAGTAACTAATACAAACAGATTTCAAGATTCTGGTTTATTTAGGTGAAAGAAAAATATGTTGGATGTTGTGCTGAGGAGTAGAATTTGACTGTTCTGAGTGAGACTTACTCTTGGCTTTAGGGCTGAGAACAGGACAAACTCTGTTTTCTTGTAGCTTGGGAAACTTGCACATGTTATTGGAGGATTTCCTCTGAACTGCCCACACCTATGTAGAAAGGTGGGGACTCTACATGGGCTACCATTACAAAGGGTTGTCTTCCTTCCTTCCTTCCTTCCTTCCTTCCTCCCTTCTTTCCTACCTTTCTTCCTTCCTTCCTTCCCATTTTCCTTCCTTCCTATCTTCTTTTCCTTCCTTCTTCTCTCCATTCTTTTCTTTTAAATTTGTATATACAGCTGGCTGTGGGGGCACATACTTTTAATCCTTTAATCTAGAGGCAGATGCAAGTTGGTCTTAGTGAGTTTGAGGCCAGTCTGTTCTACATGAGCTCCAAGACAGCTAGGGCTATGTAGAAAGACCCTGCCTCAACACCTCAACAACCTATATATATATACATATATGTGTATGTGTATATGTATACTGTATTTATATCTTCTCTCCCTCCAATTAATGAATACCCCTCTTGCGCAAATTCATGGCCTCTTTTTCTTTAATTATTAGGTGAAAGACTGAAGGAGCTAAAGGAGATTGCAACCATATAGAAGAACAATATCAACTAACTGGACCATCCAGAGTTCCTAGAGACTAAACCGCCATCCAGAGAGTATACATAGAGGGAGCCATGGCTCCAGATACATATTTAGCAGAGAATGACCTTATCTCACATTAATGGGAGGGTAGGCCCTTGGTTCTCTGGAGGCTTGATGCCACAACATAAGAGGATGCTAGAGCAGTTAGGAGGGAGAGGGTGAGTGGGTGGAGGATCACCCTCATAGAGACAAAAGGGAGGGGGAGAGGGGATATTGGATGGTGGATTTGTGAAGGGGAAACTGGGAAGGGGAATATCATTTGAAATTTAAACTAAAATGATTAATTAAAAGTTAGAGAAGAACAAGAAAACCAGCTGCCAAATTGAATATAAATTTACAATAATGCAAAAGGAATACTGTCCTTGATTTTCCAAGCTACCTCTATATAGCACTAGCAAGGTAAGGCAGCAGGCCAGCTATCCAACACAAGATGCACTGTACTCTAGAAACAATATGAGGTGCTTTGCACTTTATCATACAATAGGATTTGTATTGGATATCATGCCCAACTATTAGCTAATGTCATTCTGTTAAACTTGTTTAGTTGGGGTAAACAGAACTATGACATTAGGAAGACTAGATAGTTTACACGTAGTTTGACTTAATGAAACTTTCAACCTGGGATGGTTTCCTCAGAACCGACACTCATAGAAACATCTGTAAAGTAATTCAAACAAGGCAAGACTTCTCAGAATCTGGCCTTGGGACCAAGATCAATAATTATAGTATCTTTCTTCCCGATCCACTCCTCAGCAATCAGAAGGTTAGCATTTTGACGTGGTAGAATAAGTCCCGTTCTAAGCCCAGTGATGTATTTATTTACTGAGTTATCATGGTTTTCCACAGAGCATTAAAACCATGTATAGGAGTGATAAGGAGTGAGTCCCCCATATCTGGGATAGGTTTTATAGTCATTATTTAGTAGCAGTAAACTAATTCTCCTTAATTATGAAGTTCCATCACTACAGTCTATACAGTAACCTCTTGGTACAACAGGATGATAAGCTTAAAAAGAGCAGAGAACAGTTTCAACTTCAGACTTAATAGAATAATATCTGTGTTGTCTTATAGAAACTAGGACCTAAAGTTTTGATTATGGAAACCCAACATGCTCAAAGTCTGGTGTTGGGTAGAATGGTCTGACAGAGAGGAGCTACTACACCTATCTCCAAGTCCATTTGAAATATATAGAAGAAGCACTGTATTTAGTTGTATTCTATAGGATAGCAACCCATCATATAAGGTATTTCCCAGATACTTGGGAAATTCATGATCTAGAATATTCTTAGATAATGAGTTGCTTGGAAAACTAGGTTTTCTTAGTTCTTTTAGAGGTGATACCATAGAGAAAAACAAGACAATCAGAACTTCTCTGTGTTCTTATGGGCTTTGCTCAGTTGATGGAAGTCTTGTTCTTCATCTCCTCTTCCACCCACATTCCTTCTGCCTCCTCTTCCACAGAGTTACCTGAGCTCCAAGAAGAGGAATTTGATAGAGATATCTCATTTAGAGCTGTGTGTTTCAAGGTCTATATGCGTAATATTTTGCTGTGTGTCTTTGTACTTGTTTCTGTCTGTTGCAGGATGAAGCTTCTCTGATGATGGTGGAATAAGGCACAAATTTATGAGTATGTTGTTAAATTTATATCAAGTTGACACAAACTATAATTGTCTGAAAGAAGAACACCATATTGAGAAAATGTCTCTGTAAGATTGTGTAGTGGGCAAGCCTGTAGAGAACTTTTTTAATAAGTGATTTATGGGGAAGGGCCCAACCCATTGTGCATGAGACCACCCCAGGGCTGGTGGTTCTGTGTTCTATAAGAAAGCAGGCTGAGCCAGGCACGTGTCACAAGCCAGTAAGCAGCATTTCTCCATGGCCTCTGTATCTGCTTTTGTCTCCATGTTCCTTCTCAGTTTGGGTTCCTGTCCTGATTTTCTCCTATAATGAACAGTGATCTAGAAGGGTAAACCAATTCCACCCTTTCATCCTGAACTTTGTTTTGGTCCTGGTGCTTTGTTGCAGCAATAGAAACCCCAAGTCAATAAGTATAACTGAATATCATTAGGAGTCAGTTTATCACTACTTTTTAAAAAGACATATAATATTTGGTTTTATCCTAGGTCTCTGGGCTCTCGAGTCCCTGGTTCCTGTTTTACTAGTATTGTGAGAATCCTGTACAATGTGTTTTCATCATTTTTACCACACATGGTCCATCTTCTCCCAGATCCATAGCTCTCCCTCTCCTGTCTCATTTGAAACTCACTTAATTTTGTCTTAAAAAAAAACCCTAAGTTCAATTTTTCCTATCCCAGTGGTACCAAACTCAGAGATAACTCTCTCTGAGTTACCTCTCTCTCTGTCTCTCTGTCTCTCTCTCTCTCTCTCCCAGAAACTAACTATTGCCAATAGCTCCTGAACAAAAGATGAGAATTCAAATGAAACTCCCCTGTACATGCTAGGATTTGGTCTGTTTTGAGATTAAACAGGTTGCACATATGTTTTCAAAATCATTAAAGATTCATACATGCAGCTACCATGCTAAGTTTATAAAACTATTTCCTTGTGGTCATTCATCACCTCTGAGTTTCCACTCATTCTACACCCTCTTCTGCAATGCTTTCTGAGCCTTGGAAGTAGGGTATAATATAAATTTTTCCACTTAGGGCCAAAAACTCCACATCTCTTATTCTACGCATCATGTCTATTGTAGATTTCTGTATTATTCACTATTACCAATAGAAGCATTCTGATATGGGTTGAAAGATTTATTAATCTATGAGTTTAGAGATAAATCACTTGGAGTCAGGTTATCACTATGTTCATTTAGCAAAATAATATAATAGGAGATTTTCTCCTAAGGCCTATGACCTGTTTAGTCATAGGTTGTTGGCTTGATAACAGTGCCAGGTATATATTTCAGCTTCTGGGATGGGACTCATATCCAATCAGAAATTGGCCAGATGCTTCCATGGTATCCTTGCCACTATTGCACCATGGGCATGTTTTAATAGGCCAGTCATTATTGTAGCATACAGGGATCACAGCTGGATAAGATTGATGATTGCTTTTATTGTCTTGTGGCATGCATAATGCTTTTCATCACTATAAAAACCAACAAGTAAACGTGAAGCTTCCATCTCAGAACCAGGTTGAGTTCTCCATGTTTTGTGGCTCAAATATGGGTGTCTTTAGCAATGGGGTCTTACTATCAAGTTTGGAAGGGAAGCCAATAACATTGGAAAATTAAAGGAGGGAATTCTACCTACACAGCTATGAGAAAGTTATCATCTATGCTGGACACAGATTTTCCAAATTGGTAGCTTTAAGATCACCCATGTTTCTGTCAAAATCTTTCACATACTGCTCTATAAATAAGACTAATAAACTCATTGTTACCCCAAAGTAAACTTTGGTGGAATCATACCTTGGTTTGTCATTGAGATAGTAAGAGAAGGGATAGACATTGCTTACATCTCATTAAGAAGGTATTAGAAGGGACAGGAGAGAAGTACAGAGAGTCAGGAAATTGAATAGAAATATATAACAGTGGGGGATGGGGAACTGGGGGTAGCCACTAGAAAGTCCCAGACTCCATGGAAGCAAGAGACTCCCAGGAGCCAATGGCAATGACTTTGGTCAGATTTTTTCTTCTATTAGTTTCACTTTATCCAGTTTTATACCTATGACATTGATCCACTTGGACTTAAATTTGGTGCTGGGTGATAGATATGGATGTATTTCAATCTTCTACAAGCTAATGTCTGGTTAGACCAGCATCATATGTTAAAGATACATTCTTTTTTTCCATTGTGTATTTCTAGATTCTTTATAAAGCATCATGTGTTCATAGGTATATCAATTCACTTCTGGGTCATTCTATGCTAATCCCATGTCATTTATTACTATAATTCTATAGTATAGGTTATAATTAGAGATGATGATATGATTAGATGTTCACTTATTGTAAATGATTTTTGTGGTTATCCTGTTTTTTGTTTTTGTTTTTTTTTCCCATATGAAGTTGAGTATTGTCTATTCAAGTTCTCCAAAGTGGAGATCTGAAAAGGGGGAAACATTTGAAATGTAAATAAAATATGAAAATAAATTTAAAAAAAAAGAATAGTGTTGGAATTTTGATGGGGATTTCATTGAATCTATAGATGACTTTTGGCAACATGTCCAATTTTACTACGTTAATCCTACTGATCCATTAGCATGGGTGACATTTCCATGTTCTGATATCTTCTTTAATTTCTTTTTTCAATGAATTGAAATTTGATCTTAAAATTCTCTCACTTGGTTAGAGTTACTCAAGATATTTTATATTGTTTGTGGCTACTTTGAAAGATGCTGTGTCCCTGAATTCCTCTCAGCATATTTGTCATTTCTGTATATAAGGGCTTTTGAAAGGTGTTAAGATATTTATCAGATGTAGGAGCTCCCTGGTAGAATTTTGGAGTTGCTTATATATATTATTATATTATCTGCAAAAAGTAATTTGTCTTGTTTTTCTAATTTGGATCTTCTTGACTTCTTCAGTTGTCTTACCAGCTTGAACTTCAATTACTATATAGAATATTATATTCAATTACTGTATTGAATGAGTAAACAGATTGTTTTGTCCCTGATTTTAGTACAACTGCTTTGAGTTTCTTTCCATTCAGTTTGAAGTTGGGTTGCTGTAAACTGTCATTATGTTTAGGTACTACCCTTGTATCCATGATCTTTTCTCACCAAAACTTTTACAAGGAAGAGGTTTTGGATTTTTACAAAGGCTTTTATTTCCCCAAAATCTAATGAGATAATCTTTTTTTTCTTCTATTTCCATTTGTTTATATGGTGGATTTCATTGATTGAATTTAATGTGTTGAACCATCCTTGCTTCTCTGAGTTGGAGCCTACTTGATCATGATGAATGAGCTTTCTGGTGGTTCTTGGATTTGATTTGCAATACTTTATTGAGTACTTTTGTGTCCATGTTCATGAGAGAAATTTGTCAGTGATTCTTATTCTTTGTTGAGTCTTTGTGTAGTTTGGGTATCAGGGTGACTGTGGCTTCAGAGAATGAATTTGACCATGTTACTTCTGTTTTAATTTTGTAGAATAATTTGAGGAGAATTGGCTTTAAAAGTCTGTTAGAATTCTGTTTGGCTGTGGGCTTTTTGGGGGGGGGGAGTTTTTAATGACTACTTCTATTTCTTTAGAGGTTATAAGTCTATTCATATTGTTTACCCGTTCTTGATTTACTGTTGCTAAGTGGTATCTATCAAGAAAATTGTCCATTTCTTTTAGATTTTCCAATTTTGTGGAGCACAGATTTTTATAGTATGGCTTAATGATTCTTTGGATTTTCTCAATGTCTATTGTTATATCCACCTTTTCATTTCTAATTTTTTTTATTAATTTAGATATCATCTCTCTATATGTTAGTTATTTTCTCAAAGAATCAGCTCTTTACTTTGCTGATTCATTATATTGTTCTCTTTCTTTCTACTTTGATGATTTCTGCCCCTAGTTTGATTTTCTCCTGCCATCTACTCTACTTGGGTGTTTTGTTTAGTTTTGCTCTATGGCTTTCTTGTATGCTATTAAGTTGCTAGTATGAGATTTCTCCATTCTTCATAAAAGCACTTAGTGCTATGAACTTTGCTGAGAGCACCACTTTTGTTGTGTTCCATACATTTGCGTATGTTGTACATTCATTTTCATTGAATTTTTGGAAGTCTTCAATTTCTTTCTTTATTTCTGCCTTGATACAGTAGTCATTCAATAAGAAGTTGTTCAGTTTCCATGAGTTTGTATGTTTTCTTTTGTTTATGTTGTCATTGGTCTGATAGTGTGCAAGGGGTTGTTTCAATTTTTCTTCTGTTGACACTTTCTTTGTAACCAAGTATATCTATTTCTTTTATGACATCTTCAACACCTGAGAGATCCTTTTCAACATCCAAGATTCTCTCGAGCATCTCTTATATTCTGTTGGTGATACTTGCATCTGTAGTTCCTATTCACTTACCTAGATTTTCCGTTTCCAGAATTTTCTTAGTTTGTCTTTTGTTTTGTTTTTGTTTTGTTTTGTTTTGTTTTGCTTCTATGTCCATTTTTATGTCTTAACCAGTTTTGTTTTCTTCAACTGTTTGTTTGTTGAAATTACTTAAGGGACATATTCTTTTCCCCCAATTGTTTGTGCTTTCCTGGCTTTCTTTGAAGGACTTACTCATTTCCACCAATTAATTGCTTGTGTTTCCCTGGTTTTCTTTACGTATTTATTTTCGTGTTATGGAACTCTATCATCTTTATAAAGTTGGTTTTAAAGTCTTTTTCTTATGCTTCATCTGCCCAGGGATTGCTATAATAGGATGCTAGGCTCTGATGGTAACATATTGTCCAGGTAGTTGTTGATTTTGTTCTTATATGGACATCTAGGAATCTGGGTTTAGGGTGAATATAGGTCTTGATGCTGATTTCTAAGTTTGTCTTTTTTGGATGAGTATTTTATTCCTTGCTTCCTTTTTTCTCTTTGATCTTCTTGTTTTTGTGTTCTGGATTTCTGGCAGCTAGGGTAATCTCTAGTCCAGCATGGAGTCTCCACCTGAGTTGGAGGCTGTACTTCTGGAGATTAGCATAGCCTTTGGTCCAGCAAAAGTCTGTGCCTAATTTGGGAGATGAGACATAGTAATGAGGAGGGGAGTGGAGAAGGTCAGTGGGTAGACTATTTTCTGGAGTTCTGGTGGTCAGTGTGGTCTCTGGTCCAGCAGGGAGTATCTGCCTGAATTTGCTTGTCTATTTTCCTGGATGAAACAGTTCTGGCTGGTGAGGCCTGAACTTGTTCTTCTAATTGGTGTGGCCTGAACCTGAGCAATGTGTGGAGGGGTAGCATGGGAAGGCTTTGGGATCCAGAGAAGGTAGGCCTCTTACCTGTTCTTCTGACTCAAAGGAAGCTGATTATAAAGCACCACTAATAAACAAGATTCAGCATTACAATAATGATGATGGCTTGAAGGCAAGGTTCACAAATAATCACAGCAAGACAATAATAATAGTTTATTATGATGATAATGTCCAAGACCACTGGTCTATGCCTGCACCAGGAGCTGGTCAGGGAACAGCACACCATGGCCCCCACCCCACAGCCCTGTCTGCCTCCCAAGAGACCTGCTTCTACCAACACAAACAGTCCTGCCTGATTCCCACAAGGCTAGATCAAACTCCAGGCACACAGATCCACCTGACTCCTGAGAGGCCTGCCCCAATGTGGGACCCTCAGCCAAACAAACACCAGAGACAACAAGATGGTGAAAACAAGTGCAAGAAGATAATCAATAGAATCCAATAAAAGATGGCAACCCATCCCACCAACTACAGCAAGCCCCAGATATCCCAATACACCTGAAGAGCAAGACTATGGCCTTAATTCCTATCTCATGAAGAAGACAGAGGCCTTTAAAAAAGGATTTCAGTAGTTCCCTTAAAGAAACACAGGAAAACACAATAAAATAGGTAGAAGCTCTTAAATAGAAGCAACTAAGTCCCTTAAAGAAACACAAGAAAGTCAGAACTCAGCCAGGGGCAGTTCAGTCACTCTAGCCCAACCACCCACACCCAGAGACAGCCTAACTCCTAGGAGGTCTGCAATAGCAGGGTCGCAGGAGACCTGTCTTAGCCAGTGGCACAGGAGGCCTGCCTTAACTAGGAACACAGGAGACATCCCCAACTAGAGACAGCACTGGTTGTCTCCAGAAGGCCTGCTTTAACCCACCTCACAGAGCTACACCTTTCTCTAAGGAGGGACAGGTTCCAGTCTGAGACAGGAAGGCCAGTTAACACCAGAGATAATGAGATGGCAAGAGGCAAGTGCTATAATATATGTAACAGAAATCAATGCCACTTGGCACCATTTTTCCAACCAGAGAAAGCCCTGGATATCTTAACACACCAGAAAAATAAAAATTCTGACCTAAAATCCAATCTTATGAAGATGACAGAGTACTTTAAGGAAAACATAACTAATTCCCTTAAAGAAATAAAGGAGAAAACAGATAAACAGGTAGAAACCCTTAAAGAGGAAATACACAAATCCCTTAAAGAAATACAAGAAAACACAATCAAATAGGTGAAGGAATTGAATAAAACTTTCCAGGATCTAAAAAAGGAAATAGAAATGATAAATAAAGCACAAATGGAGGGAACTCTGGGGATGGAAAATGTAGGAAATAGATTCGAAGTTACAGATTCAAATATCACCAACAGAATATAAGAGATATAAGAGAGAATCTCAGGCATAGAAAACACCATAGAAGATATTGACAGAACAGTCAAAGAAAATAAAATGTGTAAAAAGCACATAACACAAAATATCCAGAAAATTCAGGAGACAATGAAAAAACTAAACCTAAGAACAATAGGAATAGAAGAGAGAGAAGATTCCCAATTCAAAGGACCAGAAAACATCTTCAACAAAATCATAGAAGAAAATGTCCCTAACCTAAAGAAAGAGATGACCATAAAGATACAAGAAACCTTCAGAGGACCAAATATATTGGACCAGAAAAGAAATTCCTCTTATCACATAAGAAGCAAAACACTAAACACACAAAATAAATAGAGACTATTAAAAACTTTAAGTGCATAAGGGCAAGTAACATAGGAAAGCAGACCTATCAGAATCACACCAGACTTCTCAACAGAGATTCATAAAGCAAGAAGATCATAGACAGATGTTATGCAGACCTTAAGAGAACAAAAATGCCAGCCCAAGCTACTATACCCAGCAAAACTCTCAATCACCATAGATGGAAAAACAGAGATATTCCATGACAAAGCCAAATTTAAACAATCTCTCTCCACTAATCCAGCCCTACAGAGGATAATAGAAGGAAAACTCCAACATAAGGAGGGAAAATATACCCAATTAAGTAACTCTAATCTAGTGAGATACTAGTGAGATCAAACTTCAAGTCATTGAAAAAAAGAAATTAAAGAAAGGGAAGAAGTGGGATAAAATTTGAAAGGAAGATATACACATTCAGCAAAGTGGCTAGATACAAAATTATCTCAAATAAATCAGTAGCCTTCACCAAAATAAATGAAGAGAAGCTTAAAGCAATCCCACTAAAATTGGCTACAAGACAAGATTGTCCACTCTCTCCCTATCTATTCAATATAGAACTCAATGTTCTAGAAAGAGCACTTACATAACAAAAGGGAAGAAGTGGGATAAAATTTGAAAGGAAGATATACACATTCAGCAAAGTGGCTAGATATAAAATTATCTCAAATAAATCAGTAGCCTTCCTTTATACAAATGATAAACAGGCTGAGAAAGAAATTAGGGAAACAGTACCCTTCACAATACTAACAAATGGTACAAAATATCTTGATATAACTCTAACCAAGCAAGTGATCTGTATGACAAGAACTTCAAGTCTCTAAAGAAAGAAATCTAAGAACACCTCAGAAGATGGAAAGATCTCCAATGCTCATAGATTAGTAGGATTTATATAGTAAAAATGGCCATCTTACCAAAAGAAATCTACAAATTCAAAGCAATCTCCTCAAAATTTCAACTCAATTATTCACAGAGATAGAAAGAGAAACAACTCCAACATCAAAATAACAGGAACTAACAATCACTGGTCATTGATAACTCTCAATATAAATGGACTCAATTTATAAATAAAAAGACACAGGCTTACAGATTGGATAAACAGGAACCATCATTCTGCTACATATATGAAACAAACCTCAGCAACAAAAATAGTCACTACTTCAGAGTAAAGGGCTGGCAAAAGGTTTTTGAAGCAAATGAACCCAATAAACAAGCTGGAGTAGCCATTCCAATATTTAATGAAATAGACTTTCTTTTGTGGATAGCCCTGGGGCTGTTTGCATTTGGATATTAATTCTGCCATCCTGGGAGGGGCTTCAGACAAGGAGTGAGATACACCTGTGGCTTCTTGTGAACCAATCCCTAATGAATAAAGGAGCCAATCACAGGGCTCAGGAGAGAGACTTCCAGGTTGGAGAGAGGAAGAGAGGAAGAAGGAGAGAGAGAGAGGGATGCCTTTTGGAATTGGGACACATGTAATAGGTAAGATGTAGCTAGTAGAGTTTCCTGGTATGGAGGATCTGCAAGGATTCACCACTAGAGGAATCGGATTATGATAAGGCTTACAAGATTAGGATTTAGTTGATGAGCCCAGAGATTGAGTTATCACTGTTTCTGAGCTAAGTTTGTGTTGTGCTTTCCTTCACGCAGCAGCTCGTCTGGGTTCCAGAGAGAAAGGTATAGTGGCAAAGTGTGTGGTTTGCCTGATGTGCACCACAGAGGCCATGGGGGTATTGAAGCATGGAGCTGGTGCGGTAGTGACCCGCCAGTGGGAACCTAGTGAGCTAGGTGAAGATATTGTTGTGCTTCAGAGCTCCCGAGATAAAAGCAGGTTGGCCATTGCCCGCCAATGCATGGCTGGCCAGCCCGCCAGGGATGAGAGAACCAGGGCAGAGCATGGGAACATACTGTTATACATTCCTTCTTTTTTAATATTTCCCACAACAACTTTCATCTTAAATAATCCAAAAAAATGTGAGAAAGGACATTTCATACTCATAAAGGGAAAAATCCAACATGATTTTTCAATACTGAACACCTATGCTCCTAATCCAAGGGTACCCACATTCATCAAAGAGACTTCACTAAAGTTCAAATTGTACACTGAATCAACAGAAGTGGGGGAATTCAACACCCCATTCTGACCAATTGACAGGACATTCAGACAGAAACTACACAGAGAACCAATGAAAATAACAGATGTTATGAACCAAATGGATTTGACAGATATCTACAGAACCTTTAATCACAAAACAAAAGAATATAACTTCTTCTCAGAAACTCATGGAACATTCTCCAAAATTAACCACATAATCAGACATAAACCAAGTCTCAATAGATATAAGAAGATGGAAATAACTCTTTGCATCCTATCAGATCAGGATTAAGGCTAGACTTCAGCTACAACAGACCAAATAGGAAGCACATGTACTCATGAAATTTGAAAAACACTCTACTCAATGATAACTTGACCAGGGAAAAAAGAAAGAAAGTAGAGACTTTCTAGAATTCAATGAAAACTAAGGCACAACATACCAAATCTATGGGACACAATGAAACCAAGAGGAAAATTCTTAGCAGTAAGTACCTTCATAAAGAAATAGGAGAGATTTCATACTAATGACAGTACTCCTTAAAGCTCTAGAACCTAAAAGGAGCAAACACACCCAAGAGGAGTAGATGGCAGGAAATAGTCAAAATCAGGGCTGAAATAAAATCAATTAGAAAAAGAAAAAAAATTAATTAAAAGAATCAACAAAACCAAGAAATGGTTCTTTGAGCAAATCAACAAGATAGACAAAACCTTAGCTAAACTAAAGTATCCAAATTAACAAGATCAGAAATGAAAAGGGAGATATAACAACAGAAATTGAGAAAATCCAAAGTTTTTTTTTACATCCTACTTTAAAAGCCTGTACTCCACAAAACTGAAATACCTAAATGAAGTGGATGAATTTCTAGACAGGTACCATAAAATATGTTAAATGAATATGAGGTAAACTATATAAACAATCCTGTAATCTTCAAGAAAATAAAAGCTGTCATTAAAAGTCTCACAGCCAAAAAATGCCCAGGGCTAGATTGTTCTAGTACAAAATTCTATCTTGCATTCAAAAACTTTCAAATACCAATACTCTTCAAACTATTCCACAAAATAGAAATATAAGGAACACTACCTAATACAGATATTTAAAATAAAGAGAGAACTTCAGACTAATTTCCTTTATGGATATCAATGCAAACATACTCAATAAAATATGGGCAAACTGAATGAGAACACATCAAAATGACCACCATCAAGCAGGCTTCACCTCAGGAATTCAGGGATGGTTCAATATATGAAAATCCATCAATGTAATTCACTGTATAAAGAAACTCAAAAAATCACATGACCATCTCATCAAATGCTGAAAAGGCCTTTGACAAAATCCAACAATACTTCATGATAAAAGTCTTGGAGAGATCAGGGATTCAATGCACATACCTAAAGATAATAAAGGCAGTATACAGCCAGCCACTAGGCAACATTAAATTAAATGGAGAGAAATTTAAAGCAATTCCATTAAAATCAGTGACAAGAAAAAGCTGCCCACTCTCTCCATATTTACTCAATGTAGTTCTTGAAGTTCCAGCTACACAAAAGGACCACAAACGGTGACCACAGGAATACTAATTGGAAAGGAACAAGAGAATGTATCAGTATTTGTGGATGATAAGATAGCATATATAAGAGACCCTCAAAATTTTACCAGAGAACAATCACACCTGATAATCAACTTAAGAAAAATGGCTGATATAAAATTAACTCAAAGAAATCAGTAGCCTTCCTTTATACAAAACAGACAGATTAAGAAACTAAGGAAACAATACCCTTCATAATAACCACAAATAATATGAAATATCTTGGTGTAACTCTAGCCAAGCAAGCAAAAAATTTATAAAACAAGAACTTCCAGTCCCTGAAGAAAGAAATCGAAGAAGGTATCAGAAAATGGAAAGATCTCCCAAGCTCATAAATTGTCAGGATTAATGTAGTGAAAATGGCTATCTTTCCAAAAGCAATCAAAACAAAGTTCCAATGCAATTTTTTACAGACCTTGAAAGAACAATGCTCAACTTCATATGGTAAAACAAAACCCAGGATAGCCAAAACAATCTTAAAATGTAAAAGCACCTCTAGAGGAATCACCATCCCTGACATCAAGTAGTACTATAAACAAATAGTGATAAGAGCTGCATGGTATTTGTACAGAAACAGACAGGTTGATCAATTGGGACAGAATCAAAGACACAGCAATAAAGGCACATACCTATAGACAAATGATTTTTTGGCAAAGAAACCAAAACCATACAATGGAAAAGGGAAAGCATCTTCCACAAATAGTACTGGTGGAACTGGATATCCGCATGTACAAGAATGCAAATAGATCCATATTTATCACCCTGCACAAAACTTAAGGCCAAGTGGATTAACGACCTCAACAGAAAACTGAATACAATATACCTAATAGATGAGAAAGTGGGAGGAACCTTGGATTCATTAGTACAGGAGACAACTTGCTAAATAGAACATGAATGGCTCAGACCCAAAGATCAACAATTGATTAATGGGACCTCATGAAACTGAAAAGCTTCTGTAAGGCAAAAGACAATGTCAATAGGACAAAACAACAACCTGCTGGTTGGCAAAAGAACTTTACTAACCCTACCTCTGACATAGGGCTAATGTCCAAAACATATGAAGAAGTCAAGAAGTTAAACTCCCACAAACCAAATAATCCAATTCGAAAATGGGGCACAGAACTAAACAGAGAATTCTTAAAAGAGGAATCACAATAGGCCATAAAGCACTTAAAGAAATGCTTAACATACTTAGCCATCAAGGATATATATACAAATCAAATCCACCCCTAGATTCTACCTTGTACCATTCAGAATGGCTAAGAAAGAAAACTCAAGGACAGTACATGCTGACAAGGAAGTGGAGAAAGAATACTTTTCTATTGCTGATGGGACTGCTAACTTTCAAAACCACTCTTAAAATCAATCTGACAATTTCTCAGAAAATTGGAAATAGTTCTACTTGAACTAGCTATATCTCTCCTGAAGATATACCCAAAAGATCGTCTACCATATCCCAAGGATACATGTTCCACTATGTCCATAGCAGCGTTTTTAAAATTACTTTTAATTTTTACAGCCCAGTCATTGTCCCACTCCTGGTCAGTTCTCCCACCATTCTTCATCCCATTCCTCTTCCCCACTGTCTCTAAGAGGATGCCCCCCCCAACCAGGCCTCCCCACTCCCTGGGTCTTCAAGTCTCTCGAAGGCTAGGTGTATCTTCTCCCACTGAAGCCAGACCAGGCAGCCCTCTGCTATATATGTGTTTGGAGCCTCAGACCAGCTCCTGTATGCTTCCTGGTTGGTGGCTCACTGTCTGAGAGATCTCAGGGGTCCAGGTTAGCTGAGACTGCTGGTCTTTCTATGGGATCGTCCTCCTCCACTGCTTCTCCCAGTCTTTCTCTAAGTCAACCACAGGGGTCCTGGACTTCAGTACAATGGTTGGATGTAAGTATATGATGTCAGTCAGCGTCTTGTTGGGCCTCTTGAGCCTCTTGGAGGACAATCATGCTAGGCTCTTGTCTGTAAGAACACCACAGCATCAGTAATAGTGTCATGCCTTGGAGCCTCCCCTTGAGCTGGATCTCAATTTGGGCTTGTCACTGGATGACATTTCCTTCAGTCTCTTCTCCATTTTTGTCCCTGCAGTTCTTTCAGAGAGGAACAATTCTGGGTCAGAGTGTTTGACTGTGGGATGGCAACCCCATCCCTCCACTTGATGCCCTGTCTTTCTACTGGAGGTGGGCTCTACAAGTTCCCTCTCCTCACTGTTGGGCATTTCACCTAAGATCCCTCCCTTTGAGTCCTGAGAGTCTCTGACCTCCCACTTCTCTGGTACTTTCAAGATGGTTCCTCCAACCTCCCACCCTCTGAGGTTGCATATTTCCATTCATTCTGCTGGCCCTCAGGGCCTCAGGTAGCTTTCTTCTTCTTCTTCTCCTTCTCCTTCTCCTTCTCCTTCTCCTTCTCCTTCTCCTTCT